>BMAU01006406.1:645000-1057419 GCA_019973935.1 Trichonephila clavipes | reverse complement strand
ATTTCTATTTTTCACAGTACATCCCATGAGTGCAACTAGGTGGTGTGTGGTATGTTTGATGTAATTTTTTAGTTCTCTTTTTCACCCTCCAATCTCTCGTTCTAGGCACGTGCCTAGTGTGCCTAAGCATTATTAATTTGAGATAAAGACCTGCCTTATCTCAAAAAACTGTAGCTTCGATATTTATTTTATGTGCATTTATATTAATTTTTTGGTGCTTTCGTATTATGCTGTTGACAATTTCGCCAAAACAAAGGCAGTCGCCAAATGTTGCTATAGTTATTATTACTTTGTTGGACAAGTTTTTTGCAGGGACGGGTTTTCTGTATTGGCTGCATATCGTGACTTTGGCGACGCATTTTGATCTGAAGAAATAAGTCGACGTATTAACACTAAAGTATTTAAATTTAGATGTTTGAAATCAGTAAAGAGTAATTTTTTAATAACATGTTAATAAAAATAATTTAACTGGAGAACACATAATAAGTTAATTTTATATTTAAAAATAATTTTTAACTATATATATATGTATATATATATATATATATATATATATAATTTATAAATGGTAATGATTGAAAATGGAATAAAATAAGTAATGTTTGTAGCTAGTCAAATGCACATTTTTTAGTACTTTTAAAGGCACAATAAAAAACATGAAAAAAGATACGAAAAATATTTTTCGAATGACTATATGTTTGTGATAAAATAGAATTTTTAGCGAATTTTTAAAAATAAAACATAAACGTATTTGGGATTTTAAGTTGCGTAACATCAATATTCAATATTTACATTTTTTTTTTAATTATAGTTATATATATATATATATATATAACTTTCATTTCATATATATATATATATATATATATATATATATATAACTTTCATATATGTATATATATATAACTCATATATATATATATATATATATATATATATATATATCTTATGTATTAAAATATTATATCTATCTATCTATCCTTTTATATATTCATAAAATCTAGACTATTGTTGCTTATATATATCTTAGTTAAAATGGTAATATTATTACTTTTATATATATATATATATAAGTAATAATATTACCTTATTAAGATGCACAAATTGTATGGATTGTTTGTAGAATAAAACTTAGTATATACCTCTATATCAATGCAAGATCGAATACTTTTAACACATAGACTAATAATCATTTTAAAAATAAGCACCGGCAAATGTTAAAGAATTTTTTTTTTCATTTTCTGAAATTTTAGTATATATTTTGAACATATATTTCCGAGTAGGAAAAAATATTTTAAAACTAAGGTACTTTATTTTCAAAAAAAATGTTACAGACATAATAAAACGATGAGCATTTACGCATATATCCTAAAAGTTATAAAAATAAACCAAGAAGACAGAAATAAAATGAAACAAGCAATAATTCCACAGTTCTAGGAACGGTGCTAAAATCTTAATTTCCTTTTCCACAGTTTACGTATCTCTCAGCAGTGTCCAGGCAACATTATAAAAGGGAAAAATAAAACCATTCCGAGAGAGTACTTTTCGCTACAATGACTCAGCAAAATTATTTTTTTCTCTTTTTTTACCCCAACCACTGAACGAACTGCCGCATAACCCCTAAGCTAAGCACTTTCGAAAGAGTAATAAAAGAACAGATTTGAGGGGTGGCGCACTTTTGGACCTTTGGGATCGCGTGATTTTATCGTCACCCCTGTTCCGCCTATACCCTTAGCGTGTGTCTTGGACCATTGACCCAAAATCTGAAACGGTCTGAACCGGCATTGATTTGGTTGAGAGAAAGAGGGAGAGAGAAATTGCGCTTTACTATGAATTCCAAATGTTGCTTTTGATATTGAGAAGAAAATCTGTGGTTGTTAATCTTCCTCTGAATAAGAGAGGAATGAATGACGAGAGAGGATGGGAACATTCGCTGCTGTTGCAAAAGGTGCGTTTAGGATTGCTTTTCAGGGCTTTGAAGATAAATTCAGATGTATTTCAGCGTTACACAAGAGAGAGAAATATAATTCTTAAGATTGATGATATGTTGGAAACAAATTACGCATTTAAGTATTCGGTTTTCAACACATGCTGTTCAAGTTGGTAATTAATTGGAATAAAAATTCGTATTTGTTCATTCAAATGATGAATTTATTTATTTGTTTACTTATTAAAAGTGTAATATAATAATTATTTAATATTTCAAAAGGTTCTACTATTTGATGAAATTATAAGTATTACGAGTATAAAGTTAATGTTTCAGTGTATACTTTTTTAAGTTCTAGTTCCTTGGAATGTTCATTTATAAAAGCTAGATTTCAATTTAATAAGTAATAATACATATTTCAACGTTATTTTTTTTACTCTTAATTTGTAATGAATACTTTTTGTTTTGAGAATATAATCTTTGACTGTCTTCTGAAAATATAGAAAATAAATGATGTACGAATTTAGGAACACTACTGTTTGAAAATTGTTTGTGCAAAATTGCTTTCAGATCCCTGAAAATAAAAGCACACCAACTAAGTGTTTCTTTTTTTTTAAATAATTATATGAGAAAAGAGAATTATATCTTGAAATGTTAGAATGCTAATGCATAGTTCTTTTCAAGATTGTAATTAATAGGACTAAATTCTAAATAAACAAACATAATTCACTGTTTAAAACGCTAATAATTTCTCATTTTATAGATTTTATTTCCTTAAGGAATGACATGAAATGTCTGAAGATACCTTCAATGGTAAATTCTGCTTTAATGATTTTACCAGCTTGGATTTTAGATTGTGCATGTTAAAATTATTAAAATTCTTGTGAAAATAAAGATAATAATTAAACTAATAATATTTTTCTCACACTTCATTAAAAACACATTTGGATAAGAACAGCATTTATACATTTTGTCAAAGCAAATGATTCTGTAAGCAGTATATTATACATATGCTCATTTTTCAAAGAAAATGTTCCGTTAAAGAAAAATATGTACAGCATTTTTCCCATTCTTCTAAACTTCAACTATACCTAACTTTGAATCGTGATTATCTCAAAATGACTAAACAGATTAAAAATCTTTCATTCTTGAAAATTTTCTCTAGAAAACTGCTTAAAAATTCAATAGCAATAATGAATAAAAATATCATTAGGCTGTGCTTTTCATAATGCGAGAGATGTACTGATACTTAACAAATATTCAAAATTATGTTAAAAGGTACTTTTTAAACAATGTCTAAAACTTCATTATTTTAAATTATTTTTTTAATGGCTGGAAAACATTTCTGGAGGTTAGATTTGCCAGATGCCAGCTAGTAAAAGCTATTAGTAATTTTAAAGTGTGCCACACATCTCATGTGGCAATAAACTCAAGTTTTAAACAAGCAAGTCGTGACTCCATAATTTTCTTGTCTATTTATTGTTTTGCATGGACTGACTTCTTTGGTCAAACTTAACCTAAACCAGTCATTGAATACAATGATAGATCACAATTTGTATACAGACTTTTAAAATTTTGAAAGTATGGACAACTCTAATATAGCATTGTCGAACAACAACTGGAATATAGCATTGTCGAACAACTGCTGACTTTTGATGACTTTTTGAGTTAATGTTGCGTCTAGTTGATGTACTTTGATGGGTAAAAATGTTCCACACCATTAGTGTAGAAGGAATTCCATAACTGAACACATTCCAGTGTATAGCATTGCGGTAGTCAACTTCCCCTGAAATTGAAATACATAAAAAAGTAAATTGGTAAATTACCTCTATAATACACTTAGCGAATGTGTTAAAGTGTAGTGTACCGAATATTTGTTTTATATGTTTTAATACTTCAGTTTTGATTGGCTACTTAGTATAATTTGATTAATTTCCATTAATTACTTATACATTTTGAGCTAGGCATACTTTAGTAGCATGTGAGTACCGCATTCAGCAAAATAGTATATTTTAATAAAACAAGTTTTAATAAAATAAAATAATAATCATGTGCTGTGTGCAGTCGAAATAGAGAAATATGAACCGAAAACTTTTTAAATAGAATTATGTATTTCATGACTAGGTCCCTCTTACATGTGCTTTGATACAAAATGAATGATTGTATTTGAGATAATTAATAAATACTCGTACATATTCAGATAAGGATTCGACAAAATTCATATTTAATTAGAAAATTAGACGTTGTAATAATGTTTCATTGTATGCGAAAAAAACAGATGTATGTCACTAAAATGTTTAGTCTATTATATTTTTTTATTAATTAAGTGGTAATAAATAAGGTCTATATGAGACATAAAGGGAAAAAATGTTTCTATACTAAGTAATTGAATAAGGAATTAAATAATTGACTAAAATCTCATGAAACTAAGCCCCTTATAACTGTTTATAATTTATAACAAATTATTTAATATAGTGAATAATTAAATAATTCAGAAAAAATAATGGACGCGTTGTATATACACTCTGTCGCAAAAAAATATATGCACCCAGAAGAAATTGAGCTACATTCACGAAATTTGGTATGCATGTAGTGTATATGAAAATAAACAAATGATTAAAAATTCAGAACAAAATATCATTTTATTAAGCGGTTACAGCTTGCAAAAGGTTAAAAATCAGTAAGTAGTAAAGCCACCTCTGGCAGCTATACAAGCCGAAATTCGGCGTGGCATCGATTCAATTAGATCACTTATGACCCCCTGTGGAAGATCCTGCCATAGTCTTTGCATCTGCGCAGTTAATTCTCCTGTATCTCAGGACGGCTGCAGTTGCCTTCCCAGCGCGTCCAGACATGCTCTATTGGCGAAAGATCTGGTGACCTGGCAGGCCATGGTAGGACGTCATATCCTTGAAGACATTGTTGGGAGAGTCGTGCAGTATGTGGACGAGCATTATCCTGTTGATAAATGGCACCTGGGTGACTTGATAGCATGGGTAGCACAATTGGCGTTAAAATATCGTCCACGTATCTGCGAGCTGTCAAAGTGCCTTGAAGGACCACTAAAGATAATCGTGTGTCCCAAGAAATTGCTCCCCACACTGTCACACCTTGTGAAATTGCTGTATGCCGCTCGACAATAAATGCCGGATCGGACCGCTGGCCGGTGCGCCTTCAGACACGTGTGCGGTGGTCATCAGCACTGAGACTGAATCGGGATTCATCACTGAAGATGACACGTCTCCAGTCTGTCACACTCCAAGTTGCCCGAGGTCGGCAAAAATCCAGTCGACACTGCCTATGATGTGGGGTCAGTGGTAAGCGTCTTAGCGGACGTCGGCTCCTCAAGCCAACTTCGGTCAGTCGTCTCCTTATGGTTTCTCTTGATGGCACTGGATGTCTGGAAGGAGGTAAGTGGCGTTGAATCGATGCTAGCGACGTTGTTGGTGCCGAAGTGGCCACTCTTCTGATTGCACGATCCTCGCGATCATTTGTGTTCCTGGGACGTCCTGACCCTCCGCGACGGTACACTCTACCTTCTGTGATCCACTGTTGCGAACACCGAGCAACTACCATATCGCTCCGACCGAGGTGGCGGCCGATACGTCTATTCGACCAACCTGCTTCTCTGAGGCCTATTATACGGCCCCTATCAAAGTCCGTCAGCTGCTCGTACTGCCGCCGGTTACGTCTTAGAGGCATCCTAAGTCTCAATATCGTCTATCAAAGTCATCAGATTCGTTTGGATAGCCGTACGGCGCTCGTACTCATGCTTTTAAACTCTCCCAGTTGCGCAACTAATACGCGCATAGCACACTTAGCCTTGTCTCATTGGCTTCGAAATTTTAATCATTTGCATATCTCTTACCAGACTACATTCTTGCCGAGTTTCGTGATTGTAGCTTGATTTCTTCTGGGTGCATATATTTTTTTGCGACAGAGTGTATATATATATATATATATAAATAATACAAAAAAGTGTATTGAGAAGAAAAAAAAAACCTTGAATAATTCTCCCTTATTGTAATTTTTAAAGCATTATTACTATTTTCTCCAATATAAAGGATTAGAATAAAAGTTCCAAATCTTCGAAACACATTTAAAAGGCGAACAATAAAACTAAGCCATTTAGCTTGGTGTGAAGAAATTGGTTTAAATCTTGCTTTTTCTCCCATAACCACACCAATAAAACCTCCAATTTCTCGCAATAGAATAAATATCGAATAAAGAAACAGAAAAAGGAAATAAATCTAAAAGAAAAAAAGAACACTAAGAGAAATTTTTCTACCCCCAAATCGGATGTTTTTATCAGTTCGCAGCATGTGCGGCCTGTCAGCTGAGCTATGACAACAGTAGCGGTAAAAACTCATTTTGATTGACAAGAAACTGGACAAACGTCTCAAAAAATAAATAGATAGAATGAGAATACGAAATACACCCTGTGGGTGTAGGCGAAAGAGAAGGCATAATAGGACAAGTAAAAAAAGCAAAATTGCAGAAGGAGGGGAGTGGCAAGAATTTGTTTTGTTATAAAGATGGATTGATATGTGTTTGGGCAAACTGAAGGAATCATTGTGCTATTGTTGAGTGAATCCAGTGATAGGGAACGTAATGAATTGAGTGAAGGATTCGCTCTCACAAGGGAAAATGAATGTTACAATCAATGGAATGAAGTGATGCAGCTTAGTTGTGGAATCTTCAGGGACATTTTATACGTCCGAGTTTTTTTTTTTTCTTCTTATTTTCAGTCTTGAGCTGACATGAAGGAAGTTCAGTGAATCCAAAAACACACTATTGCATTGTGTGAAATATAAATAATGGTATTAAAAGAAATGTCATTGCTCAAAATATACCGTAATATAATCACGTATTAATTGGTGGTGTTATTTAACTGTAATCAAAATTTTGAATAATTAAACAAAGTAAGTAGAAGCATTAATAATATATTTATACATATGTATATATTCTTATAATAGTCGTAATATTAAATCTATACTGGAATGCCAAAACTGTCATGAACATTTTGTAAATACTACATCTGTTATATATATATATGTTATATATATATATATGTTATATATATATATATATATATATATATATATATGTGTGTGTGTGTGTGTGTGTGTGTGCGTGTGCGTGCGTGTTCCTTTGCTTGTTGTTTAAATTTTTAACTTTTTTTGTTCCCACGTTAATTTTGTAGCAACCTGGAGGTTGCGGTGTAGTTTAGAACAAGGAAGAGAGAAGAAACAGATATTGCTATATAAATAAACACTTTTTTTCAGATTAATTAATTTGTGATCAATTAAATTTTCTAAGTCGTAGGAGCAATAACAGTTAGTTTATCACACACTCATAGGACAATCAATTTAGCACTTGTCTTTTTATTCGATGATAGAGCACTTGTCAGAATTTACTTCCACATTTCCGAAAGGCAATTCTTTCAACTAAGTTTAATGATCGCGTAAGGACTAACAGCTAACTCTAACAAACCTATTGCCAGGGTTTAAATACCATTCAAATTAGCATGAAAACAAGTTCTCTCTACGGAAGTTGGTTTTCAACTCGAATCACAGTTAAAGAAGAATATATCCGAAGATGATGATTAGAAGGACCACAGGTATAACTCATCACAATTTGCCCTGGTTCTTTGTTTAAATGTGCTTATTCTTTTTTTTATTATTTATCAATGTTCTTGTTCAAACAGCTATTATATATGTTTGGGTTAATCCTTTTATTGAAGTCATATGTAACAACAGCAACAACATATAATAGTATGAATTTAATTATGCTATAGACGAATCGGGTTTTCCTTCCCAAAATGTTCCTAAGAATGAGGAAAACAAGTTAGAGCGATACTTACAAATACTAAAATGGTTTGAATTTCAAAACAGTAAAACTACATAAACAAATATTAATGATATAAAAGATGATATCATTTTAATATATTTAAGAACAGAACAGTAATCGTGTTCTCAATTTGTCTTTATCTTTGTCACTGGATATAATTTTTTAACTCTTTACCTACCGCATTATGATTAATTGCAATTTTTTTCATGCAATATTTTTTTGAATCAGTAAATTGCAAATTAAGGGATCTAGATAAACAAAATACTCACCTTTGGGAGATTTAATCGGTTAGACCTAATTGATTAATTAAAGCTATTCAACTGTTAAATTATTTTTTATACTGTTCAATTAATATATATAGTCAGATCATTATCTAATGTTTTCATTAACATACAAAAACAAAATAAGACACTTAAATTTTGACATGAACTATTTTTTCGGGACTAAAGTGATAATCTTCACAATACACTGAAAACGCAATTTCTCCCATGACACCATTCACCTTCCCCGCTGAAATACTCATCATAGAACCCGTGCTGCCACATATCTTAGAAGAGTGGATTTCGAAGAATATTCCTACTAAGTATCGTGAGAATATTCATAAAAAATGGTTATTCTATGTAATTTTAAAGGGAGTGGTACTTATAAGTCCCACCGTTAGATAAAGGGCTGAACAAATAAAAATAAGCTGCAAGTAAAAAAATAGAATATAAATTTAGTTTTTTTAAAAATATTTGAAAAGTCAAATTTTTTTAGTTGTTTTAAAAACATTCTGTGTTTCTCATACTTTTTTAAAATTATTCAAGCCATATTATTTTTGTCTTATTGTAAAAATACATACATTGAATGAAATAAGGCACTAAACTGAAATTTGAACTAGAAAAAGAAAAGTATTTACGAAAATTATACGACATAATGAAAGAACATATTCACCGCAGTTGAAACATTCTTGTGTTTGCTTTTCCAATTAATGACCTTCAAAATGCGCAAGTACTTCGCGTGCACTATGAAAGAACTAATTGAACCTACCTCTTTCAGCCAATGGGTTATTAGAATCAACCACGCGATCGTAGGGGCAACGTTAAAACTAAAAATAAATAAAAAAGAACAACGTTAGGGTTTGCAATCAAAAAATAAGTGCTCCGTATTATTATTGCCCCGTTTTCAGGGCTTTAATGTTCACGTACCCACAAACATTTTTACATTGACAACGGTATTGAAAAATAAAGAAATAAAGCTTAAAAAAAGAAGAATTTCCTCATTTATGCATCATCTGAAATACTTTAATGGCGATTTATGCTTCAAAACTAGTCCAGAAGTAATGAAGCATTACTTTATTATAAATTCCACTCGCTGGCCGTTTGCCAGATTTGCTGTTGTGTTTGCTTTGGCATAAAAATATATTTCTTGAAAATTCACGAAGGAATTTTTATGTATGTATGCATTTTTTCTGTCGAAATGTTTCTGTTTTTGTTGTATTTCTTACTTTCACTTTTTTTATTCTGTTTTGCTTTTTTGGTCGTCGTCCTTTTGTTTGCTTCCATTTTCGTATCTTTTGTTGGCAATGATTCTATTTCTGTCAAGTGCACTCTGAAATTCCGTTCGGACAAGTATGTACCTAAAACATGACGCTTATATGCAAAAGAGATAGGTGAGGTAAACAGCTGAGAGAAGGACTATGAATGTGAAATTTCGATGGAGCAGTCCCTCGAGAAATATCATATTCCTAGAAAGGAAGTTGACTTACAGATGTGTAAGATAAAGATACTGGAGACCATAAAACGCTTCGTAAATATCACTCTTTTCGGTAGGGCTAAGTCAGTTATATTAAAAATAAGTGGCTATAAAAACAAAATTAATTTTACAACAGTAAAGGGATAACGTAAAAAGGTAAATTATAGGAATATTTAATAATTAGTGCACTTTAATTGAACTTAGTGTTAAGGAGGTGGTGGACCTTCAAATTATCAAATTTTGGTCAAAATTATGGTTTCAATTTTTTATACTAATAATATTCCTTATAATTCATAGAATAATTATTTCAAATGATTTTGTCATTTTATTTTATTGCTACTGAATTATTATTTTACTCAAATAAGTGCTTAAAATGCACTTCTTAGTTTGTAATTTTTCCCTTTTCATTGTTACGTAAAATACTCCTTGTGTTTGAAATTAAGTCATATCTCTTTGAAATTCTTACAACTTATGAAATATGATATGATTAAAAAATCTGTGTATTAGTTTTCTAAAGAATTTAACGGATCATAATTTGTGTTGTTTTAAATACCTTGAAAGTGTGATAATTGGTGAAATATTCCATATAATATAGAAAATTTATCTTTTTTCATCAAATTTTATTCTGTGAATTTAAAATCCATGCACATATATATTTTGTTGTAGTTCATCTACGTATGAAATAAAAATTGTGTACGTATCTTAAAAACTAATGCACAAGGAGCATTTTGAAAACAATTTTAAAAATTAATTTTTTTTAAAAAAAAAAAAAAATCAGTTTATAATAGTTTTTTTTAAATTTTTTTATAAATAAGGAAATATAATAATTATTTAGTATATTGATTCCATTTTCAGCTGATTAAGACAACAATTTAAAAAATTCGTTTTAATGGTCCACCATCCCCTTAACATTTTATAGCTAAAATTTATTTTCATTATTTTTATACATATACAAAAGTAAGAAGCAAAGGTGGGGAACTTAGGTAACTTGTATAAACATCTAAACAAGTTAAAAAGACAAAGATAATGAAAATCACTTTCTACCTATATGTCAACAAAAGAAAAATTTATTTTAAATTAATTACAATTATAAAAATATATGTATATACACATGACTGGATGACCTTATTGAGTGGTAAAATAGAAACTGGGTTTCCTTTCTATATGGTGTTGGACTAATATTTTCGTCTGTTACTTTTTATTCATTCATCAATCACTTTCTCAGAAATCAGGTCATCCCAGGTAGGTTTCGAACCCACAACCTTTAAATTATAAGTTCAACGTGCTATTCATTGCGCTAAAAGGACACAACTAGCAATTTTCATTTTTATACAGGATGTTGGACTACTATTTGTTTTGTTACTATTTATTAATTAATTAAGGTTAACTAATGAATTAAGATTTTAAAAACTGTATTAACATCTAGTGTCATCCACTACAAGTTAATAAATAATGTATTTGAACTTGAATGGATGAATAGAATGTATTTTATTAACGATTGAAAATTTGAACAAGATATATATATATATATATATATATATATATATATATATATATATATATATATATATATATATATATATATATAGGGAGATTGTGAATTGATAGTAGGAATTGAAAAAGGTAATTGTTGTATATATGATTAATATTTAGTGAACTTCATTTTAACATAATGTTAATATTTATTCAGTATTTTTAAAGATAGAAACATTACAAAGCAAAAGGTTTAAATTTAGGTAACGTGTTTAAACATCAAAAAAAGTTTTGGAGTAAAATATACAGAGAAATACGTTTAACGCGAAAACGCTTAAGACGAAATATCGGTTAACACAAAATAATACAACGGTCCCGACAAACTATCGAGTATTTTCATGCATTTTTTTCTTAACACGAAATTAAAATCGCTTAACACGAAACGATTTCTCTTCTGAGACTTAATGAAATACGGAAAACATAAGCGGAAGTTTGAGAAAGTTTTTACATTATTTAACTGCTCTACTGTATCACCGGAAGAAGTAGTGGATGACAATGAGTGTGTACAGTCCTAATTATGGCAGACAAATGTATTTTGGAGTTTGTTCAAAGCTCAAAAGGTATCATTGATTCAGATTCCAATGAAGAAAATGAAATGAATAATGAAGCATCTGTCTCTATGTCATCCCAAATGAGGAACATAAAGAAAAGTGTATGCATTTACTTAGATGCACGTTCCAATGATTGAAAGAGTAACAAATACTTTGTTTACAATTTGATGGTCAGAAAGACAATGCAAAGAAAAATATCAGATCATTTTATAGAAACTTAATAAATGTTTGTCTTTCAAAAAACCTTGAAAATTTTGTATTAAAATTCATCAAGTTCTCATGAATGTTTTCGTTTCATTAATGTTTTTTATTAAATACATACGTGTATACATATCTATATAAAAATGTACTATAATAACCTTAATATTGTTGATTACAGTCAACCCTCTCAGAACGTGGAGCTGAGATTGCGACATCCCTCCTATAACGCGGTACTCTTACAGCATGGTTTCCGTTTAACAACGTCCCATCAGTTATTTCCGATATGGATAACGTATATTAGTGTTGGTTTTTTTTTTCGCGGAATCTCTGCTCAGCAAAAGTAACACATTGTTTCAAATTTTGTGTAATGAACGCTTAAAAAATAGAGTAAATAATTTACATCTGGAAGTGTTGTACATTAATGTTACTTTCTGTTGTATTTATTTTACGTTAAAATCTTTCCACCACCTCTCCCTTCGAAATCTAGTTTTATTATGAAATAAAAAAAGTAGTGTTTACACTGATCGAGGAATAAATTAATAGCAGAGCGCGCACTGAGGCATGGCGTAGACAAAACAAAATGATTAAGGAACTACGCCAAAAAGCGTTTGGCGCGTGGCACTCCTGTATTAAATCAATAACGCCGGTGGAATTAATCTCGTCTTTTGTATTTATTGGTCTCCATATAACGCGGTACGAATGATGTGATTTGTACTAATTCTGAGTTTCTTATAGCGCGGTTTCCATACAACGCGGTAGACGGTTTCCATAGAACGCGCTACGAATTAGTCTGGTTTGCACGGTTACATCCGAGTTTCTTATAGCGTGGTTTCCATATAACGCGGTACGCACTCACCGCGTTATAGGAGGGTTAACTGTATATTCTTATTTTTTTCAATAGCTTTAACGTGAAATTCATTCAACACGAAAAAATATTTCAGTGCACTCAGTTCCATGTTAAGCGATTTTCACTGAATTTTACAGAAAAATGGACAAAATTCAATTTTATGTACTATGTATTTCGAACATTCTTTTTTTTTTTTTTTTTGGAAATGTGCCATCAATAAATTTTTTAGTTGATTTTTTATCAAAATTTTTAAGGGTGTAAGACGCTGTGTATGCTCTAATAATTAATTTCGAATAATTTATTTTGAGTATTTCATTGTTTTTAAATATAAGTTCTGTAAATATACACATAATGTGGGGTATGACATTTTTTTTACTATGTCAAACGAAGTCATTTTAGATTCAGGTGTATTATTAAAGACAAATATCAATTATAATAAAATTAGCCTTAAATTTACATTGCAATTCTATTAGCTTACTTTCTGATAATTTCATTGTTCCTAAACTATTCAAACAATGAAAATATAATCAATAGTATTGGATTTTGCTTTTAAAAATATTCAAGAGATTTTTATTAAAACTCTTTTGAGATCATATTCAGAAAATAAGTAACTATTTAAGACAAATGTAAAGAAATGTGCTGAAAATAGTATGTTTCAAACACAAGCGTTGATATAGAAAATATCATTATGTAGTTAATACTCATTAAATACAAGATAGTTTTGCATGCTTTTTACGAGTTTTAATTGTAAATCGCAGCAAATTATTTGTAATAGTACAAATATCAAAATTGAATTTTTATATTTTGGAAATAAATTTATAAACGCACAATTAGAGCTCTGAAAGATAAGTCATGTGTCCTGAAAATGCATATATCTCTAAATTCGGAAACCTAAAATTTTGTTTTTGATCAAAATTTAGAAAAATTCTTTAAACGACTTACTTACTTTTCTAACAACTCTAGTACAAAAGTAAATTCTTTTAGCAAATTTCATCTTAGATTTTCTTATTACATAAACCTAGCAAACTTTTTAAAAAATTTTATGTGGCTATTGGATGATAGTTAGAAGCAAATAATAGGTTTTGTAATAATCCATTGTTTCTATTTTTTTTTTTTTTTTTTTTGCATTTAGCTGTAATGAAAAAAAATCACTAAATACTAAAGTTTCTATTTTAAATTAAATGGTATTTATTAAAACATTATGTTTTCTAAGTAAGCAGTACTAAATATCCATATCATCTTAAAATACATAATTTACTTTGCACCAAAATTCATCATTGGCAACAATATAGTAAGCTGCACAGTAAAATGTTTATTAAAAAATTAAAAGATTAAAGATGTGTGATAAACTTAATCTTCTGGAAAGATCAAAACTTCACATTGGTGTTAAGTGTGTCTTAAATTTGTTCGTGTAAAATAATTGCATAATAATTTTACTTAAAAATGCATAATAAATTGCTAGAGATAACTTCAGAAATGAAAGAACCAAAATTTTACGAACAACAATTAGTATTAACTTAAACTATAATTCACACATGTTTTTAAGTGCATCTTAGTTATATTTGTTTAGGATACAAAAAACTACATTATTTAGCTTATTAAGTATATAAATACTCAATTTGTCAATTATATAAGATGTTTTTAAAGGGCAAAACAACATTTAGTAAACTATAAAACTTAATCGTAACTAATTCTTCAGAGTGTAGAAATTATTCAATAAAATATTTACAACTTTTCCACTAGTGCATTCTTACTCATTTTACCTAAAATATATACTTTAAGATTTTTATAAAACACTCTATACTTCTAATTGCCATGAATAAATGACTTCATGATTATACTTGGCAATTTATTGTAAGTTTTAATTATTTATTGTCAAATTGAATTAATTTTGAAACATTTTATTTATATAAAAATAAAATATTACAATTCAATTGGAAAATAAACTGTCTTATTTGAATTTAATTCAGAAACATTGAAGTTTTAAAATAAGAAAAACAAAACACATCATTACTATGTGTGTGTGTCGAGCAATTTGATGTGAAAATTATATTTTATTTATTTATTACTTTAAATTCTTGATTATAAAACATCTAAAATATATTTTTTTGCTTCACTTCATGGCTGATTTTAACAAATACTCAGTTTCACGTTTCATTTAAATATTTGGATTTTTTAAAAAAATATTTTTGAATAGAAATATATTTTAATAATTATTGAAATTCTAAAAGAAACGCGTTTTTAATTTTTTGATGGAAGTTCAATAATATTTTGTCGATTATTGTTATATATATTTCAAAATTTTATTTTAATAAACTAATTAAAATATGTTCTTTTATTTTTGTATTTTTTAAAAAGATTACGGAAACTTATCATGGCATGCGTAAAAATTTTTAATTATAACCACAATTTGAACAAAATTTTGGACCAAATACCATGAAGACTAAGTATGTTTCTACTAATATTGTCACATGAGGTTTAAAAACCCCCAGATACGTATATAAATACTAATAAACTAAAAAAAAATAATTCGCATGAAGAATAAATGAAAAGTGTAAATAAGGTTTTAGTAAGGTAAAATATTCGTTTACACTTCTCATGCTATCAATTTGTGAAACAAATTAGATTTTATAAAACTTATATCTCACATTTTGTCAAATATAATAACAAAATAAGTGTCAAATAAAAATATTTTGAAACTAATTATTTCTACTTTTAATTTTTTTTTTTTTAGATAATGTGAAAATATTTTCATTTTTATGACTAAATTTATAAGAAGACTAATTCGTTCTAATCTTTAGTAATAATTTTTGTTCTTTCTTTTCTTCAAGGTTCATCGGACGATTTTAGAAAACGATGTAACATTGATGGTCAGCAGGAGGGGATGAAATGTCTTCTGTGATTGATTAAGATGAATAGAGAACACAGTCCCCATTATCTTTAGATTACATGTAACTTGGAATTTTTTTAAAAAAATAAAACCTCTGGTAATGAGACAGCGATGTACGGGGTGGTAGACATATATTAAAAAACGTAGTTATTTATCATTTTTACGATATATGTGTATAACTAAAGCATATCTTAGTACAATCGATCAACATACTGAAACAAATTGGTTTACTATTTTGAAGTATGTGAGGTTTAAGCCAAGTAAAAATTTGAAATGTATGACAGTACCTTTCAAAAACTTGAAATATTTTCAATTCAATATTCTATCATAATTTTATCACGCTTTTCCCCTCCCCCGTCCATACAATAACAATGCATTGAATTCAATAATACCTGTTGATTCAAAATTTGTGTGACCAAATTTAAAAGCATGTAACTATTTATGGTGATTTTTATCGTTTTACTAATGATTTTATTTTAAAATTGTAACATTTAACTTACTATATCTAACCATTTTTATTAGTGGGAGTAAGTTATAATACCGAAATTAGATCCTCAAACACGGAACAAAATTTTAAAGCTTTTGAGGGATGGTTGTTCAAATTCTGTTATAAATAAAGCATCTAAAATCTAAAAAGACATTTTTCTAATTTATTTTTATCTAAACTTCGAAAAAAATAAAAGTGGCTCGCAATCAAGAGCTCCAGGGAAAAAATGTGAACGAGAAGAAGTCCTTAATGAAAAAGAATAAAATAAGTTGAAAAGAGTTATCGCTGTGTGTGTAGAAAATCATCTGCTTCCAAAAATATTAGAAAAGTAGCTATAGGTATCATGATCGACAGTTTATCTTCAGATAAACAAAATAGGCCATAAAAAGGTGAATAAACCAGTCCGTCATCAAATGTCTGCAAATACCAATGAAAAACGAAAAAAAAGTTTCTTGGTCTCTGTATTTAATGCTACACAAATGTAGATAAAAAACATGGGTGATTTAGGATGAAGCCCTGGTTTATCTATCATCCACAACTGACAAAACGAAGGTTCAACATATTTCACGTGAAAAGCGTCGCAAAGACGCCACTCTTTTGGCAAAGGCAAGCTAGCAGTCAGGCGTTATATGAATGGGAATGTCCTGTCAAGACTTAAGAAAACCATTTTTTGTAGAACCAAAGGAAAAAATTGGTCAAGCAAAAGGTTTTAAAGCACATTCTCAAAGATAGTAAAAATATTTGCCTTAGAGGAAACCTTTTCTCACCAAGACTTTGCACCATATCACACTGCAAAATCAACTATAAAATAGCTGAAACATTAAAAAGAAAACAAATTTTGTTCCTTATGAAAAATAGCTAACATCAACCCGACTGTGCTCTTTGCAACTATTTTAAGGGGATACTTAAAAAACAGGAACAATTAAGTAGATGTAAAGTAAGAACACTTCAAGGCTTCAAAAAGCAATCAAAGAGGAAGTTAGAATAATTCCCCCCAAAATATACTAAAAATCTTTTGCTTGGCTAAACGCTTGTGTAAAGTATACTTCGCTAAGGGAAGCCACATAGAAAATATCATGAAAAAAATTGTTTCAATAAAAAATTATTATGCTCTGAAAATGGTCACATTATTTTTGAATCACCGGGTACTATATTTCGACATTATAGCTACGATACAACTTTAAGTACTTAAGCGCGACCAGCATACATAAAAGTATCCCTTAGCCAAAGCATTAATTGCCTTGGACGTATATATACGTCTTTCTGAAGTACGATTTTTTCTGGGCACTGCTACTCATAAAATTATTTCGAAGGCTTTGGAATGCAGTAAAAAGACTATTACGCCCCACCCTACGGGGATGCTCCCCGCAGTTTGAGAAATGCTGCTGCAAGAGCTCAAAAATGTTCGAAATTAAACAAATGAGAGAACAAATTATTGAATTGTAAAACTAAAATGGCTATCACAGTAAACCTAAAGAATTTTAATTTCGAAGAAAATATTCTCAAATTAAAGATATTCGTCTTAGAATTTACGTTTACTTTTCAACATTTGTCTGCAAAATTTGATCTGTTGATAATACTAGATTTTTATTTATATGCTTCAGATTTTTTAATATTTTTTAAAAAAAATCGGGATACTAAAATAATTTCTATTCCTAAATTTTAAAAAAGTGTAATTAGTATTATCGCACCAATGGCAACATTCAAAGAAACTTGCCAAGTTGTTAAACCCAGTTTCTTGTGTCGTACGCACTGTTTTGGCAACCACATGTTTCGAATCATATAATGTCGCCAATAGGTTGCGATAATACGTAAGTACCTAAATAAAGTAACTACGTGCATTTTTGATGAACATTTACCCATGTTTTATATGGGAACTTCTTATGCTTTTCTGAAATACTTCAATTTTTTTAAAACTTTTATTACTCTATGAATTTACTTAATTTTGTTTATTAAATACTTTTGGAAGTTTTTCTTAGGTAAAAAAATGCAATGGAATATAAAGTACATATTGGTACAGAAAAATACTTTTATGTGGAAATGAAAATTCATACAGGTTTTTTGAAGTAATATGTAAAATATATGTTTGATTTTCAACGTGCTTAATTAAATAAGTCATTGGCCAATTAAGGAAATTACGATGTAACTAGGTCTTTTAGATCAGAGGTGGACAAATATCGCTCTTCAAAGAAATTTCTTATGGCCAGTTAAGACAACCAGGATATCTGATTAAAACCGAAATTTCTTTACCGTGCACAATCAGATATTTCTCTTGTACTTTTCACTATTACAAAAAAACATAACTCTTTTTTCCATTCTCATTAGGAAAACAAAGTAGATGAAATATTTTCTAATAAAATATCATCTGCAGAATTTGGGTGAGTGAGCGAGTGGATATTCACGTTGCACTGTTCAGATGCACGAGGGCCTTTGGTGCCGGACCTGATAATATTGAACCAGGGTCAAGTGACGAGGACTATACCTGTGAGCTCGCGTACCTCTCCTAACGTCTACACCACAACAAAGGGAGGACGTTTTAGCCTCGACATTTTTAATATACATTGGTCTCCTCTGCACGGTGGGTCTTTAGTGATACGACTCGAAATAATGACACGCCAGCCACGAGTCTGTTACCTTGACCACTAGGCTATCAGAGTTTGGAGGAGGCGGTCTCAAGATTTCAAGATTATAAGAAAATTGAGCCGAAACTCAAATCTCTCTGTTATCCCATTACTACATATACTAATACAACACCTGAGGAAATATAGTTTGAACTTAGCTTGGATTTATTGACAGGTAGTCAGATCACAGTATGAAGGAAATGTTTAATGCTATGACAATGGCTTTTGCAGATCTTTGTCAGCTGAAAAACTTCCAAGTATAAAGCAATTATCTAAGGAATTGTTTTTTCGTATTTAAGTCGATACATATTTGTGAGCAAAGTTTTTCTTGCATGGAGATGGGCAAGAGAAAATGTGGATACAAGTACAACAAATGCTACAAATTTACACACTATAATGAGAATTTCAACAAGCAATTTCACTCCTAATTAGAATAAAAAATGTACAAAATCATGGTAATTTGTCTCATTTATCTGATTTTACAACACAATACATAGGCGGCAATATATAATATGGAATTAGTATGATAAAAATTTGAATGAAGCTGCCATTGTTTTATTTACTATTTTTTATAAACACATTAAAAAGGTGCAGCTCTCCATATTCTTTTGCGCCCACGAGCCAAAACAAGTTGCTTACGCCTTATTTAGATCAATATAAAAAAAATTTCTTAAGCTACATGTCTTAATAAAATCGAAATGGGTTGAGCGGTAGCATGAAGTTCAATGGAGCCTTTTTCTTCCTTCATGGTATTTGGATGTCTTTAAAAGGCATTTCATATAAAGGGGTTTAAAAGGAATTATATATATATATATATATATATATATATAGATAGATAGATAGATAGATAGATAGATAGACAGATAGATAGATAGATAGATAGATAGATAGATAGATAGATAGATAGATAGATAGATAGATAGATAGATAGATAGATATAAATCAATTACAACTTAATAATCAATTAAAATACGAAAAATAATCAATAATATAATCAATTCATATAATCATTCAAAAAAATTGAAATTATATGAATCTAATAATACTAAATCCCATTTTAAAATATCAATGGCGAATATAGAAGATAAAATTCCAACGTTTGCAAAAAAGATTAAAAAATTATAAAATAAAAATTTATAAAATATCCAAGTGTAACCTCGGACTTAGGACCAATATGTGGGGTTAAACTAGTTTGATGGCACCAACCATCAAATATATATATATATATATATATATATATATAACCAATAGTTATCGACAACTCCACGCAGTCTTCGCGCGCAGGCGCAGATAAGTGAAAGCAGAACTGAAACTGTAAAAACTTTGACTCTTGAGAAAAAGCAAAAGAGAGAAAGGAAAACGAGAGAGGTGCGCGAGCAGGCGTTACCTTCTGCATGTCATTGTCAAACTTATCTACCTTTTTAATTAATTTTTGTTTAATGTTAAATAAAATAGAGGAAAGACAAACGTATTGGACCCCTTGTTGTCTCCCACAAATTATGGGGGCTCGGCCGCGATCGATAAAATTTCGATTTTGAACCAAAGTCTGGACAATGAACAAAAGCGTCCGTGAAGGAGACGCTCCGCCATTTTTGGAAACTTCGTTCAACCTGTGTAGAGGTTTGAACTCAGCATGAATACTCCGCCTGTGTAGAGGCCGGGATTGAAAAAAATTTCGATTTTGATCAAAGTTTGGACAGTGAAAAAAAAAGCCGTCCGTGGAGGAGACGCGCCGCCATTTTTCGGAAACTTCGTTCAACCTGTGTAGAGGTTGAATTTTTCAACTTCATTCCGCCTGTGTAGAGGTCGGAACAAATAACAAAATAACCTGTGTAGAGGTGTATTTTTCAACGAACCATCGACAAATTCCGCCTGTGTAGAGGTTGGAACCACTCACAAACACCTGCGAAGAGGTGTCAATTCGAACAATTTCAACTATATTACCTGCGAAGAGGTGAAATCACAGTGGAATCGAAATTTTCTTCATTGGATACATCGTATGTGCGAGCAACAAGGGAGCCAGAAAAAAAAAGGTAGGATCTTTCCATATTTTTCTAAAATGTATAAAAACGCTCTTAAAGAGGATTTCATAAGAGTTGTTGAGAATCTAGACGGTACTGTGGAGAGAACGGACACTATAGTTAAACTAAAGACTAAAATTGAGAACAGTAGTACATTTGAAAGTGATCCAGATTTCGTTAAAACTTTAATTCAAAACTGTATAGATGAGAGAGTATCGCGAAACGAAAGAGAGGTATCTTTAGAAAAACAGAAAATTGACCTCGCGAAACTTCAGTTAGCAAAATTAGAAAAAGAAGTCGAACTTCAAACGGCTAAAAATAAAGCATTAAGTTTAAATCCTGCAGCTAAAGTCGAAGAAAAACAGTTCGAAACTAACATAGAAAATATGATAAACAGTATTAGGACTTTATCTCTTCCTGTTCCCACCAGATCTGAAAATTTTAATCTGTTCTTCCAATCATTAGAACGCGCATTTTTAACCAAGAAAATAAATGACGAATATAAATCTGAAATTCTAATAAATCTTCTGGGCGAAAGAGCTCATAAAGTCTTACTGTGTATTAAAGAAGAGGAATTAAATGACTATGAAAAAACTAAAATCTATAGTACTCAGAGAATTCCAATTAACTCCTCGCGAGTGTTTAAACTCATTTAAAAATGCTGTAAAATCATCAGGCGAGACATACATCCAATTTGCTGCAAGATTGACGGCAAACTTCCAATATTATTGTTCGTTAAGAAAACTTAATTCCTTTGAATCTCTATGTGATCTTATAATTTCTGATAAATTATTTGAAACTTTAAATAAGGAAACTGCAACCCATATTGGCATTCGAGAAGCAGAAGAGTGGTTCAGGCCTATTGATTTAGCTAAAGAGTGCGATATTTATATTTCATCTAGAAGCGGATCACATAAAGAAATTCCTATTACTTATGGATATACCCAATACCCCTTTAAAAATAGATCACAAAACTTTAAACCAAAGACTAAAGAGAACTATCCCCAATATCTTGAAAGAGAAAATAAAAATTGCTTTATATGCGGTGATTCATCTCATCACGCAAGAGATTGCGAGAAGCGTTTTAACCCTAAAGAATCCCACATCCATAATAGAATAAACGTGAATACTTTGAAAATCGAGAGCGAAAAACAAAATAGCGATGAATTTGCAAATCTTCAATACGTAAACATTTTTGTGAAAAATCAACCCGTAACAGCCTTGATTGATTCAGGTTGCCAGATCCCAGTTTTAAATTCCTCACTAATTAGAGTGCAAACACCTTCCGAAGAAATCATAACATTAAGCTCATGTTTTGGCGAAAAGCGAATGGTAGAAGTTAAACCCATAAATATTTCTCTTGATCAACACTCTTCCGGTCTAAGTGTGCGAGCGGCGATATCACCGACCTTGACCGAAGAATTTATTATACATCCCAGTGTATGCTCTGAAATTGAAAATTTAATATTAACGTCGCACTGTTCAAAGAGGATGTTTTGGCGATTGAATGAAATTTGTGAATGCTCTTAAAAAAAAAAAAACTGCACGCAAAGAGCGATGTTTTATTGAATGAAAGTATTCTAGTGCTATTTCTATTTCTTTTTCCAAATGTTTCCGTTTCAAATGTGATAGAAAACTCTAGTTATGATTTGTCACATGTTAAAAACTTTAATACTAGAAATGATTCGAGTTCTCTAATTAAGGATTATAAATATAATAAAATTAAGAGTACTAAGTTAAAATTGAGTATTGTAAGAGAAAAATGTTCTGATATAGTATTGTGTAAGAAAGCCAATGGTGCCATGAAAACGAGTTCCCTGGAATTTATCTCCCGATCTCCTACCCCTTCACCTATGAAGAGTAAATATAGACGGTTTGCAATGCTCCGACGAATCTTTCAACCCTGGCAGTGGAAACGAAGGAAAAAGAGAAATCGTTTTGAACAGACGTCCAGAACTCTACAGAGGAAAATATCGATGCGTTCAACCAAAGATCAACTTGTTAAAAAAGACGTTCTTATGACTGTGAAACAATGTTTTCCTGTGGAACCTTCCGCATGTCGAAGAGATGCCTTCACATGATGGAGAAACTGTTCAGTTCAGCAGAATTATGATATTTTAAACCTTTGTGTATTTGTCGTATAGTCCTTGTCTGTTTCGTCCTTTTTTTGTATGTTTCAGATTCTTCTCTGGTCTCCATGGAAGTACCGCTGCGGACAGCGTACAGTCAGGCTGGCCGGATATAGTAACCAATAGTTATCGACAACTCCACGCAGTCTTCGCGCGCAGGCGCAGATAAGTGAAAGCAGAACTGAAACTGTAAAAACTTTGACTCTTGAGAAAAAGCAAAAGAGAGAAAGGAGAACGAGAGAGGTGCGCGAGCAGGCGTTACCTTCTGCATGTCATTGTCAAACTTATCTACCTTTTAATTAATTTTTTGTTTAATGTTAAATAAAATAGAGGAAAGACAAACGTATTGGACCCCTTGTTGTCTCCCACACACACACACACACATATATATATATATATATATATATATATATATATATATATATATATATATATATATGTCTCTTTAGAAAATTATTAAGGCAGTTAGGTAATTAGAAACTATTACTATATAGTAGATAATAAGGCAAATAATAGTTACATTTAAGTGATAAAACCTTCATTTATAATTTAAGCTTAAATTCGATGAAAAGTCGTGAGAGAAGTGGGTGAGTCGAGCCTAGCCCATCCAGTTGCAGCAAAGAAATCTGAATTAGAATGAAACAAAATTTGGATGTGAAATATTTGAAAGTGCATCTGGTAGATTTTCTTTGATTGGTTGACCAGAATGGTTAGCTATTTTTACATTTTAGTCTGATTAAGAAGCTTTACCAATCATTTGATATTTATGAGCTCGAACAAGTCGAGGTGCAAAACTACAGAAATTGAAGAATGTAAAGTTAGAAAAAACTAAAAAAAAAGTATCAAATGTATAACTCATAAATATATTTCTTAAACAAAAAAAAAGAAAATATTGCCTTTTATTAATATTAACCTTTCATATCGCTTCAATATTCGCTTTGCACTATACGCAAGAAGAGTTGAAATTCCAAATATTTAACACTTGCAGAACAAATAACTGAAATGAATCGATGATTGGCGCAGCATAAGAAACGGAAGAAAGGCAGACAATAGAGAAGTAAACAGCACTTCAGCGCATTGAAGTGAAAAGGTAAAGCTAAGAATTTCTCTGAAAAATACTTTCAAACTTGTATATATAGATATATTCCTCTACGAACACATTCATTTATTGAAAGATAAAATCTTCTTAAAATAATATGCATTGCTTTTCTAGAAAATATTATACTTCATTTCTAGAAAGAAAGCATTTTATATTAATAAATTTGTGGATCAGATAACCTAAAATGATTTATCCCCAAAAGATAAATGTTTTTCAGGAAGTCATTGAAGAAGATTTTCAAAAGAGCTGATCTATCGAATCTTATTATCTGAATGATACAGACTGGAAGAAAGGTGTCCAATATTTACTTAGGAAAAGAAAGCATTTAGTTCTTTCCACCAAAAATTAAAGTCTTAGCCCATTAAAAAAGATACACAGAGCGTATAATGTAAATTGTGAACCTTTTATCTTAAATTCTTGTTATTAAAATATACATTCTACATTTTACAAGAGTTACTGGGAAAACATAGTATACTTTTGAAAAATTCTTATTCACTCCAAAACGTAACTGTAGGTATACTTGTACTAGTGTTAGTTATGATTTTAATTTGTAAAAATCACAGTTCAGTAAGTCAATACATTAATGAAACATGCGAGAGAGGAAGGATAACAAATAGATTTTTGAAAGTTGTTTAACCTTTAACATTTCCATCAATGTAAAAATAAACAAGAAAAAAAAAGTTCAATCTAAAAATATAAGAATTATTTGGACTTCCATTGTAAGCATTCGCAAGATCAGGATATGTAACAAAATAAAGTAAGATTTTTTCCAATTTTTTTTCTTTCAATTATTTTTACTCAAATACTCTTTTCGCTCAATTGTTAACATTTAAAACTCATTGCGGTAATTTGGGATTATAAGTATTTGATAATATAAGTAATTATTAAAATTGATTTTTGATTTAAAGATCGTTCTATCGTGTTCTGTCCTGGCTGGAGGCGATAGATTTTGTGGATGCGACTGTAGGCACCCATGTCATATGGCATGCAAAATATTCATCGGATATCATTTTGGCTCTGGTACTCTCAGGAAATATAAATCATGGCAATATTTAATATTCAATGAGATATTGAGTTAAAATTAATTCAAGTGTCGAAATTTAGTATAGCGAAGGACACCTCTAGATGGTGCCACCATGAAATGGCTTTCCCATTTGGGGACCTTTTGATATGTCTGCAGTGTTAGTCACCAATATGAAGACCATTAGAGAGAAAGAAAATGAAAATAATGATCATAATTGTAGCTGATTGTTCTTTATTTACCTTTTAATGTAAAACATCAAATCCTAGATAAGTTCGTCACATTATAGAAATCTAAAGCTTCAATAATTAAAAAAAAGGTAGAGTTTTCATTTTTAAAGATAACTTAATTATAAGCCCACTTCTTATATGCATCCTAAATACATTTGGTAAATGTTAAGCAGGATATTTTGCTTAATTTAGACAGATTTGAAACTATGGACTTACTAATCGAAATAATTTAATAATATTTATAGAAAACAAAAGAAATATATATGTATATATAATGCTTTATCTTAAAATTATTAAAAAAAAATTTGAAGGTGTTGTGATGATACATGTCATTAATCATTTCTTAAATAAAGGTTTGTGTATAACAATTACCTCTTAGCATAAAAATTACTTTACAAGAAATTTTTCTTTACTTTTTTAAAAAAAAATTAAGCCTAAATTATTTAATTTAAGAAATATGTAAATTTAGGATTAAATTATTGAAAACCCGGATTATATATAATTTTAAAAATGCTAATAACTGTAAATTTTGTGGTGATTTTTGTGAAGCATAAACTTTTTTTTTTTGGTGTACAATCATTGACCAAGCTTTAAAAAGTTGTGATTTAAATGACAACTGAAGTGTGGGGAATTGAAGTGAATTTGAGAATATATTTTTTTTTCACCACACAACTAGTTCTTAGATAATACAATCTTCGCTTAAGAGAAGTAATGGAAATACTAAACCAGTATTCCTCACACTTTCAATATTCGTCACCCAATTTTCAATCCTTATTTTCATCGCCCCCCCATATATTAACAATATATCGAATGCAATATTGCTGCTCTTTGATGATAAAACTACAACACAAATTATATTATAAACCGTACGAACTATCAAGATAAGTATTAAATGTTGTATTTGTTATTTTAAAGTAATATATATATTTTGAGTAAATTACTTTTTAAGTATTGCGTTACTTTTTCTGCGAACATTTATAGCATTATTATACGAGTATAGATGCGTATTTTTTCGTTTGCTTTATTTCAGTTATATGTATATATATATATATATATATATATATATATATATATATATATATTATATATATATATATATATATATATATCCGTTCAATGTGGTCAGTCGGACGCGAAACCATCCTTTGTTTAGTTTCTAAGAAGGCTTGGAACTTATTTATCGGTCCACTGAAGGAAGGAAATACTTGTATACTTGTGGAAATAGGTGGGATCTTTCCAAACCATCGTCCCCATCGTTTTTGAGTCCCCAATCCGTGACGGGCAAGCGCGATACACCAACATACAGGCAACGGGCTTTTAGTAATACAAGCTTTTTTTTTAAAACAAATAGCTTTTCTTAAAGTTAGTATAAATATTTTACAAACAATTTTTAATGAAGTAATCTGATGTTTTTTTCTCTTTTGTTCCGTGTAGTTTTGGTTTTAAGTGAAATAAATGTTTGTTATTCAGTTAAAGCAAGCTAATCTGAAAATGAATAATTTAAAATTAATTTTGTCTCTATAAATTTATAAAATGACTTTTAATCACACACACAGGCACACACACAAATATATATATATATATATATATATATATATATATATATATATATATATATTTGTATATATATATATATATATATATATATATATATATATTATGTATATATATATATATATATATATATATATATATATTTGTATATATATATATATAGATATAGATAGATATATATATATATATATATATATATAAATCGAAGGCAATATTAAAAAATATTTTTTCTGGTATACTGTATTGCTAAATTTTAAAAGAGATATCGCTGAAATATATAAAGTACATGATTGGAATTTATTACAAGTTTTCTTATATGCAAAGTAGTTGATCTGGAGTGATCTTGAGATGATGGTTACTATGACTTTTCCTTTTGCATTTGAACTTACAATGGTAGGCATTATGTTAGGAATATATAAGAGAAAGAAATAATGAATTTTCTCAAGATTTGCCGATTTAATATTGCTTGCGCGCGCGATGACTTAATATATATTTTTAATTCAATTCATGCAGAAACATGTATTATAGTAAGGTGGATTTTTTTTCACATCTGCAAAGCACTTTTCCCTTGTAGTGAATTTACTTGAAAAGTGTCGTATCTCTCTCTAGAAAGTTACCGCTACTATACATTTGATTTCAAGTTTTTTAAGCAGACAGGAAAAAAAAAATAAATAATTTACTTCATTTAAATAATAATTTTGACATGAATTTTTTTATTTTAAATAAATTATGGAACAACATAAAGTTTAGTGACGATTTTGGGTTTTTTGTTTTAAGTATATACTAATTTTCATTACTTTAAAAGTAAAAGTGGAAGAAAATGACGTAAATATCTATAGTAAAAGTATTAATCTTGTAAACGGGATTATTCTACAGAAATGCATAGTTTTACTTTGCATGCTATGCATTCCTTTTGTTATTCAAGGAAATGGCAGTATTTTTAAAAAAAAAAAAACACGATGTTTTTTTTAAAGAAATACTAAACAGTGATAATAATTTCAAAGAAATATATGAATTTAAATTTATTTTTTTTAAAGTTCAACTGGTCGCGACAAAATTGAAGTAGGAAATAACAATGGGACATTATTAAAAGCTGCAGTTGGGAAAAACTCAAAAGTTCCATACCAGATGGCGCTCATGAGGCTCCAATGAAGGCAATAAGTGATCATGTCTTTGCTTCGGCGCAAACCGTTTGATAGCGGTTGAACCGGCTAGTCCTTCAAGCTCCTATTCTGTGATGGTGTTGAGGTTGTATAAGAGGAATTCCTCCACTCAGTTGTGGAACTAGATCTATAAACTGCTTCAGAGATTTGTGATATTTCTACTCGCCTGGAATTCTCGCTTTAGGAAATTCATGTGGTGAATTTTTATTTGTGTTTTTTTTCAAGACATATTTAGGTCCGTTTTTGTTTACTATTGATTTTAGTTAAGCCTAGAAAGCAGTTTCCAGTAACTTTTGCTTGCCATGTGATTTCTACTTCCATACATTAGTGAAGTTATTGTGATTGAAGAGATATTTTGTTCATCTAAGAATTCGTAAGGAAATATACACTTGTGAAAATATGCTGCTAGTTTTGAAGATAATAATTGCATTAGTTATATTTTATGGTTATCTTTATTAATATAATTCCCTTATTTGATTTCCAAGTTGTAAATTTACTACGAACACATACAATTATTAAATATTTTAATGTTGTTCTTTTAATTGATTTCTAAATCAAGGCTTGTTATTTGAAATCGTGGTCGAATTTTAAAGTAAAAATTTTTCGGTATGTTCTTCAAATTGTATTGATGCGTTTAACACACCAACGAAAATTTATTCATTAAATTTTGGATTGACTTTTTACACGGTAGCATTTTGCTTGGAACTGGTTACTGAAACTTCCTCATTTAATTGACTTTACTTATTAAAAAGTTTCAACATGTTGTATCCTATGTTAATGCTTGTTTTTGTTGCAATTTTAAGAATGTGCTTCAAAAGATTGCGGTTATTCTACAACTATAATAGTGGTGATATAAAAATTTACATACGGAAGCTTAGTCAGTATGTTCCTTTCCTCTTATCAGAATGAAAACCACTTCATTACTTACCTCATTTTTATATTACTTTTCAACATGGGTTCGTAGTTATAATTGAAGCATAGACATATATATTTCCTCTTTAGTGAATTCAATTTAAAAGCACATACTTTATTTAGAATATATTTTTCGTTAAGAAATTTTTATAAATCGGTGCATTTCAAAGCACATTTTGCTTTTCGCTTGCTTGTAATTCAGAATTTTTTTTCATTCTGGTGCAGTATTTCTAGTTTCGATTATACAATTGTACAATTTATATCTATTACTTTCTAAATCATAGAAAATTTGTAAAATTATGTATATTGGCGTAGTGTAACCTAACCATTTGTGGAGCAAAACTTTACCTTTTAAGATGCAATTGCAATGAGTTCCAATCCATAATATGTTTCAAACAGATAGTTCCGTTCTTGAAAAAAATGCTGTGAACTGACGCTTATAAACACAAAATTATTCATTGAAACAGTTGAAAAATTTGAAATCAAAATTTCCAGTCCTTGAAAATAAGATTTTAATCTAAATCAAATATCAATCAATAAATTACCAATTCTGTATAATGCACAATCTCAATTCAACTGCAACTAAAACGGCTCAAATTCCTTCTGTTAAGATGTGTTAATAAATCTTAAATCAGTGGAAAGATGGAGATGGAAATGAACCGTAGAGACGGTATTATGGTCGGAATGGCCAGTGGCCACCGACCTCCTCACAAGAGAGTTGGACCACGAGACTCTAAGTGCAAACGATGCTGTCGTCGCTTCACAACGTTTCTTTTTTCTCACGTAGGATTGTGCGCTCTTGTCATCGGTTATAGTATTATGGGAGCATTTGCATTCAGAGCTCTAGAGGCTCCGTATGAAGAGCAGAAGGCGACTCAGGTGAGTCACTTGCGCCAAGAAACTGTGAGAAGACTGTGGGAGATTACTGATAAACTCAATGTTCTCTACAAGGATAACTGGACAAGAATGGTTTCTCATGAAGTTCGACACTTCCAAACGGAGTTGATTGCTGCTGTCAAGGATGGATATGATGGAAAGGATGGGGGTAGCCAGCAATGGTCTTTCTCTGGAGCTTTTCTGTACTCGCTGACAGTCATCACTACGATTGGTGAGTAATAAGACTTGAATATGATTTTACATAATATTAAAAGTTTTAAAAACATTTAAGTTTAATAGTAAGATTACACATTAAAAATAATGTAACTGAATTGATGGATTAGGAATGAATTTTTAGTGTTTGTATCATAGATTGGAAACTGTATGAAGTACATTGTGGAAACATTCAAGAAAAATAATATATCAAATAAATCGAAATATTAGTATCTATTAGATTCATGTGCGAATAATGATAGATGATCTTCGTAATATATCGAGGCTATTCCCTCTTAAGATTGTTAAAACAACTATTAAAGTAAGTTAAAAATTAAATAGGTAGTCTGAGAAAAGAAGTTCTTTTAACATAGTATTACGGATTTTCACGAGCGAAATAATTCATTATATTCATCTATAAATGTTGCATTATGTACTTCTTTCAAATTTAATTAAAATATCTTAATTTTATTTATTTCTTATTTAAAACTTGTTCTGTTTAAGAACTTTATCAAACTGAAGTTTAGATTCCGCAGCATACAATTTTTTTGTTTTGTTTCTTCTATCACTAAAAATACCTTTTACAGTTACTTAACTTCATTTAATCTTTTTTTACTGCAATAATTGTTTAGTTCTTTTCCCTCATATTACCTCTTTCATATTAAAAAAAAGCTAGTACGAAAAATGGAAAATTATTCTTCTTTAGAAGTTTTTAAGCGGTCATTTTGATAAAGTGACCAATAACATATGTGATTTTCATTAATACATAATTAAATGTATTTAATAGTGTTATCTAATAATACTAAAAGCTATTAGAAAGTTTTACTTCCTTTTCTTAATTTTATAGTTTTTGTAGGTTATCAATATTTACAGCATGTGACTTTATAATTCTACTTACCATATATTGCTAAGAAATTAAACTATCTTGAAGTGAATCATATTATTACATTTTACAGTAATAAACTATAACTTAAATGCAAATTATACAATCATTTTAACTTAATTAGTTATAAATAACTTTCACAACTTAAAGACAATAGGAACTCTCATATCACTTTAATAGCCTCGAAAAATATTTGTTAGTAACACTCTATTTGAACCATGTAAACAATTAAATGTTGTTTATTATTTGTTTTACATCATTTTTTAAATGTTTTACAATAAAATTTGTGACAAAAAGATGCTTATAAGATTTGAGACTATACTTAAAAATTGATCTGCAAATTAATTTCTGCGAGACATCCAAACTTATCTGTATTTCGAATTCCAAGTTTTCTAAATATTTAATGATTTACTTACATTTGAATTTATTAAAACACTTTCGATATCACTGTAAAAGCAATGAACTTTGCTTAAAACATATTTTTTATGATGCATCAAACGTTCCACTTTTAGCTGTGAACAACAGTGGTTAAATTCTTTTTAAGATAAGTTACAATAAAAAGAAAAATGAAGAACTTTTTAGCCGAAGTTCACAAACTTTTAATGAATCATATTTATATAATGATCGACGCAGATGTACTCAATTTTTCTAAGACTGTTATATTAATCTCCATATTTTGGTATTTTCTTTTTATTGGAGTATTCAACATTGTTTTCTTCTGTTGTTGGTAAAATTTCATATTTCTTTAAGCAAAGAGTTTATTGAAGTAATATTATAAATAAAAATGAAATTTCAACTAATCCTTTCAAGAATATAATAATTTATTTGGTGCCTCAAAATATTAGTGTTACATAAAGCTATAAAGAATGGTGAAAAATATTAATAATCCTACTTAGGTTACTTTGTCTAAAGCACCGATATTAATATAATAAGCATCCCGATTTCTGAGATGTTTGTTACAATAATGGTAAAAATGTATGAGACTTAAATTAAGATGAATGAAGCAAAATATAAAATCCCTGGAACTGAACTTTGACTAATAATCGACATTTAGTTTATAAAACGAATCTTTTGTGAATAGATAACTTAACCAATAAACCAAATACGTGTTGATATTAAATTAAAAGGAAATGTTGAATATAGGAGAACTATATTCCAATTATCACAATTAAAAGTAGAATGTGTTTTGGTTTTTTTATCATTAGCAATAAATATATTTAATTTGAACTATTTTCCGAGTATCTAGTGTCTTTTTGTGTTAAAATGTGCCCTGGAAAGTCAAGTGATATTGTTGACAAATTTGTAGCGAGTGTTATCGAATCATGGATTCCTGTCTTGGTGTCACTGGTGTCATGTAGAAATGCTGACTCGCACTAAATCTTTTAAAACAAAGTCTTCACAAGGCAAGTTTTTAGAGCAAGGCACATCATCACAGGTGTCACTCTTGTGACTTGTCCGCGGCTCGGAATTACGAGTTCATCGCCAATAACCCTCATGTAGTATTAGATTGAGTCTTAAATAAGAAAATAAATAATCAAATCGATTTGTTAAAGGACTTAATGTCTTTTAATTTGCAATTACAATAATTTTTAAAGGTGTTTTTGGTGTATTCTAGTGTTAGAAACTACAAGTAGACAAATAAATTATAAAACTATATACCAATTGGCATTTTATGAAAACATACTCATGTGGATAACCTATTAGTATATTTTATTTTAGAAAAAAATGGCAATACGGACTTTTTTTCCCATACAGGAATTATATTGAAAAATACGTATAGTTTATTTTTTATCATTGATAAATGTTTACGAGAGCTATATATACAATTATAAATAATGACTAATTTAATTAAAAATTTAAAGATGGAGAAAAGTATAACTTGAAACACTGTAAAAGTACTTCAAATAAATTAGTGTTCTATTAAATTACAAAAGTTTTGTGCAATAAGTTGTTTCAAAAAGGATTAAAAAATAGATATTTTAGCTATTAGATTCACTGCATTCTTAAGATAATTATTAAATTTGAATCTGTAACAATTCAGTTATTCTTTCTAGCAGTAGCACACGCAGGAATATTTCAAAGGGGGGTCTGGGGTCGAAAATTCACCATTCTTGTATCATGCTCCTTTTGATTTTGTCGATTTTCGGGAAAAACACATTAAGAAACTAAATATTGAATAAATAATTAGACTTAATTAGTAATTAATGATTAATAACAAATAATTAAATTTTACGCACTATATACTTAGCATGATAATTAATCGGAAAAAATCAAGGGCTTTGGGAGGGGGGGTTTGGACCCCCAGGACCACTCCCTTCTTCTGTGCGCCACTGCTTTCTAGATTAATTCAGGAAATCAAACAAAAATATCACATTTATGAATTTTTTTTTTTTTGTTGTTCTCGTGTCCATGAATAAATACAGTAGATATCACTAAATTCGTCGAAAGTCTTGATCACTGCCTCTGCTATTCGGGGAGCATCAGGGATGTACAGGATTTCCCGCAAAGAGTCCCTCAGAGGGACCATTCCCATTTTTAGTGACTTTGTTGCGACGGTTGGGCATTCCAAGATGTGATTGGGCGTGAGTTGAAGATCTGGGCTGTGTTTGCATTGAACATATTATCTTGTCTTGTCTGGGTGAATCTCCATGCTCTTAAGGTGTTCAGTTCTCAATCTGGCAATTTCGGATGCTATAATTCGGGGACAGTCAAATTCCGTAACTAGGGTTTTTTTTAAAAGTGTGATTCATAATTCTATGTTTGGCTACTGCGTTAGCATCGTCAAGTGTGATGGTGGTGCACTTATGATCGAAGTCTCTAGTTTCTTTGGCAAGGCTATACATATATATATATATCGGCACATTCATTACCCTCAATGTTGACATGTGCGGGTATCCATTGCAGGATACAGGATTTTCTTTTGTTGTGCAGCTGTTCTAGAAGGGTAATAATATCACAGGAGATGTTTGGTCTCTCCGTTTCTTATGGCTTCTATAGCTGATTTAGAATCTGAGAAGATTACTCATCCTTCTGTAGAATCAATAACATGTGGGTCTTGTTGGTATAATATAAGGGTCTCTCTAATAGCCATGAATTTACTTGTGAAATTTGAGGCGATTATGCCTGTGTTAATTTTGTGTTTGTAGTTATTACCATCTGGGAGGAGGAGGAGAATTCCGGCACCTCCATTGCTGAGAGATCTGTCTGAGGAACCATCGGTGTAGACGATTGCAAAGTTATCTTGAGAGAGTATTTCTATCGTTTCAAGTCCTTTTTGTCTGAGAGTTACAGGGTCTTTTTTTGGAACATGGCTGAAACAATTCCAATTCAAAACAGGTGTTCTTTGTTTTTAAATTATTATTATGAATACAAAGGTGTATATATGTACATGAACTTTACTATTTTTAGGAAACACAAATTTATTAATTTATAAAATTCCAAATTTTGCTCAATAATCAACATATATAATACTGATATTTATTTATAATTAGCAAAATACCAATATGGAACAGTTATTTAAAGCTAAATTACATACATTACACTGCTTAATTTTTGTTTATTTTTGTAATGCAAAACTTTTGAATAAAATACAGTATTTTCCTTAATTATAAATCATTTTTAAGATAATTTTAATATTGTTGAAGATAAACCATGCTTATAATAATTATAATTTAAGAATGTATAATTAAATCCATTAGCATGAAAAATGTTGATCACTTAGCGGTATTTTTAAAATAAACATTCTAATTTTATAACTTGCTTAAGTCTGCTTACTTATAATCATATTTAAAAAAATGCTTAAAATTTATAAAAGAAAAAGGCTATAATACATCTTTTTTATCAATAATTAATAATAACTTTATATATTGTTGTTGCGTTCACTAAGTACTATAAGCTCATATTTTTGATATCACCTAATTTATTGCGTAATGCAACTATGTTTCATATCTAAGCTTCGAATATTACCTAACACTCTTTTCCCATTGTGATATTCCACATTTATAACTTCACGATCCATTTTTTTTCATTTCATTACAGAACAGTATTTGGTGGGATTGGGCCAAACTGTTCAATATTCTTATTTCTCAACAAATTCTCTTTATACCATACATTAGTAATGGACTTTTAGCTGCATTGAAAAGATGGGTGTAAGCCAAAACCATTTTTTCATGATATTACTAATAGATATAAGAAAATCCAATCAGATTTATGCCTCATAATAACACCTTATATATAAATGTCATGATGAAAAACTGTTCATTTACATCAAGGAACATTTGAATCTATTAAATTTACGTGATGCAAAGATTTTAATGAATTATTTTATTATATAAAATCTGTATATATATAATTTTGTTGGATGATGCACTAGTTTAATTTTTCTTTTTCTAAAATAATCGATTGACACATATAACAGATTTTTACTTTTGTGGGTTCCTAAAAAAACTGTAGATAAAAAAAAATATTTAATATTCGTCAACTAATTTATTTTTTTAAATCTTGTACATATTTCATGCAAATCATGATGATTAAAAATGCGACAGAAAATAATAAATTTATCTTCATAATTTTGTAATATGATTAGTAAAATAGATGTAAAAAAGTTAAAAATTATATTATTATCAAAATATAAAAAGAAATATACTTATACTTTAATTAAAAAAATACATGATTTTCTATTTTTCAGCTATTCTAAATTCTATGGTTTTTAAAATTAATTAAATTATTGGACCTAACTGCAAAAACTAATGAGTTCATCAGTAATTATATCTCTTCACAATCTGTCAGAATTTTTTTATTATATTTGATCTATTCCTACTTTCTTTTTAGAAAATTTATATATATTTTAATATAAACCCAAATCATTACTAAATTAATGATTTAGTTATTTTTTACCGGCTTTGGGAAAAAATTTTTTATACCTTCAATATTAAGAGAGTTGTCTTCGTATTTGTGAATACGGAAAAATAGAATCATAACTTCTTGTTTACGGTTAATCCGTAGTTACTTTTGTTACGGTACTTCAAACAGAGATTAAATATATTTTTTCAAAAAAGTACAATTTATAGCGTATGATTTCATAACTCAGTAGTCTAACAATGCATTTTTATCTACTGTATACGAATGTCTAAAAATATTTGTATAAATTTCAGGATTTATATATTAACAGGATTTATAAAGCCTGTTTTATAAAACCTAATATAATACATTTTAATAGTTAAAGTATAACAAACATATTTACGTAGAAAATAACAAGGCAACGAATCTTACAACTATATAAGGTTGAGAAGTTCATTTAAATCAATTGATAATAATATAAACTAATGGAACTTTTTTTTGATAAATAAATATCTTTTTAAGTACAAAATATATTTTATAACCTGGAAATAATAGCTTAAAAATTAAATTTCATACATTTTTATCTTTAAAAAAATATGCAAACTTATTACACACAAATTGCTTCAGTTATTTTCATACAATGCAATTAAGTTTTAGTAAAACCTAAAGTAATTATTTATGTTTCTCTGCTGACGATTTATTTCAGTCTTTAACGTATAGCTAACAGGAACATTCACATTCACATTTGCTCCCTTAGGAATTCATATCACAGGTAATACGCAAATCAAGCTTATCGTGCGATCCCATCAAATAATTTCATGGCACCAATGTCACACAAGGGTTTTTCCTGCCAGAGAGAACTCCAACGCTTTGGAATGCAAAAGCTATTTCCTTCAAGGATTCCAAGAACTTTGCAATCAAGGCTAACTGCTCGCCTCCTTCTGTCAACAAGGGAGGCTTGCTCATTATCCCTGTTTGAAGCTATCGATACGATAGAGAAAGAAAAAGATTGCGAAGTGCTTTGGAATGCCTATGACAATAGGTGTTGCTGAATAGTTTTGGAAGATTCCCCTGAGATACAACGGATAGCAGGAAGAGGAATGTGGCATTAATCCGTAAATGAGATCGAATTGAATGTGTATTTAATCCGTAAAGAAAAATATTAAGTAATTGGTGGGTAATTCGAAAATTTTGCCCTACACATCAAAATTTCTTGTTGAATGAGACTATAAAACCTTAAATGATTCCAGAATTTAAGTATTCAAGAATTGGAGAAAGCATTCAATTGTTACAGATTGCTTATATGTAATATCAAGACCTTTGATGGCCATCATAACTTAAATGATAGTTTGCTGAAACATTGTGAACTTATATGTAAATTTATTTTTATTGTTTCCAAGTTTAAAATTTACACATTTTGACTCGTAAAACACTTTTTTACTTATAAGGCAATTTTATTATCTTAGCATATATGTTTATTTTGTGTATTTTTACTGATAGCTTAAGAATTCATAGTTTCGTATATTACATTGAGACTCAATATTATATAAACATTAATTATTTTATTTCCCTTATGTTTTCTTTAATTTGCGACTTATCGTTTTCTACGCATTTTAATTCAACAAAAGGTGGATAAACTTCGATAAATTAGTATGGATGAATGGTTATTAATGCGTTTATGCGTTTGTTATATGTACGTCATTCATTCAATAGTATTTAAAATAATCTGTGAAGCTCTTATGTTACTTATGTAATGACATTTCACAATTCTCAAAGTCATACTATCTGCAACAGCTTTCTGAATAAGAGTAAAAAAAAACAAATAACAATGCATCTCAAGCTAGTTTGCCTAATTTCGAGCAATGTATTTAGATATCTAAATAATAAGGATTTTTTTGAAAACGTTGATTAGCATTATTAGGTATTTATAATCAAATTAAATTCAAATGAGATGGGCAGAAAATTCTTCTTATAAAAGAATTTAAACTGTACAGTTGTATGTTCGAATTCCTTGCTAATATGTGTAATTATGGTCATAACATTAAAAATTCAACGTCCCGTTTTATAAATATTATATACAAATGACATATATATATATATATATATATATATATATATATATTATATATATTACGAGACTTTTACTTAAACACCTCAAGATATTAGAAACAAATCAGAACATTTGACTAATCTGTTGTGTTTTTATCTTTCCTTTATTGCATTTTGTAAACGTTTTTATTGATTGTAACTAATTTGAAATAAGAATAAAATATTTTTCAACGTAATGCGTGGACATCTACTTAATGTTGTGCAGCAAAATCTGTCAGATAAGTTAATATTCATATTGCATTATTTTCTGCTAAAAAATTAAATGTCTTTGTGATCTGTATTTTTCTCACTACCATATTGCATTAAATTGAATATTACATGTTATTTACAGTATTTACATAAGTATTTTAAGCATAATTAAAGCGTTTCAGATTCATTCTTTTGTATATAATAAACATATATTTAAGTTATTTTTAAAATACGATTATAGATTCCATACAAAAATTGATTATTTTGATGAAATAAAAAGATAAATTCATTTACCGCATTAAACTATTTTTAAACAGAGCGCATTTTAATTGGAATCTTTTATTATTGAACAACGTCTCTACCTGATTTGTAACTTTATTAGAAACTTAATGATTGTGCTTTTAAGTTCTTATGTATGAGGTGATTATATAATATATGTTTTTGGTTTTGTAAACTGAATAGTGATTTAAATGTATGTATGTATATATTCCACTTATTGATTTTAGAAAATAAACTTTGGATTGCTTCCGTAATACTTAAGTTTTATTTATTTTTCCGTTCATACAAAATATGTATTATTCTGAGATATCTGTGGCTGTTGTAACAGGTTTCATACAAAAGTAAATTGTACTTTCTGTGCATAAAATAGGTTATGGTAATGTATGATTGGAAGGTATCTGGTATTTTTGTATTTAAAACGGGTTTAACGTAACCTTAAAAAATAGGTTTCTTTTTTCATTACGAAATATGTCTTACTGCTAAAATGTAATTAATGTTCTTAGGAAAAGGAATTTATTTTTTCTTATAACTTACTTTAAGGTGAACTGAATTTTTGTTACTTTTAAGGTATCCGACTACGTTCGGAAACGCTATTTTGTGAAAGCGTATAAATGGATAATATTTATGATATTTAGCATCACTTAGATTAGAAAATGTATATAAAATTGTGTTAAGAATATTATTATAGTAAAAAAAAATATTTCAGTACCATATTTTGGCAATAAATTCCCTTAGAATAACCTTTTTTCAAAATGTTTCAATTTTATAAAAATTGCGTCTATTATAATAATATTTTGCCTTTATATAGCTCAGACCTCTGTATAGAGGCTCAACTAGAATTTTGTAAATATATAATATAGAAAAGGATTTATCCATATTTTACTACAACAGAGGGGAGAAATTTTGTTTCAAGTCTTAAGGAATTAAGAGAAGTAGAAGAAAAAAAATAAGGTATACCCATATTTTTATTCCAGTTTTGAATGACATCTGTATAACTACTTTTTTACTAAGTTTTACTATCCGCAAAAAAACACAATCGACTTCCCATGCACGAATGGCGTGAGGTAGACGTTTCTCTACGAGTTTCGGAGTCAATTTCCTAACTCTCGCCAGTTCTGTTTAATATTTGATTTCGAGCTCGAAAATGAGCCGGAAAGGTGTTCATTAAATATACAGTGTGGATCTGATCAAAATCGATTCGTTTATTTGTGAGAAAAGTGTATAATTCCCAATTGGAAGAGATTACATTTTGTAACTACATATATAGAGTTAAAATATATTTTATACTTTATTAAAAAGTGTCTTAGATTTAAATTGCCTTAAATGTAACAAATAAGTATTTTATTAAAGCAAAATCAATTTTATACCAATAATATTCTAAAAGTTTATTAGTCTTGAAGCAATTTAAAAAAAAAAGTATTTTACATCTAAGGCTTATGTCCGTTTTCACGCAGAATAGTCAAATAAATAATTATTATTTTGTTTTGTATATTTAGTAATATAACTCTCATTCTTATCAACTAGCAAACAAAACATGAAAAGGTATTTCATTATATATGGTAAGATATGTGGCCTCATTTTGCTGTTAAATTTCCTGACCTTCTGTATACTCATTTTAAGACCTTGCGCATTTTAACTGCTATTGAATTAAATGGAGTACACTTTCTTAAAATTAAACTCAACTTTTTATACTATTTTAATATATATATATATATATATATTTTATAACTCTTGAATTTTTAATGAAAAAAAGTGTTTCATTTGTTAGTGTTGATGGAAGTTGCCATTATTTAAAAAAACAATTTTCTTTTCTTTTAAAATTAAGTTAATACTAAAGGATACATAGAATACTTGAATTATTATTTGTTTCAGTATATCTAAGATTATAAATTATCTTTTTTTTACCAATGGAGTACTTAATAAGAAATATATATATATATATATATATATATATATATATATATATATATATATATATATATATATATATATATAAATATATGTATTGTAAACTTTTTTAACTCACATTAACATTTTCCTTTGCTCAAGAAATGTAAAATATAAAACAATGCTGCAACTGAAATTGCTCTTCAAAAATACAGAATCTTAGACCCTGTGTAAAAAAGGTTTTAATAATTTAAAAATAATATTGTTTGAAGTGTATCCAAAAGTATATGTTCAATATACATATGCCTCCACTAATACTTATGAAGCTCATTTTGATATTTTATGCTGTGTTGTTACGTACAATAAAATTAAATTTCTGCTTTTTGTAATAAAAATATTTCATTGCTAGTTTATCCTTTTTAATAAAGGAATCTGGGAAGTGTCCTTAAACAAGCAAATTGCAATTTTATAAAATATATTACATGCTGACAGATTACCATTTATTAAGCTGCTTATAGACCTTTGAATATTTTTCTTGTTCACACTCTTTTTTTTATTTTGATATTTTGTTACCACTTTCCTAAAAGTTACCACTTCCCTTTTTCTTTTTACATTATCATTCTCATGACATAGAATGTAATTGTAAAACTTCTATACATCTGAAAAAAAAATGATGGTAGAATATAATCATATTTAAATAAATTTCTAATTAAACAGCAATAAGCCTTTAATTCCTAAAGTATCGTGGTTTGGAATGTTTGAAAAACATCTTTGGTGACAGGTGAATGATTTTATTGTTATTTATAAAGAAAGGTAAGGCGACTTTCTCCTTTCTTTGATAAGCATGGAATCAATTGAGAAAAGTAAACTAAATTTTCTTTGTGATATAACACATACATTTCTTTGAGATATAATATATTCTTTGGTGGTAGCTTCATAAATCAAATAATATAGTCCTTTTAATATTTATCTCGACCTAAGATGGGAACGATGTTCGATTCTAATAGTTGGTTCGTGTCCAGATTTTTTCATATTGTAATGTGCCGAATAAATGTGGCTACTGTGCTTAGTTTTTAGCAAACTATTAGAGTTCTCCAATGAAAGGGTTTTTCGTTCATGTTAAATACATTTGAATTTTTTTTTCGTATTAGAACTTAATTGATGTAGCTCTGAGTTAGAAATTATACTTAGCTTCTTAATGTACCACTTGCGATTACATTTTTATTAATAATATCCCATATATAATTGATGAAAGGTTTAAACTCGGTAAATATATATATATATATATTTTTTTTTTAGCAAAACAAACATTTTTATGAGAGATGAAACAGACGTAGTTTGATGATATTAAGTAATGACATTATAATGAGGAACTGCAATACCGGTTTTGAGCCATTTGTACAATTTTGTTATACCGGTGTTCAGAAGTTTAAAAACTTTTTTTTTGTGTACGAGGTCTGGCTATTAAATAACGAGACTGTGCGCCTAGATGGCATCCTAGAGGAGCGGGGGGAAAACATGTAGTGCGTTAGGTATCTGGAAATCTTCTCTATTCACGTACCAAAACACGTTTTCGTCACTATTATAGTATTTGTGCAGTTGCGTTTTGAAACGAACGTTTTTTTTTTTCGTGCCGAAAACCATGTGTGACGAAAAACAGGAGCAACGTATCAATCTCAAATTTCTCGTTAAGTTGAAAAGAACTCTGACTGAGTGACATAAATTGTTGCAAGAGACCTATGGGGATAATTCTCTATCTCGTGCGCGTGTTTTTCAGTGGTGTGAGTGCTTCAGTGTGTGCCGAGAGAGCACTGAAAATGACCAGTGCCCAGGTCGCCTTGTCACTGTTTCCGGAGTTGAAACAGTGACCAAAATCAACCAAACTGTGCGTGCAGATCGTCGAATGAGCCTCCGGATGATTGTGGAGGCTGTAAACGCCGATAAAGAAACGGTTAGATAAATTTTACACGAGGAATTACACATGACAAAAGTCTGTGCGAAGTTGGAGTCAAAAAACCTGACTCCTGACCAAAAGCTCTTGCGTCAACAGGTCTGCTCAGATTTCCTTGAAAGATTAGAATAAGATTCCTGATGGATGAAAAACATTATTACTTGAGACGAAACGTGGATTTTTCAATACGATGTTGAAACAAAGCGGCAATCGATGCATTGGAAGACGCCTGAATCGCCCAGAATAAAAAAAGCAAGTATGTCCAAATCAAAATTCAAGGCAATGTTGATCTTTTTTTTTCGACATTAACGGTATCGTGATGACTGAATGGGTTCCTGAGGGTCAGACTGTTAACTAGACTTACTATTTGTCAGTTTTGGAAACACTGCGAGAACGAGTTTGTAAGAAATGGCCCGAGTTGTGGAAGAACAACTCGTGGATTTTGCACCAGGACAAGGCACCTGCCCATAAAGCGCTATCTGTGAAACGGTATTTGGCCGATAAACGCACTCCAGTGCTCGAACACGCGCCAGATTTGGCACCATGCGACTTTTTTTTGTTTCCGAAGATAAAATCTGCTTTGAAAGGGACCCGATTTGAGTCGATGGAAGCGGTAAATCAAAAAACGGCAGAGCTCCTAAAGGCCCTCACCGAAAAAGACTTCCAGCACTGCTTTGATCAATGGAAAGGTGTGTAGCGAGGGGAGGGGAGTATATTGAAGGGGAGCATTCGAATGTAAAATAATTTTTATAACAAAACCCTTTTTTGTAACCAGTCTCGTTATTTAATAGCCAGACCTCGTATAATAGATTTTCTTAAATTGTCTTCACTATATGAAAAGGATCGCTAGCATAGCAAAATAGTATACGTTTGTGTTTTTGTGACTCCATAACAGGAGAAATTAATTAGTCTGTGAATTTAAAGTGTCATCGTACAATCAAGAAAAGTGATAAAATATGTGAATCATCCAAGGAGGTAAGACAAACCTATCCTATTACATCCCATAGATATACTACACACGCGTAGGATTCGTAGTCTTGTGTATCCATATCTGTGAAAATGAGGTTGCAACAATAAATTCAACGTTGCAATCACTAAAAGAACATCACACATCACTATCTGAAGAATTATATATTACACTGAAAAATCGCACAGAAGAAAGTCTTGTCAAAACACAAATTGTCTTACGGTATTTACATAATTATCATGATTTTAAAAGTGAAAAAAAGACAAGATACTAACCAATTAAAATTTCATCAAGTTTATATAGTAAATTTTCTTAATTTTTTTTACCTACAAACATATCCATATTCAGAAGAATTCGGTACAGTTATCGAAGATGAGGATGGCATTAATATAGATAGTGAAAAGGAATTGTCCATCGAATCAGAATTAGCGACAGCTAAAAAAATTCAACAAACAAAATGCAATACAGAAATCAGCTATATTGAAAAACAATGAAACAAAAAACGATTTATTTGAAAAAAAGAGGGATTTTTTTTAGAGGGTAAATACTTGAAGAAAGCATATCGGGCATTGCTAACAGTACCGCCAAGTAGCGTACATGCTGAAAAGCAGTTTTCGAAAGGCGGTAATTTTTGCACAAAATAATGTTCTAGGCTTAAGGCTGTCTTCGGTAAAAGTACAAAAGCTCTAACTAAACGCGAAGCACATTTTCAGACAGAAAAATGACCCAATTTCCTTGGAAATTTGCAACATTATAGCTCGTACCTCTGTTAACAATATAGTGTTTTTAAAAATTTCAAAATATTTCATGCATACTTTCTTTTTTGCCTTAATGCGTGAAGGCACACAGCACACACATTACAGTATAGGATAAAAAATGCGAAAAACATTTTATAGCAGAAAAAATGAATCAACTCGGTTAAAAATGGGAAGTATGATAAAAAATGTTGCTCTCTAAAGGATAGTGAAGCCAAAATATCATATTAATTTTTCATTTATCTTATATCTGAAAAAATGTTCCAAATTCGGGTCCTATTCTTTACCATTAACCGAAAACAGCCTTAATCACAATACAATTGATGCATTATGTTTTTAAAGATCACATTTCAAAAATATGTAATAGTTCAATAGACTGAATAGTGATGCTTAAACTTTTTTGTGATTTAAGTAAATAAAATGTTATTTTACTTGTTTGTGATAGATACTCTTTATTCTGCTACAATTTATAAGTTATAATTTTTTTTGTGAGTGTGATATTTACACTCTCTAATAAAACTAGCAAATAAAACAAAAAAACACCTGCGTTTTCTTTCTTTTTCTGAAATTTCTATTACCAGTATCCCGGTATTAAGATCTAAAAAAACCCGAATAAACCGGTATTGAACATTCGATCCTATTAGAGACTCCCTATTTGTAACACGTAGGAAAAGAAACGTAGAATACTTGTGCCTTGATTTAATAGCATTTATTATTTTATTTTAACTTAGTATTATATGAGGTTATATGACAGATAAAAATGTAACCAAACAATGTGCATGTGTATCATTCTTTCTAAGAGCAAATTTTCTGAAACTTTTTAAAGCGAAAGTATAAGGATGAACTTATGTACAAATCCGCTAGTCCTGAAAAATGTGTTTTGAGAAAAAAACTTTATTTGATTTTATTATTTTATTCTTAAAAACATTTTAGCCATGAGCAAGATAGTTCAGTCTTTTAACATTTTAGGTATTTTAGTGGGACTTTTATTTGAAAAATAAAAAATAAATAAATAAAAGTCCCTTAAATCATTCCCACTCAGTATTGGAATCCGGATTTCCAAACAATTCGCAAAATTTACTCAATATTTACGTTCGTTTAAAAAGTAGATTCATGATATGTAAATTCTTCTACATATGATTCTTGGAAAAACTCAATTGCATAAATATTTTTAAAATTTAAACGATTGATTATGAAAACTAGTTAAAAATAATTTGAAAAGAAATTTAAAAGGTCGAGAGTGATTAATCGATCGCGGTCCTCCATTGTTAATTTCAAAAATAAATGACTTGACTCGTTCAACGTGAAGACTTTATAGGTCTATATTTAAGGTTGAAAGTTTTAACAACTGAATATTTATTAATGTGTTTTAAATGTTTGTGTGTATCCTTTTTTACCATGCTTCTCAATTTTTTCGTTAATATTTGTTATTATAATAAAGAATTCGTTAAAAAATTACTGCACCATATTATTTATTAAATTATTGGCCTGTTGTTTTATCATATATTTATATATGGTTTGAAATACGAAATTAATTAGTGGGATATTAAATCTGGTTAGGTGACAAGTACACAAAATTAACAGGTTCACTATAATTTTTTTCATTAAAAACTTCTAAATTTTTAAGTTGAAAGTTAATTGACTTCCAAGAAATGTCCACCACACAGTTTCTCGACAAAATCATTGAAAGATATCTGCATAATAAACCGATATCTACGACCAGTTACGCATATTTGAAATAGTCGTCTTTTCAAAAATGCATTCCAAAAACCAAATTCGGGAAAAGAAATATCAAAATCTTCCCCCTTTTGTGAAATTCGGGGAAGCTGTGAATCTAGCCAGCTGTGTCAATCGATCACACATACACATGCATATTTTAACACTAGGAAGCATGTGTTAGGAAATGTTTTTTAGGGATGCAGCCGTCACGAAACATGTCATATAAGCGCGTCCGAAACACAGCAATGATGGATGGCTTACCATATTTTTCGTATTCCCACAGAAGCGACGATGGAATACAATTGGGATGGAAAAAACACACAACTTTTCGGTTTACCATTGTGCAATGGAAAATTGATGATGATGTTCCAATAGGTTTGGGTATGTAAGGTTTGGTTGTTTGGTACTTTTAATGCATGTTTTTGAGAAGCGATATTTTTAAATAAACTCGATTGTATTGCTTCTTTTGAAATATTCTAAAAAACTATATACTGTTTTGTTTGATGTAAACATAAATTCTTTGAAATTGTTTGAAATTAAATTTATCGGACATGATTGATCAAAAATTTTATTTCGTACGAAAGTAGGAAAAATATTTGGATTCAAAGATGAAATATATTTAAGCAAAAGAAAAACTGATTATTTTTTTGGTTTATTACATTTCGCTGAATCATTATAAGCTAAATATTGTGGTGCTTATAGTTATGAAAACGTCCCGAGGGAAATTAAATTAAAATTTTGATTCGTAAAATATTTGATTTTTTTCTGATGAAGAACATTTTTAATTCAAATTAAAAACTTTCAAATATTTAATCTAATTTTTATAAAATGAAATACGTATTGAGATTTTAAATTTACACATGAAAGCAAAAATCCTGATTGTCTCTATTATTGCATGAAAAACTTGAGAATAAAACTTAAGAAAAAAAGCATTTTTTACTAACTATTAAGCAGTAAAAGTTTAATGAAGATGTATTCATATTTAGGTGTATATGTTGTAGTCCACATATTTAAAACTTGCATAAGTAGTGTTAATTTAGGTTTTGAGTATTTTTTAAGTTATTTACTTATTATTTTTATGACTTGCATTATATATCCATTTCCATTATAAAGCCATATTAACCACTCAAAGCTCCATTCAACACCTACAGAACTAGACCCATGTGGATGATTTCGTGAGCATTCGAATAATCAATAAATTCAGAACCATAGCAAAAAAGACATCCACATTCATTGGATCCCATCCCATGTTAACGTCCCTGGAAATCTTACTTTTTAATGAAAATTAAGGACAACCAAGTCTGGATGACCCCTTCCGACCAACCTCAGATTAGTCGAAAAAACCCTGTGGGCGCTTTGGAATTTGACGGATATAGAAATGATCAACCAGCTGTGTCCAGATTACTCAGTGGGCATTTGAAATGCATGACTTTCGAATCTGGCCGTAAGGTTTTTCAGACTTTACCCATGTGTCACATATTGTTTACTTCCCCTGAATATATCCTCGATTGTTTGGGGTTCGCTTTGGAAGACTGATGTCCGACTTTGCTAGGGTTAATGGTCTCATGGGTCTCTGATCTAGATGCCGCTAGATCCTGAAGGATTGAACAGACCACATGATTTGCATTTGCAAAAATTGAAGTTTTCATCCAACATCTCTCTAATAAAAATACATAGAGTGTTTCATTGAAGAGTGAACACTTTTCTGATGCTGTAAAACAGTAACAATAAAAGACAAGCATCACCTCTATAAACCATAAGATAAATGTATTCTTAAAATTTGCGTCACGCCTCAGTTGAAAGTGACGCAAACAACAGTGTGCGAGTCATGTGACTAGTCAGTCAAAATGGTGGTGTTTGCACAGGAAAAAGCTTTTGTGTTCTTGAACTTAACAGAATGCCACGGGAGCCACTGTTTTGGACATGCTAATTTTTTAGTTGATGACACAGTTGTAGAACAACATTGACAACTCCATCCTCAACTGGATGGTGCATGCTCTGGTCGCCAACGTGTGAGATTACCTCGATGAACATCTCTCTCACCGATGGACTTGGACAAATCACGGACTTACAGGCCTATTACCCAATGGTCACTCAGAATCTCTGGCTTAACACTTTGTGATTTCTTCCTATGGCTTTACGTAAATGAAAATGTGTTCGTCCTTCCCCTTCCGGTTGCTGTAGCGCAGATCATACAACATAACACAACTGCTATCGATGCACTCGCTTCAGATATCTTAACACGATTTTGGAAGAATACTGATTAGCGGCTTTTTATGTGCCTTGGACTAAGTGTTTAAACATAATATCAGTGTCTCTAACAAAACTTTAAACATCCCCATACAATTTTTAATAATTAACATATATCTTAAAAACTGCATTTGAAATACGGTGCATTGAAACTGTATACTTCAGTAACATTAATAATTAATAAACTTAAACTTAGTGGCACAACAACCTACGAGGGCTAGTTCTTACTGTGCCCATCCCAGTATACTTGAAAATTGGGCACTTAGGGGATTGAGCAGATATCCCTTAAAATAGTCAGTCTGAAGCGATACCCCCAGTGTTTAAGTCCCCAAGCAAGCTTGATACTCATTTATCGACCCACTGCAGTAGAGATGAAATGTTGCGTTGACCTTGCCCATCCCGGGAATAGAACCCGCACCTGTGGTGTGAACGTGCGATACGCTACCACTCGACCACTAGGCTATTAGTATTTAATATATTATGCTTAATTTTTTATTAGGAAAATAAATTCGTATATTTTTTATTTAAAAAATTACTTTATTAAAAATTTACAAAGTAAAATAATTAGTAACTGAAATTACCAGTTTTTATTTTTGCAGCATGACTTGAATAACATTAGTTTACTTTTGATCAGCAGGAAAAAAATGCCTTGTTTAGTGCATCTTTCACTTTTTGATTTTAAGTATGAGCTTTTGTGAATAAGAGGGGTCAAAATATAAAGTTTAATTTTTACTCTTGTGCCATTCATAAAAAAAATTACAAGGAACGACGAAATTAGATTTAGGTAAAATTTTGCAAAGAACAGTTTTTGCCAGCAAGTCAAAGTGTTATTATAAAAATATATAATTAGATTAAAACATTAAAAATAAATTTCACATTGATATAATATACATGTAAGTTATTTACTTAATAGAAGGTTATAGGTAAAAACAGACGGCATTTTTTTGCATAAATAAAACTAAAAAAGTGGTCAGTTTTACTTATTGGTAGTTAGAACAATATTATTCGGGAGAAATAAAAATTTATTATACATATAATAAGAGTTTTGAAAAGTATACTACAATAACAGGAATACAATAATTATACTTATTCAATCTCTTTAGCGTTATAATTATGCATCTGTTTCTCAGGGGGGAAAAAGTTTGGAAACCATTCCTTGGCACTATTTTAAACAAGCCATATCGACAATCCTTCGACGAAGAAAGTAAAACTCGTTCATCAGTCACAAATATTTCATGCCTAATCTCCTAAAAGTAAGACCCTAAAAAGATGCGCCAGCTCATTAATTATCTTCTAAACCCAATTAATTTTATTTAGTTTCTTTATCTTAGACAATTCTCTCAGAGAAAATGTGTTGGGATCGACTACAATTGTGATCCCTGGAACGGTAATTACAACTCTTCCGCTTTCAACGTCATTTTTATCCCAAATCCATCTTTTTCCCCAGCGGTAACATCTCGTTTCAGATAATGAACTACCATTATAAGTTGGGATACTTTTACGAAAGATTTTCACACGAGCTACGGACTAAATGCGATGCCAAAATTTTTGTTATTCACTCAGAAGAGTTGAACACTCTTTTGATGCATCTTCGCGTCGATAATTGGGTTGTTTATCGGTGAATTGTTATGATATCTGTTTCTGATATTGGGTAATGATATAGAGTTTCTGATGTAATGTAAGTGGTTGTTGCGAAAGGTGATAATTGGGATGGTTAATGGTATAAATGGACGTTTATTTTTTTATAAGACTTAACTCAGTTGATATAAATGTATGCAATCAAGTTATTTAGATGCAATCATCGTGCGACGAAGAAAGTTATTAATATGGAAAGATGACTCAAAGGAAGTGATGAGAGATGGAAAGGTATTTCATCTCTCATATATTTAAATGAGGTACGGCTCATATTTTGATACGCATTTCTTTTTGTTTCGGAAACTCAATGAGATAAGTAAACTACTTTGCATTTTTACACTTATAGTCTTTTATGAATATTATATATATACAGAGAGAGAGAGAAAGAGAGAGAGAGAGATTATTTTAAATTATAGCATTAATGTCTCACATGTGAAATTTATTCTAGTTAATAGTAAAATGTATCCTATACATTTTTTATTTTATGTTTACTTTGAAATATGTCTTCCCATATGTTTAAATTATGTTTAAGTATTCTAGATTAATTGTTCTTTTAAATAAACCATATTAATTATGTCGGAATTAACAATTTACTCTTATAAAAGTTTACTTAAAATTAATATCATCAGTTCATAAAGTCTGCATTATTTTATATTATTATATCATAGTAGAATCAAAAGACTAAATAATTTTATATAGTGTAATTGAAAAACTAAAAATATGTAAAATTGTTTTACAGTATACACATTTTGTTGTTGCGAAGAACTAAAAAGTACACCATGTAAAATTTCTATGACTTAATATACTGCCTCTCAAAGTACAAGTGTGGTTTTAAATAGACCCAACGTAACATATTCAATTTGAAAACTCTCATTAAAAGAAACACTTAAATTTGATTGAAAAGTAAATAGCGTTACATAAAAAAATCAAATTTTTAAATATCGCTGTTATATTTCATCACTATTTTTGAAACACTTTTTTATACTAAATCATCTAATATTTTAAAAATAAATATCATAAGCTACATTTGCATAGCACAAAGTAATTTCAAAGTAGGATACATGTGTCCAATTTTTTAATATTTATATATTTAAACATTTATATTTTTATATTTATATAAGCATTTTGATATTTACTTATGCTATATTTACATTTTTCTGTACACAAATAACATGTATATGTATTTATAAAATTTAATTAAATATTTATACAGTTTGTTATGGTAACATTTTATACCAATATATTATATTTATCACGCACGCACACACACACACACACACATATATATATATATATATATATATATATATATATCATGTTTTGGAGAAATTCTTGGATTGACAGGAGAAATGCAACGGGCAGCCGTTTGTCCTATTATATTTTATTTCAATATTCAGTAAAGAAGTCTGCACTCCAAGCCATGACGAAAAGAAGAGCTCTCTCAGCGTTGATCAGCAGCGAGTGAGTCCTTAGAACAGGTGTCTTCTTTAAGTCTGGTGAAAGTAGAAGTCAAAGTTCCTATACGGGAGATGGGTTGAGTTGTCCTGGTAGGAAGTTTTACGAAACTGATACTTGTGGGGCTGGGGATTCATCATATATATATGATTTTATTCGCTTTAATTTCTTATGTATTTTGCTTTGAAAGATCTATTTTGTCCCAAAATTTAAAATGTATTTTAGATCAATTATAGAAATTTTAAATGAAATATTTATGATATTGGTTACAGTTATTGTGTAATTTTAGTATAGTAGATATATAAATACTGCGATAAATACTTATTGCATATCGAAAATGTAGACTACTATACACATATGTAAATAATTTAAGTAATTAGTGTTAATAATCCTTGAATTATTTTGTAGAAAACCCCAGATTTCTTAGTTAATATATAATGCTATTGAAAATGAGCTATAGGTAATTTGTTTTATTTAATTAACTTTTTGTATTTAAAACTGTTAAAAGTTATTTTTACTTTTTTTGTGATGCGATGTGACTTCGCAGTAATATAATTGTTCGAAAACAATATCTCAGCTTTTTGAATCCTGGAATTATATATTTATGTAACGTTTCTCACCGTCCCTATTTCACATTACCTTGTAAATGTATTTTCATAATGATATATGGATTAATTATGAAGAATCTTATTTATTTAAGAGATTTTTTAAAAAAATATATAATCATGTACCTATTTTGAGTATAATTTAGTAATACATTAATAAGATCATGTTTTTCATTAATCTTCAAGCAGATATTCTGCAGATGTTGAAGGAACAATATTATTTTCAAAATGGCTGTACATTTATTTATTTTGTATAATAATATCACATATTTATAAACTTGTGTCTGTCTGGCTCAGTATATTTTAAACATAGAGGAAAATAAGTAATGATGCTTAGTTTTATTTCAGAATCAGAGTGAAAAGCGTTTAACGGGAAAACTAGTAACACGAAATATTGGTTAACACAAAATAATGCAACGGTCTCGTTGAACTAATAGGTATTTGTATGCATTTTTTCTTTTAAAATGAAACGATTTATCTTCTTTGAATGAACAAAAAAAAGGGAAAACACCAGACACTTAATGAAATGTTTGAGAAAATGAAATGTTGGTCGATCCTACAGTATCGTAAGAAGAATTCGTTGCTTTAGAGAATGGCAATATACATACAGCCCCTATTATATGGCAGACAAATGACATTTATGAGTTTTTCAGAGCTCAAAAAAATATCATTAATGCATATTCCGTCAACGAAAATTAAATGAATAAAGAAGCTCGTGTTTCAGCGTCATCTTAAATAAGAAACATAAAAAGTATGCTTAGTTATTTAGACGCACATTCTTATAGTGAAATGAATAACATAATTGATGATATTGAACAATTCGTTGATAATTTGATGCTAAAAAAGACAATGCAAACAAAAGTTTCAGATTATTTTCGAAAAAACGTAAAGGTTTTGTTTATAAATGAGGAGCATCAAGAAAAGCATATGCAGTTACTTAGAAGCACATTCCAATGATGGGAAGAAAAGCAAACAATTTGCTCACAATTTGATGGCCAGAAAGACATTACAAAGAAAAATATCTGTTCATTTTACAGAAACTGAATACAAGTTTGAATTTCAAAAAACTTAAAAAATTTGCATTAAATTTCATTAAGGCATCGTGATTGTTTTTATTCATTGACTTTTATTAAATACATGTGCATATACATATCTATATGCAAATAATATATACTCTAATAAACTGACTTCTATTGAATGTATTGGGAGGTTTTTTGCAATATTCCTTAATACGAAATTCTTTTAACGCGAAAAAATATTTTTGAGAATTTGACATATTTTCAAGTTTACATTTTGTTATCAAATATTTATCTTTACAATTAAATAAACACATTTTAGTTCTAATAATATAATAAATTATTTAAAAAAAATACTGAACTGCGGTTTTTGATTGCAAAATATAACTAATAATATTTATTCTTCCTATAATTATTAGTATTCTCATAGAATAGAATCAACGTTATTGAGTAAACCTCAAGAAAATAAATAATTTATTCGAGTATTAGGTCAACATGTATGTTTAATTAATAAATCGTTTATTTAAATCCATAAAATCTAATGAAAGTAGAATTTTGTCTCATTTCTAATTATGTGTCTCAATAATAAGCTAATTTAATATATAATAAATCAGTATAATATTCCTGTATTGATTTATTAATTTTCTATGCACATAATTTAGCAATATTAGAACTTAATTTTGTGATCCTCCATTAAACAATACATTGTTCTTTAATAATCCATTATTTATTGATATTCCTGAAGATAGATTGCTTTTATCGGAATTCATTATCTATTATGGCATAGACTAAGTCATTAAGTATCTTAACTAGATGCATCTACACAATCTAAAACCAAATTGAAGTGCCTAGTACTTAATTTCTTAACTAAATAATTGATAATCCAAACACCTGCCGGCAGGATTCAATACCTTTTCAACTTATAAACTATAAGTAAATTCTCATTCCATTTTAACTAATATATTTACTTTTAGAGTATTTTAGATACTAATTTATGGACATATTGAGTCTGATTCGAATCTCTCTTAAAATATACTTTTCGATTGAAATTTCTCACAGCTAGATGGTTCCTTAGTTTAGTTGAAAAAATACAGGTTATGAACATTGGATATATAAATACATATAAATATTCAATTTGGTCCATGCTTTCTCAATTTATCATAAATAATATAAAACAATTATAAAACTAATGAAAGCTAGAATCGATTATATCTGGGGAATAAGGCTTTTTATAGACTGAGGAGGTTTTTAAAATCTAAATTTCTTTGAAAATACACAAAATATCTAATTTACAAAACTCTTATTAGACCAGTTATGATATATGCTTCTAAGACTTGGACAAGAACAAAATTGGAAGAGATATTATTATGGAGAAATCTTCATAAGAAAGCACAGAACCAGGATGCGCCGTCTTGTCAGATATGATGATTATGATATAATTTTAGAAGACAACGATATATTATACATCTAATCCGGGACAATTACATTATTTAAATCCATATAAATACTTCCTTGCAAACAAAATAAATGATGTAGTTAAGACAAAAAAATACTCATTTTTTTAAAAAAAATTTAAGGCCGTTTTAGCGATATATTTTAGTGTGTGTTTATGCAAATTGAGCTGTATAATTCTTCTTCATCGCACGCTTAGAATGCAACGATGGCTTACACGTCAAATAAACACTGAATATAAAAATAAATGGTTGGAGAAACCTATCTTTAATGTAAAACATACTTCTATATTATTGAGTATAATAAGTTATATAATTATATTTAATTTGCGATTGATTTTCCCTAATGCTCTTCAACTGAAATTTTTCGTCTAATATCTCTTAACAATAATGTAACTCGTCACATTCCATACATGTTTCTCTTATTATATATTTTTTGAAGATATATTAGCCCAGAAGAATATTTTGGGATGATTTTATTATGTTTTCAGGTTACTTAAATTTATGAAGGAGAATAAAGGGCATATACATTAGAATATTCTTTATATCGTTATTAATGAAATAATAATATTAAACAATATTTTTTTAATTCCATTAATATTTATGTTTTAAATAAGTATATTGGAAAAATGAATAAATATAAGAAAAAGCTGTTAAAATCTTTCTCCAGTTGAAAGAAAGAAATTTTGGTGGTAATATTTATTTATTATTTTAAATGTAGATCAAAAGGGTCATATCTTTCTTTAGTTATTATTAAAAAGTAAAGGGACTGAAAAGATATTTTTTTTGATAAAAACGTATTTTATATAGTGTGATTAATGTATAATTTAAGTTTTTCTCCGTTTCAGTTATAACTGCATTAATAAATTGGTTGCATTATTACTCTTAAATATAACATGGATATGGAATGTTAAAACAAATATAACAGTTATGTGATATTTTCAAACGTTGTAAATCAAACACTTAATGTTTCGAATGTTTTTGAAACTCCTATGAAAAGTTCATTATATTCGGGTTATGAACATATGAATTTTTGTCATTCTAAAAATAATGGTAAATGCAAATTAAAGCCATAAAATAACATACATATTTATTAATATTATAAGACATAAAACTGATAATTGCAAAATGCTTTTAACAACAATTGCTGGCAGCAATATCTGCAAAATGAGTGAAGCGTTACAAACTCATTTTCCTACGTTTTTTTCAACTTTTTAATCAGTATTAAAATTAGCCTCTCTTATTTTAATTTCCATTCAGTCGATTAATATACATCTCGCAATTAAAAATGCGCTTAGTAAAATTATGCGACAATCATTAAAAGATGAAGCTTTTAACTCATGTCGAGAGGAAAAATAATTCTTTTAAAATAGTGATTACGCGGTACTTATTTCAGCTTAAAAGAAAGCACTTTAATCACCGTTTATCTTGGAACCCCTAATTATAAGCGAGTTGATCTTAGATAGTTCTTTGTTGATTTGGTTGACGTTGTTTGGTTTAGAAAGTGTAGCACTTTGGCTGATGGCGCTGTATTGCGATAAACAAGGAGAAACACATCATTTGAATAGTTATTGATAATTAATAAATATGGATTCTATTTACAATTTTTTTCGTAAAAGCCTTAGCACTATCTTAATTTTCCTCTTTTCTAATAAAATGTTAGCATTAATTATATTCCTAAATCCTCCTTATCTTAACGCATTAATATATGCTTCATTATTTACTAAGCACTATTTACAAGGTTTAAATAAAAATTGATGTTTTAATGATGAAGAAAATTTTTACCATTGTTTATTTATAAAAATATAATTATGAGTACCTACATTAAAAAAAATATGATTTGCAGTTGAACTTATTGTAAAAAAAATATATTATTGCAAATTCAAATTTATAATAATACTTATTTGTTTTTTTTAATTATGTATTGGTGCCAAAATATAATTTTATAATAATTACAATTTTTACAATAATTGAAGTTTTAAATGCATTTGAGAATAATGAAGTTTTTTTTTAAAAAAATATATATGTTTGTATTAGTTTTACATCTATAATATTTTTAATAATTCTAAATTTAATGAATGATGAACATATTATAAATATCCTACAAATCAGAGAAATTCTAAATCGGGAAATCGTATATCTAGAAAAAACACGAAAAAAAATGAATTGAACAAAATGGAAAAAAATTAGTTTTCTACAGCTGTCAATGACTATGACAAGTGAAGTAAATGTGGATGACTATGACAAATGACTAAGGTTAGTGAAGTAAATGCGTATGACTATGTTAAATGACTACGATCACGGAAATGTGCACGTGTAAGCAAGCTGCAAATTATTAATCAATTAAACTAATTTGAGTAAATATTATATAAACGGATATAGTAGCAAAATGATACATTTAAGAAGAGCAAACATAAATTGAAGAGCTAAACAAACATTTCATAAAAAAGTAAATAAATAAATGAAGGGAGGGAATTGTATAAGAATATGCGTTATGTCTTAACACATGCTGAACTATCTATTAATAAAAATGTATGTGTGTAACTATACGTATTAGTGTGTTAAATATTCCATGAAACAAAGTTACATTACATTACATTACATTATTAAATTAATATTTACATCAATTTTGAAAACACTGTTATTTGTTTGAATTTTGAAAAGAATAAATTATAACATGGTATTTGCTTTTATTTGCTTGAGAATTAATCATTATTTTATTAGTTTGCTTTTAAAGATTATAAATATATTCTAATACACACTAAATGTAAATGGGAATATTTGAGCTCCTCCTTTAGAACTGGCATTTATTTGTTACTTATTTATATTTTTTTTCTTTCAACGAAAAATTTATCTTAATATATGTCATGAAGTCTCTCCCCTAAGCTTAATTTTAATAGTAGATAGAATATTTATTTACGATTTCTCTTTATTTTTTAAATTATTTTTCGCTCGCATAAAAGTAAACCAAATCTTAAATGAAAAGCAGATGCTTGATAAAACAATTATATATATTTACGTGTGTGATCTTGTAAAACTATTTAAGGTAATATTCCAAGCGTATTAGAAACCATGAAAGCCATATCAGAGTTAAGAAATATGTAATTAGTTTATTCTGTTAAGATGTAGTTTAGAAAAGCTATTTTTTCACAAATGATTGATTCTAAATTTAAACTGTTAATATTATAAAGTGATGTATATTAAATTTAACAATAGCAGTGTCTAAATTGCGTGTATGTGACAACTGAGGTCTCTTACAGAATTTTCATTGATTGTAAGGATTTTAATTTGTATGATATGTTTATTAATAGAAATATATTAGTCTATATTTGTTCTACTATAATCTTGTTACATATGTATCCCAAATAATAATTATTATAATAATAAAATTAGTTTAAATATTCACTTTATGAAAATTAATTAACACATTTCTAGGTAAGTTAAAATGTGATATGATTCTAATTAATAGCTTAATACATATAAATCTTCATATTATGAATAAATAAATAATTTCTCTGTTTTCTGTGTTCAACAAGGAAGAATGCTAAATCAATAACTTTGAAGAAATTGAAGCAAGACTTATACTTTCTGTTCATTTTTACATTTCATGCCGTTTCACATTTTGTTGCGTTTAGATGCGATACCAGAAAAAAAACTATTATAATTCAGAAAAAGTATTAAATTTTCCAAAAATATGATAGTTCTGGTATAACTGATTCAGAAACATGCTCTTTTCTATTCATTACTTTTACAAGCATTTCTTACATGCATGTACCATGCAATTTTTATTTGTTCTTAAAATTTACAAACGCGCATGTCTTTGAGATATTGCATTTATATTTATATTAAACGTGTAAGTAATTTGAACATTCTTCACCAAGTGTAACTTTGCAAAGTTATGATAAAACTTGCGTGGAAGAACTAGTTTGCTTATAATTTCGATGAAGTACTAATTTCTGTAATGCCCTAATATGCATTTTGCATCATTTATATCCTTTTGTTTAACCAATGAATAAACTCCACATTTTGAATGTTAAAATTTTACTTTCAAGCAAATGCACACAAGTCCCTTTATTTTTGGAGTTTACAACCGTCACGCATAAAATTCTCGAATTTTTATTCCAGGGTAGAAGGTGTATAAAACTGCTTATAAGTGCGCGTCGAGAAAACTAGATTGCAAGTTAAGTAGTCCCCTATCTAGCATAAATGTTGCTTAGTTCCCAGTATTTTATACATCCCACCATCGTATACTTCAACGCAGAATATAAACTATATGAAAAATGCGAATGTTTTCGTGTAACTGAGTTTAAGCGTCAAAACAGTGAAAGCGTTGGTGAAGTCACGCATGTACTTTCTACAGAGTGCATTGTGCGTTTATATCTTAAATATTTTCCGCTTTCTGAGCTAAATGGAAAGCTTTCAGAGCTTTTAAAGAGCGATCTATTCAGACAATTTTATAACCCCATTAACGAACTCCACTAGTTTGAAAATTCGTGTCTTATTTTGTTAAAATAGAGTTAAATTATCTTGTCGTCACACCCGCCATTTTAGCAAATCTTTAATACAAGTCTAAGCATGATGACAGCCATTGTGGTCCACTCACGAGTCTCTTGGAATAAAATATTTAATGATCAAGTGCAAGTATGTTATTAAAGAAGATGCAGTTTAGAGTCCTTTTTCTTTTTTTCTTTAAAAACAACACTGAAATACAAATTTTGCAAAAAAAAATTAAATATTTAGTCTTACTAGTCACGTAATACAGTTCAGTTCAAATGAAGTAAAATATCAGATATTATGATAAAATTTAGTTTAACTTTTTTCTGAAAGATATATGAAAAGGATAAAAATGTTTGATATACTCATTTAAATGTTTTGATACTGATGAAGTATTTATGCATATTTATTCATTAGAAGAACGTCAGGAATTTGAATTCGTTTTGTACTTTTATGCGTTTACATTAATTCGTATTTTCAATTAATAGCATTAAATAGGTAGAAAATAAGTTACTAGTAAATTTGGCCTTTAAATACAGGGCTTTAATTTTAATCAAATTCAATACGTAACAAAACTTGGTATTTGATTATAATTGAATTTCTCAAAATATTCCTAAAGAAAAAAAAAGTTTTATACATCATAAGTTCACATCCCATAAATAGAATGTTTTTATAAATTGCAGGAACATGAAAGAGTGAAAAACTCCCACTTATATATATAACTATGGATTATAAATTTCTCTTTATATTATTTTTAATGTAAGTTTTGAGTAGCGCAATTTAGTTTTAGAATTAGTTTTCCAATCTTATCATGGGATGAAAAACAAACTTATTTAGTACATATTGATTTATGAGTTCAATTAAGAGTACAACTTCACAGAAAGTGCGCTGAATATTAATTCGATATATGGGGTGATTGGTCACAATGAGTAAGCCACTTTCAGAAAATCAGTATGCCAATGATTCTAGAATTCCAAAAAACTGCAGATTTGATGGTGAATATGAAAATGAAACGCATGTTAAGATCGATGAAATTTTCTTCAAACGCTGGTGAAAAAAATTCTCATTGTAACTGTTAAACAACCAGAAGGAAAGCTTGGATTTTTTTTTCATTTATCATACATTAACAGGCGCGCTTGATAAAAAGCATCATATCATGTGTCAATAGATTTCAAATATTAAAGTTAATGACATTATTTATTAGATTCTTAAATATTTCCTTCTCATATGATATCCTAAAAATAGCAAATTGATTCTCAATGTGTAGAAATCCTAAGGCTTTACTGAATACTATTATTAAAGGCTTGAGTTTTTTTCTTAATAAGCGATTGGCGTTACAAATAACAAACTCAATAGTAATATAATGAAATAATTACTATTCGGAAATAGATATTTACAATTATTTGAGTTATAATTTACTATGCAACATCTTATCCCATTTTAAGAAGCTGTGGTATCCTAGTGGTCAAGGTATCGGATTATGTCAGACATGTCATGAGTTTGACCCCAGTACCCCTAAAGATCTGCCGTGTAGGGCAGCGATGCATTAAATTTGTTGACAGCTGAAACGTCCTCCCGTGGAGTGGTGTGGTAGTTAGGAGAAAGGCGTGCCAGCTCAGGTGTCATTCCCGTCACTTGACCGTGGTTCGAAATAACGTGGTCCGTCGCCAAAAGCTCTCATGTGGCTGAACAGTGCGACGTTAATATTCACTCACTCACTCACTATCCCATTTTTTAAAAAAAAACCTTCCAGAAATTTGAATGTTGTTACTAATAAAACAATTATTAGCTTTTAAGATGTGTGGAGTCCAGAATATATTAAATTAGTTTGTCCCATATGTATTTATAGTAAAGATCGAATAGCGTGTTTCGAAGATATTGTACATGAATGGTTAAAAATTTGTACAAAATGTACAAAAATTATGTGAATTCATTGAGAACATGAAATTTCCTTCAAGTAATGAAGTTATGAAAATTATATATACATATTTTATGTAATAAATGGTACTTTCTAACAAGACAATAGTTTAATATATATGATAAAACACATTTCTTCTTAATTTCTATAAATGGAAATAGCATTTTCTTTAAAATAAATCAAGGGGACAAAAGGCTTAGCTTTGAGAAAGTTGTATATATATGAATCATGAAATTTTAGAGTTTCGTAAATTAATCAAATTAAAAAAAAGCTTCGTTTTCGATTCGGGTTACTTCGATGAGATATTAATGATGCTAATCAAATCATTGTAAAATAACTGTTGTTATAAAAAAATAAATTTATATTAAAATATTTATATTTTATCTTTATATTTTATTTTATATAAAATATTATTTTATATTTATATTTTATATTATATATATATATATATATATATATATATATATATATATTATAATATATATGTTTTATTAAATATATGCAAGTAATAATATTTGTTGCCTAGAAATATTTTCATTGTAAAATAGTTGATAAGTCAAATTTATGCAAGCACATTTAAGGAATTAATATGTATGCAACTTTTCCCGTCATCCTAAATTATGTGTAATTTTTCTATTGGGAAATATATCGCTAGCAGTCTTTAAAATTTTAGAAAATGTAGTAAAAATTGTCCTAATTAAGCATATCTTGTATAACAGAATAATTACCATACATTTAAAATTTCCAACTAAAATTTTATTCTGAAGAAATTTATAAATTAGAAATTATTTGATACTTGTTTGAATGTTTACAAACCATTTTTGACGGATAATTTTATTTTTCAACAATTTTTATATAAAAAAAACAAATATCTTATTATTATTGCCCATTATGAAAGCTATTTGTCACTTTTATTTCTTAAAAAGAAGGAAATTGTTACACGAACATTCTTTTTTCTGAGAATTTACTGAAAATAATTTCCTCTATTCAATGATTTTTAAGAAATTTCATTATAATTCAGAACTATATTGCAAGCTTAAAAATGCTCAACAAAATAGTTTTTACACATTAATATGTAAGGATGAATCCAATTCAACTTTAATAATATTGAAAATGAGAGTTTTTTTAAACACCTCATTTTCCATGCTATACTGAATGCTTTGTTTACTTTCTCTGTGATTTCACAGAAATCTTTCTTTTGCCATAATAATTACAGTAAACATCCAAATATTTACTGAATCTATTTATTTTACGATTATTTTTTTATAATGAATCTTTCAAATACTATCATTTAATTAAATATGGTAGAAATTTTAATTACAGAACGGTATACCTTTCTTTATTTTTGATATAATCCTACTCGTTTCTCCTTCAAAATACTGACTTTTAGCATATTTCTATTGTTAAATTTCTGATTAAAATTACAATATTTCAATGAACAAAGAAATATAATATACATCATCACATTTTATATAACTGCTTAACACATTTTTATATACGTAAGGAATGTTATTAAAATTTGTTGCACGAAATGAAGCGTCAGCAGTTTGTTCTAAATATGATGTATGAATTAAAGAATGAATAAAAAAAATATAGAACGCATTCAATATTATTAATTGAGGATTGTTTTGAAATGAAGCACTAGGTTTTAAAACGTCATAGATATAACACATTTTTATATCTTGTTGTTGTTCTTATTATCTGGCTCTTTAGTTTCGTTTTAGAAATTATTATAACCTATATTTTTTCTCTGATACTGGAGTTTAATAAATGCTATTCTTTTGAGGAAAAGTGCGAATAATCATATTTAAACTAATACAATTCATTGCGTAAAGTTAAAGTAAAAATAAATTGTTTTGTATCTCTATAAGCGTTTTTAAAGTTTAATTTTTTTTTGAAAAAATAAAGTATAAATCGCCACGTAAGCCTAGGAATTATGCTCAAGAACTTGTGGATGGTGTGTCCCGGGTTTAAGTTATTCTACCGCTAAGGACCCGGAGTGTGGAAAGGGCTGAAGAATGTTAAGTCTGTAAAGGTCAAAGCAATGGCGTTGCCGTATTGTGGCAGTTTGCAGAAGGGATGTCAGCTCAGATTCTTGTCATATGATCGAGGCTTTGAATTACGAGATCCGTCACCACTAGCCCTAGTGTTACTTTGTAGTGTGAAATTACTATTACTCTCACTTACTAACAAAATTATTAATTTCTTCATTTTTTATATCAGACGATTTTCTTCTTTCTGAATATCAGTAAACTAAATCCAAATGAAAACATCAACCAATGCTATTTCTTCTGAATACCAGTACCTTAGAATATTTTTGTGAGGGTCATTGGATTATAAAAAAAATGTTCCTCTGTGTCAATACTTAATGTCTAGTGAGATATTACATGTAACAAAAAAGCTATTGGACTATATGTGGAATAATCTAACAATACTTTCTATAACAGGTTTCTCGACGGGGTAAAACGGAAAACATTTCAGCATCGTTTTCATTTTCATTTCAAAAGTCACTAAGATTATTATTCTGCTGTCCATTTATGTCTAAACATAAAGAAAGTGCTTACAAGAAAATGAATATCATTTTCTTGCTTGCAAGATGTAACGTATTTCTTCAAAATTTTTATAATATTTAAGACTAGTATTCTGGTAAAACTATTTCATAAAAATTATATTTTTTAACCTCTAGTGAATCTAGTTGTTTCTTATGCCACCTGATGATGATTGTGTCAAATTCAGGGCCATAAAATTCATCATGGCAAGGGGCTAGATGTTAGCATTTCGTTAGACGTAGTCTTGAACATTATGCAGGTGACAGTATGATTTAGCTCGGCTCTATTCCAATTTTGAGAAGGGACCCACATCCTATGTGGGTTTCATCTCTCTTCCCTTTCCACCAACCTCATGAGTAAATTAAAGTAAATACGATATAAGTATTTACATTCTTCATTTTATTAAATTTATCCATAACATTTTTATTCTAGGTTTAATGTGTACATATAAGCATAATTAGAATATACATTTTGAGTTCCTATTTTATAATAACGTGTTGATAAGAAAGTTGATACGTTGTTCTAACAACGTTGGAAACAAACTGAGTATTTCTGTGTTATTTTTGTGCCATAAATATTTTGAATTTACTGGATAGATGGATGTTCTTTTATACATTTGTTTCTTCGTAAAAGTCTTACTAACGTAATTTTTAGATATTACTTTTAATTGGAACCGTAATAAATGATGCCCTACAAACGATAAATATTATAATTTGGTCAGTTGACATGATTCCAAGAATTTCAAAATGGTTCAAAATGGAAGTTTTGAAGAATAGATTGGTTAAATTAAAATGTATGAGACTGTGGGATAATAATAATTGTGTTTCTAATTAAAAAAGTAAAGATGATTTAATTATAATCTTTTCTGAGACTATTAATGGTTTTGAGAAATACACAAGTATAAAAATTATCTTTGTAATTCCCTTGTGACTCTTGGTATCAAACAAATAAAATAAGGTAAAAGTATAATATTTTCAATCTCTTCTGAACGGGCATTTTCTTCTGTAATTTCAACTATTTATTGCCTTATCTTTCATTTTAGTTTACTTCCTAAGTCACCATCTATTGCTAAATAAATATTTTCAGTAACCAAAAATAAATTTACACACACAATGACTTTTTATAAGACTTTTCTCTTATATAACTCTGATATTTACTTTCTTCCAAACGTAAAAAAATGCAAACACAAAAATGAAAAAAAAAGAAAAGCAATGGACACACACACATTTCGTAACACAAGTAGTTTTGTGAAATATACTAAATGGAAAAAGGAAAACCAACATTTTTAAGGTAAGAAAACATGTATTAATTTCTGTTTCAGAATGAAAACAATATAATGCTTAAAGAGAAATATACTATAAAATTACCTTGAAATTTTGAACTTTTTTTCTAATTATCATAAAATTAAATGAAATTAAAAATTTTAATGAGTTGCATGGTAGTATGAAATATATGTGTATAATTTGATATAACTTCTCCATTCCATATTGCACATATTATTTCCATCTGACGAATCCTAGTTTCAAGCACATTATTAACTCATACATTATGCAAACCGTGTATAGAATTGGATTAATATGTGTAGCGTAGAGGTTTAGAGCGTATTTCCGAGTCAACTATATGACATTTCTGAAATTTAATGTAATTGTTCTCATATTGCATGTGGTAGTGCGAAGTGTTATGTTATGTTTTCTACTGTGCGTTGTCATGTAACGGTCGTATTGTCCTCGACTACTGTTTGGGATCAAAATTAATTATATATATATATATATATATATATACAGCTGGACAATTGCAATGGACGGATAACACTATCATCCATAGCAACCACAGAATGAAAGGAAGCAAAATGTGGAAAATTAGAAAAAGTGCGGGATATTAGTAAGAAGAAGTATGAGTATGCAAATTTTTTTCCACGTCTGTTCATCACGTGATAGCGTTCATAAGAGCGTTAAAGGTTTTGACGCGTGTGGACAGTTTTTTGTTTCAAGTCAAAGTTCTACAGGAAAGATTTAATAGACGAAGTTAAAATTTTTGACATGTCTTCCCGACATCACATAGATGATTTTATACGTGGCCGAATTATTGGAAAGATCGAAGAAGGGCGAAAAATAACAGATGTTGCCAGGGAGTTCGACATTGCTCACAGCGTTGTTTCACGGCTGTGGAAGTCATTTAAAACTACTGGAATGTGTAGCAGACGGCACGGGGGGTCGTGTTAGAAGTACGACGCCTGCAGAAGACAGATATATCCTCCTATCAGCAAAAAGGAACAGGCGCACCACAGCTCAGCAGGTGGCAAATCAGTTTCTTGCTGCCTCAGGAAAGCAGATCTCCCGAAAAACTGTTGCCAGACGTTTGAGGAGAGGAGGACTATACGCACGCAGACCTGTAGTGTGTGTCCCATTGACCAGACAGCACCGCACTGCCCGTTTGCAAGGACGTCGTGAGCATCACAATTGGACTGAACAAGACTGGGCATCAGTACTATTCTCAGATGAGAGTAGGTTCAGTCTGTCATCGGATTGTAGACGTCAACTGATCTGGCGCGAGAGTGGTACTGCTTATCGTCCAGAAAATATCCAGGAAAAGGACCGATATCCGACATGCAGTACCATGGTGTGGGCCGGCATCATGATCAATGGCCGCACGCGCCTAACTGTGGTTGCGAATGGGACTATGACGGGCCAACGATACATTGATGAAGTTCTACTTCCTCATGTTCGTCTTTTCCGTGGTGCTGTCGGTGATAAATTTGTTTTTATGGACGGCAACGCAACATGTCATCGAACACTCGTTGTTCAGGATTGTTTAGACAGCGAGGGTATTCAACGTCTGGTATGGCCAGCGCGTTCTCCAGATCTAAACCAAATTGAAAATGTGTGGGATGCTTTGGGGAGGCAAGTTGCTGGTCGAAACTATCTTCCGACAAACAAGAACACCCTCATCAGTGCACTCACAGAGGAATGGGATAAATTACCTCAACAGCTGCTGGATAATGTTGTGCAAAGTATGGTACGACGTGTGGAATGTTGCATCACACTCCACGGTGGGCATGTCCCGTACTGATACCTTTCTTTAAGGTGCCTGCTGACTTTTAGATGCATTGTTCCATTTCTCCGTACGCAGATCAAATGAACATTTTTTTCCCTTCAGATTTTACACATCTTTTGTACTTTCCAGAACAATAAATATTCTTTATTCTAATGTCTGAACATTGTGTCAACTATATTTTATCCTACTAGGCTCATGTCTCGCTCAATGTTATGCTACATAGCAATTTGTGATCCGTCCTTAGCAATTGTCCAGCAGTGTATATATATATATATATATATATATATATATATATATATATAGTCACAACTCTCTACTAAAGAGAGATTAATAATCAAAAAACATCAAAACTGAAAAATAATTGAAATTACAAGATAGTCAGACATAAGATTTTAGAAAGGAAATATTAGAAATTAAAATAAGAGTATTTAAAATATAAAAAATATAGATGATACAGTATTATAATATATATATATATATATATATATATATATATATATATATATATATATATATATATATCTGAATATAAATGTCCCGTAAAATGGCGAAAATACTTTTTAATGTAATTTATACAATGCTTAACGATACAAATCAGTTTTGTTATTTAAACAATAATATTACCTTATAAAAACACTTTAGTTTATTTGAACTGTTATGCATTTTGGACATTTTATTAATAAGAATAATTGTTTTAATTCACAAATTTATCTTTAATATCCATTGGTACAAAAAAAATGAACTTATTTATCTCCATTTTTATCTTAAGGAATAATGATAGGGGAATCTGTATACCATATAATTGCACAAAATAAGTGTTTTGTATATTTTACTTAAGAATTATTATTCATTGAATTCATCCTTTTATTTGCAGAAATAAATATAATTCTAATTTAAAACCTTATCATCTAAAATCTTCCCAATATTATTTATTTTAGTGTATTGAACAGCTTAAGATTTTGTTTTATGTACTGCTTTCATTGAAAAAGAAAAAAAAAATATTAAAACTGTTTACGGCAATATATTTCTGTAAACAGAAATATCCTCGAATTAATCTTTAAGTCTTATCTAAGTTCATTGTCGATAAATGACATGCAACACATGTTCTCTTTTCATCCATGTCATAAGGATTTTTCTTGTCAAAATACACTGCTTCATGCTTAATCAGGACTAATAAACTTTTGGAACATGATTTTATGAACAAAGGATTTAACAACGGATATCATAATTAATGAAATTTCATGCTCTTCAAGATTAATTATACGTATGTTTTCCTATTTTTGCAACAAGATACATTTTCAAATCTCTATTTCTTTGAATTTAAACTTATAATAAAGGTGTCGTGTAGCTCATTTGTAAAGAAGTGGATTTGCCGGAGATAACTAAGAATTATTTATTGTAATGAAGGATTATTACTATTATAACTTTTCATTTAAATTTTCATATGAAGAGTTTAATATATTTTAATAAGTATTAATTAATTAAAAATTTTCACCTGACAGCTTATTATTTTAAAACTTTTAATTTCTGTACATGATAATACAAACAATTTACGTGAATAAAACATTTTTTTTACAAACTTGAAAATTCATTTCGTTTGTTTCTATGAGTTTTTTTTCATGCAAAACACGAAAAAAATAGTATTGATTGTTATTGTTTAAATATTATAATAGGTTGATTTCTTGAGAATAAAATTTATATTGAAACTAGCTGGTATACCCGTTATTCGCACGGGTGAACTGAAAATTTAAACGACACAGATTGAAGGATAAAGAAGTTTTTAATGAGTTAATTTTACATGAATTTCAAATTAAACAAAAAAGGATTTTTGCATATCTTAGCTAAACAAAAAAAAATTTAAAAAAAACCCTTTGTTAAATTTTAAGTATGTAGATCTAATAGTTGATAAAAAGGATTTTTTTAAAATTTATAACTCCCCATAACACTCTTGAGGGTCGATTTTTGAAAATACCTCCCTAAGCTGATATCTGCTCAGCAAAAGTAACACATCGTTAAAAGTGTTGCGTAATGAACGCTTAAAATAGTGTAAATAATTTATATCTGAAAGTGTAATACATTAATATTACTTTCTGTTGTTTTTATTTTATGTTAAAATTGCAATATTCGCAAGCAACGCAGTATCTTAAATTATAAGGACTATAATGGAGATTCAATGAAAAACACACCGAAATGATAACGATAGTCAAATTGGCAAATGTCTAGCTACTTTCATAGCTCGAGCTTTATTAGAGCTTTGTAAAAGCCGCCGTGTAGGGGAGGCGATGCACGTTAATGCTTTAACTACCGCAATATGATTTATTGCAATTTCTTTCATGCAATATTTTTTTTTTGGATCACTACATTGAAAAGTAAGGGATATATATAAACAAATACTCCACTTTGAGAAATTTAATCCGTTAGAGATAATAAATTAATTAAAGATATTTCACTGTAAAATTAATTATATACACCGTTCACTTAAAATAAATAGTCAAATCGTTTTCTAAAGTCTTCATTGACGTACAAAAACATAAGACACTTAAATTTTGACATATACTATTTTTTCCGGACAAAAATAATAATCTTTGCAATCCGCTGAAAACGCCGTCAGATGAAAACGCATATCTGTTGCAAAACCGTTCGACTTCCCCGTTAAAATACTCATCATAAAACCCGTGCTGCCATATACCTTGGAAGAGTGGATTTCAAAGAATAATCCTTCTACGTATTGGTAGAATATTCCTTCTAAGTTGGCGTGGTGTGGTAGTTAGGAGAATAGGGTAACAGCTCAGGTGTCATCCACGTCACTTGACCATGGTTCAAAATAACGTGGTTCGTTGTCAAAAGCCCTCGTGTAGCTGAACAGTGCGACGTTAATATTCACTCACTTTAAAAAATACAGTACAGTAGTTATAATTATTTTTATATTTAAAAATGCAATATACGCCTATTTAATTAAAATTATAGCGTTATAAGTAACTACTAACCACAAACAAACTATGAAAATATGTCCAAATGATATAGTGTGAAAGACAAAGTTTATCTACTGTAAGAACCAGAGAAGAAATTAAAAGTATTTATTTTTTGAAAAAAGATCAATTTCTTACTACCAAATGTGCATAAGAAAATCATTAAAAAACATTAAAATAAAGAGAGATTTATAACAACCTCTCCCTTCAAAATTTAGTCTTATAAAAAAAATAAGGATTATACTGTTTACAAGAATTGATTAGAAGCGAGCGCCTTGCGTAACCAAAACAAAAATAGTTCTTTCTCAAACAAAATACAGATATATGCTGACGTGGGCTTTTTTGCAGCACACGCGCCAGAATTGGCTGCAGATGACATAATATTTTCCTACTTACTTGACAAATATCGTAATATTTTCGACAATTTTCACAATATAAATTATAGCCTATGTGTTATTCTGACGTATAAGCTATATTACTGTAAAGTTTCATTAAAATCCATTCAGTTGTTTTTGCGTGAAAGACTCCCAAACATCCTCACAAACTTTCGCATTTATAATATATATCTAGATATCTATTGGTAAGCATGGTCTGCTATGCAAAATGTTATACATTCATTTAACAACACAGAGTGACTGACATGATAATGTAATGCATATAAAAGCATTACTTACAAATATATAGATAGATAGGTAGATAAATAGATAGATAGATGTATGTTTGCGTTCGATCATGCATTATTATTTTTAAATGAAAGTAAAAAACTTAATGGGTCTAGACGGTTCAATCAGTAACAAAAAATAGCAATTTTGGTTATGTGCCTACATTGGTGATTTGTATAAAGTAATTCGGATATAAAATAAAATTGTATGTTCTTTCTGTATTTTTGCACATATTCCATGGTGTTCAGGTGCTTAAAATTTCAAACCTGTCACAGCAGATCCCTCTCTTTGAGTTTTACATTACATAAAAATATAATGTTTTTTTTTTAGATTTATTACATACTTATGATTGTCAGAAACAATTTTCATATTTAAAACATTTTCAAAAATGAAGTAAACATTTATTTAGGTAAAAAATCATGGTTTACGTCTAAGATAGATTTTTTCCTTGTTTCGTTTTTCTATATCTTAAAATATTACAGTTGGTGGACGTATATTTTAAATATTTATTTAAAAAAAATGTAATATTTTTTTATTAAAATAATGACAACACATATATATTTACTTTGTTCTGTAAGAATTGCATACTATGAAATTTTATGCACACTTTTGTAATTTGAGAAATAATAGATATATCTCGCATTGAAATATTTGAAATATTATTATAAAATTTTTAAAAAAATAATTGATAAAAACTATTCGTCGTTGATGTGTTGCTTTAATTTCCGTTTACCAAATATTCTAATTTAAAATTACAGATATAACGTTTTTTTTTTCAGTTTACATAGTGGGAGTCTCATTTTAGCTGTTAGAAAAGTCATTCAGGAAATTTCTGAGATAATATATTAATGTTGTAATATTGTGAGTATGATTTGAAAGTTGTTTTCATTCTAAACATTTTTGTATGGTTTTTTTTATAAGCAGTGTAAGTTATATCGTATCAATCACGTTCTAGGAATCTTATTTTGGGGGGAAGATATTTCCTAGTTATTTATAAAATTACGAATGTTATTTCTATTAAAACCACCTTTGTAAAGTATGAACAGTTTCACAATTATCGAATTCCTGGTAAGGGATAAATGTGAGTTTTTATAAGTTATGCATTGGTACGCTACGAATAAAAACTATTATTTCAGCTTGTGCTCTCAAGTATTGAGAGTAATGTGATTTTATTGGAATGTTCGCATATGAAAAAAAATATACATACTAAGCAATTTCATGTATGCTGAAGAAAACTTTCTTAATGTAAAAGGAAATAAAATATATTTAATATTTTGAGACCTCTCAAGAGTCCGTTTATTAAATAATCTCAAGAATTTAAATCATCTATGTTCAATTCAGTGTTCATTACAATGAACAAATGGTTTACGTCAATGGTTTCTCAAACTGTGGGGAGCGCCCCCCTGGGGGGGCGCGATGCCATTACAAGGGGGGCGCGAGCACATCGAAAATAAAAGATTTAAAAAATAATTAGTTTACTAGAATGAATTAAAACAAAATACTTTCAGACATAATAAAAAATACACTTTTACTCTGATATAATTTATAGGCGCGCGTGCGCCCTATTAAGTCAGCAAAAATAAAAACTTCTTCAATACCTAATTAGTTATCTTTGATCCTATAACCAAATAAAATAAACTTTTATTTGATTTGCTGTAATCCCGTGATGAGAGATTTTTTTTTATTACGCTTTTTTTAACCTAACATACTACTCTTTCAGAGAAAAAACAGATCCCAGAATCGAAAAAATTTAGGAACATAAAAAATTCATCACTGTCATTATTTTTGAAATACTGCACATTATAGCTGTAATCTGTTTGACCTTCTAAGTTATTGGTACAGTTAGTTATGACCCCTCTCTTATGTGTTTGTTTCTCATTTAGGGAAGTTGTAAGTAATGTATTTCTCTGTTGTGCTTTTTTCCATGCAAAAGAGTTTTATGAAATTTGGAAAACCACGGAGAGCACACACACACAAGCACATGAAGGATTACTTGGCCAAGACATGTTTTTATAAATATTCTCAAGATATAAAGCATAACGAAAAACGTTTTACACAATTGTTTTTAGCAGCAACATACATATTATCATAATGAATACACTTTTTACCCGAAAGTGGTCACGCGGGACACAAAGAGCACGATATCGTTAATTCTGACAAAACTGTTTATTTGTTACCGAAGAAAAATTGAAAAGTCCTTGAAAGTAGGTAAGTTTATTTTCTATTAATTAAATTATTGGCTGGAATCACGATTTGTATCGTGTACAATAAAATGATTATAAAGAAAAAGAGGATTGGGGTGACTCAATAACCCCGCTCCACCGTATAGAGTGCGCGCCTGCTCCCGGGTTAAAACATGTTGAAGTCTTTTCGCTTTAAATATTAAAAATAATACAACTATTCTTCATCGGAATTTTATATTATTGTCCATTCTTTAATATCAATTATAAGTGCTATTTCTGTGAGGCTTATAATTACAATTCGCTTAAAACTAATGAACATCTGAGCAATCTTTTTACGTTTTTGTAAACATTGTCGCCCACTTGGCTTTACTCTCCTTACAATTCAGCTTTTATATCAATAATGTTTTATTTTCTTATAAATGAACTCGTGCAAAGAGCGGGCACTTCAGCCGGTATATTTTTAATGTATCAGTGCTGCACAGAATATTTTATAACTAATTAATTTATACTAAATTAAGAACAAGTTTAATAAGTATTAATGACGTCCATGAGCTTGTCTTGGAAAGCAAAGTTTTTATAAGGAATGCTTATGATTAGTAATTAACCCTCTGAGTTCTTTTTCTATATTAAGCAGATATCTATATTTTGTCTTCTAAGCAGCTACCGCATTTTGCAATATGTTCAATTTAAAAATTAGAGAAAGGAAAAATAACATAATAATTATCCTATTATTTTATTTATTTATTTATTTTGCTTAAAAGTAGTATACAAAATTTAATACTTATGTTACTAATGCGTATGGTTTATAATTAAGATCGCCTATTGTAGCTTTAGCGTCAAAGTGCATTATTATTGCATTCAGTACATTATTAATGTGTAAGGGGGGCGCGGAAAAAATTGTGATCGAAAAGGGGGGCGCCTGTATTGGAAGTCTGAGAAGCACTGGTTTACGTTAATGCAACACATGTTTTACATTAAGGTAGATTGATTTTTTTTTCAGAATTTAAAACCTATTTATGCGGAAAAGGTGTTCAATGATATACAGATAAATATTAGAACAAAATAAATACATTTTCTTATGATAGAACAAAATTAAAATATTTTTTTATGTTAAGTACTGCCACAATTTGAATGAATTTTGAGTATATGAATTTGTTTATGGTAAAAGGTCAAAAACATTTTTGTCAATGCAAAGCATATAATTTAGTACCTTTCTTAGTATTAATTTAGATGAAAAGACACCTATTAAATAGTTACAAGGAATACATTTGGTACATTCTATAGCTTATTTTGTGTATTATATTTTAATAAAATATACCGAAGAAATGTTTTATCAGTGTGCGATAATGCTAAAAACGAAAAGAAGCATAGATCGTACTGATTCAACGGTGAGGAAAAAAGGATTAGGGATATTAATTGTGGGCGATGTATTATATATTATATCATTCACCACTCAGTACTCACTTATTAACAATCCTCCCTTTTAATTACATATGTTGTAAAAAATAATTTTGTTTTGAGTCTAAATTCATCTAATTTAACTTAGGACGTTTTCGAAAATTTAACTCATTTGTGGTTTATTAAGTTTTTAAAATATTTTTCTTCTAATATTCATAACATACAGCAAGTTTTCAATATCCGTAAAGGCACCGTGGTAGTTTAGAGGCGAAGGTTACGGACTCATGACTGATATGTCATCAGTTTGAGTCTGGTGCGGCTGAAACCCGCAGCATAGAAGATACTTTACATTTTCTACGTCTCGAGTGCCCAACGTCCTCCCGTTATTATGATGTGAAATTTAGGATTGGGGTTGCAAGCTCAGGTTTCGGCCCCTTCTCTTGATCATGGTTGAAAACTACGAGTTTCATCATCAGTAAGTAAATCCTTCGCAAACACTTTCAATATCCTTTTATTGTACCCCAAACCCTTCGGAAGAGCTTTATTGATAGCAGCGCTAAGAAAATAATCGTACTTGGAAGGACGGATATATACGCCTGTGGCACTTAACGTAGCGTTTGGGCAAGGCGAATATATACGCCAGTGGTACTTAAGGGATGGATAAAAATATTATATCCATATTTGGTTCATTTTAACCCAATCAAATGTTTAAAGTTTATCTTCTTTACGTTTCTTTTGCCAAAGAAAACGAAGAATACATCTACTATTCGACAGTATTTCGACAGTCTGCCTAAAACTTATTTCAGTTTTTTTTAATGTACTTCAAAATAACGTCAACTATCTTCAGATATGTTCATCTCTTGTACATCTCCTCGTTATTCTTAACTTTAGGCAGTATTCACTGATTCAGAAAAACCTACGATTTCAGCAGGCTCCAAAAAATTATTTAAACTTCCCCCATCGAGCCTACCACAGTTCACTTGAATGGGACTAATGTTACGAAGAAAACTTCAAAGAACACCTACGGTGAGAGTAGCAATCCCAGCAGTCTCCGAGGCTATCCGCACAACCCTATTGATCGGATTGTCAGGCATAGAGTTGGAGCGAAGGCACGTACGACTAAAGCGGCGGAATCTACTAGAGGAAGGGTGCAGAGGTGAAAGAAAATTATCGAAGCAGGTCGGGGAGAGAGTAGATGATGGTTCGAACAAGCTGTTTATCAGAGGGGTGAGCAGGTTCCTTCCATCTGTTGTGGTTACCCTCCCATTCCTCTCACTCTTTTACTGGAAGATGATGCACCATTTGGAGCGTGCTGAAACAAAGTTTGTTCTCAAAGCAAACAGTGAAATACAGTAGTGAACTTTTAGAAGGTTTGAATTGGACTGGATATCTGAATCTATTTGTTTCTTTTTCTGGAGACATAAATAAAATTTTGAGAAAGATCACTAATTTATAACGCATATTTAGTATGCGTTATACAAAATTTTTTGAATTATATTGGAAATAAATAAATTGGGTTTATTTTTTTTTATTTTTAAACTTATAAAGATTATTATTTTATAAGTATCTGTGAAAATGAACTCTTCATCAAAAGGATTAAATTCATAACTTTTATTTCGAGCAATTCCTAAAACTGTACTCACACGCTTAGAGTATTTCTTTCAATTTTTTTCATTACAATTATTTTAGGATGGAATATGTAATATGGGAGATGAAATAAAAAAATTTAAACTAAGAAAACTAATGGAATGACACAAAAAAATGATTGCATAAATATTCGGCCATTGAATTACTTTATGTTTTAATCTATTGGTAATCAAATATTTATCACATTCATTAAATTTTTTGAGTGTTAAAATATGTAACTGCATTAAAATTTGCTGTTTAATAACCGATGTGTGACGACCTTTTAAAACTTAATATGTTTTGTTTCAGAATTATTATTTAATTCTCACTATCTCACTCTTTTACGATGTCATACCATAGATTTGGCTTTGTAACCAAGCTGCCAAGGTTTCTTCTTTTTTTTTCATCTCAAAAAGAGTTACATACCTAAATTTACTAATTTTAAGTGTTATCTTAGAACAACATATGTGGGAAATATATTCTCATTATTAGAACCCATAAATGATAAAATATATGAATTTTGCAATTAATAAGAGCTATATTAGCTTAAGAGATTAAATGAAATGCATTATACTAAATATTCTTATAATCTATGTATTTACGGAATATTTCCTTTTCTAAAGTTTTTCACTTTTGATTTTTATTTTAAAAATTTAGATATTCTTCGATCTTGGATTTGAATTTCGAACATGCTTCAAGATACTACTTTACTACTTTTTTCATAAATTTGCTGAAGAATTTTAAAATTTCAGCAATGTATAAACACACACATATATATATATATATATATATATATATATATATATATATTGCGATTTATATTAACTGTATTTGATAATGTTGATTATTGTTTTAGTGACAATCATTACGATACAAACAATCTCTCTAAAAATAAAACCAAATATAAACCAAAATAATCCAACATACTCTAAAAATAAAAAAAGGAAAGAATGCTCTCCTTAAAAATTGAAGTAAAATGTGCATTATTTTTCTCTTTTTTTACTAAGTGTTTTCAGCTTAAGAATTCTTTACATGTCTTTGAATCAACTATTATTTTAAAGCAGAGTTTATACTATGTATGGTGTTTTCATTTTAAACTATTCAATTGCGATAAACACAAACTAAAAAACAATTCTTTACAATTTCTAGTAAATGAAATACAACACAGTGAGTGTTTGAGTTTTCGCTAATTAAATTTTAACACTTGGCATGAAAGGGATCAAAAGAGGCTCTGATGTATTTACTTTTACTTCATTGATCAACAAACAAAGACGAATTTTTGAAACACAAATGCTGTTACGTATTACAAATGACTTCCTGCAATCTTTGCTGGCTTTTGAAGAAAGTTCTCATTCAAAGAAAACACAAAAGTACTTGATTTTCGAACATTTAAATTGTACATTAGTTAATTACGACCATTTATTTTGATTCGAAAAATATCTTTCGAATAAAAATAATAAAACAGTCTTTTTAAGTTTATTAATGAGAATAGTTGTAGAATTTGAAGTCAATAATAATTATAAGAGCCAATTTAGATAAACGGAAACTGAGATATTTATTTGTAAATAATAATCATCCTTCTATATAAACACTATCTTCATTGTACTTGTATGAAATTTTTGTATGTGTTTTTCAGTGCTTTAAAAAAACTTTTGGACTGTTATCTTAGCCTTTTATGTGCATCCTTTACATCAGTCAAGTAATCACCTTTAGTCCACTTATATTACCATACATTTGTAATTAAAATTGACGAAACATGTGATAAACCATTTGAGCTAAAATTGGGCTGTAAAGTGAATGCTTGAGAAATTTTCACAAAAATGCTTAAATCTTCTCCTGAATTAATCAGGTAGAAACAAAACTCTTCGATTAGATAGAGCTGGACTATATTTCTCCGAAATATATTTCCAACAAAACAACCAGAAATAATCTTACAAATGAAAACAGCAATCACAACTTCACCTCTTTTCTAGAAATGATCGAGGGAACTCGGAGATACCCAAAATAGTTATCAACATAATCTTACGAGCTGATGGCTTGCTCATAAATTATCCTTAGCAAAATTATCTGATACACACTCTGATAAAAAAGGACAATACACTATTAGATTACGCAATCACGTATTGACATACTTCAAATCAATTTACTAGATATTCTTGAATCATCAAACTAAGTACCTATAATTATTGACATCTCATCATATTAAAACAAATCTCTCGCATTTGTTTAATAAAGAAACCACATATGAAACTTTGAAATTACTTTCAAATCAAGTAATGATTTAAGATATTATTTACAATAGATATTTACAAATTTTATCTCTTTGTAAATATCTATTGAAGTCGTGAAATACCCAAATCCCATGGTTAGATTGATATGCGCATCAATCTAACCATGCAAACCAATCTTTCTGATAATCTATCATTATAAGAAAAATTTCTTGGTGGTTACATTGATATTTCTATATATTTTTTTAAAAAAAATCATTCAGATGTTTTTGATTGATACGCACTGAATAATTTTTAAAGAAAAAATTGCTTAAATAAATTGTGAACCAATTCACAATCTATTCTGAGCATGTTACTTATACACATTTACAATACGTATTCTACTATTTTAAATTTTTAAACGTTATCTGTTTTACACAAAATATTTATTGTTATCTTAGTGAAGTAATGTCAAACATTTGTTCCCTTTCATAATTTTGATTAAAATTTTTGGCATTAAAAGAATAATGTTTATGATTCCATTTATCTTCTCATTAGCTGGTTTCAAAATAGCTGATACATCAGTTTTTTCTTAATTTTTTTTAAAAAAAAAAACATAATTTATATTGTGTTTTTTTAAAAAATTAAAAGTTATGGGGGTTTTTTCTACACAAAATATAACACAAGACCTATTTTACAGAGAGAGAAATTATGAAAAAAATAAAGTAAGTGAGGTATAAAATATATAAAATGGAAATTGTGAAATTTGTTTGCCAACGGACTTTAACTATAGTGTATTAAGAACAAAATATATGCAGTGTCTGTAAATTCAAATATGTTTACAATTTACCCAAACCTTATGTAAAAGAAGACTTTTACAAGAATTTTATTTGTCTGGGAAGAGTTAAAGATATTTGTTTAGTACTGCTTGGAAACAACAAGATAAAAGTTTCATATACATTTTCCAAATGCCCCCAAAAGTGGAAATTTAATAGTGTAATTTATCGAAATAATTTTTATTTGTTAATGTGCATTGGAAAGTTTTGAATACTGATGCCTTTATCAAGGAGAAATCATAGAAGTGCAAGATTGAAGCATGAATAAAACCTAGAGATTGACAAAACTTCCTGTTACACAAATACTCAAGTATGCAAAGATTTGATTAGAAAAAAATGATTCATTTCAAATATTTCAACGCAAAACATATTCACAATTTTTTTCGAAATACAATTCTTATTTATTTCCTGAAATGAGGTTTTTTCTGAAAGGGGCATTACTTCAGCAAACACTCTGAAATTATACAACGCTGCGTGACTCAATTCATCAATGTAGTTCCAAAGACAAGATTTACAGAACTGTCTGCATGCTTTCAGTCCGATTTTCTACAGGTATGTATTCATCAGTACAAAGAACATACAACACATTTGTCAATTCTAATGTGTCATTGAAAATAATTTTATTTTGATTTTCATCAATGTATACTTTCCTAAATGTAATACCTACTAACAAATTTTTTTATGCTAATTGAAATGAATAATGCCAATAAAGTTACGTAAACTTAATAACTGTTTTAAAAGTATAAATCGTATGCATTGGTAACCGAAAATTTAGCTGACTCAGAAAAATGAAATCAAACTTTGAATGTCTATTGAATAAAAATGTAACATAATAATTATTTTATCATTATTAGATCAAATAATTACTTGTTGTTTTTATTTTAATATTTAAAGTTTTAATGTCTATATTTCAAATTGCTGAAATATATATAAAGAGCTTTACAGATTCATGCAAATTAATCAAAGGAGTAGACATGCATAAGCATACCGATTGTCTTAGCGGTTTGTTAAAATATAGATATAAAAAATAGTGTCGTAATGAAAAATGTTTCTTTTTCTATTTGATAACTTTAATTAACCTTGTAGTATTTAACTAATACATTAGTTTCAATGTATTGATACCAGTATTTTTTTTTGAAATGTTATAATCAAAAGTAGCATAAACATTTTTTTTTCTTATTCGAAATGATTAACAAAATCAATATTATATAGTCACTTACACAAGCTGTTTTAACATATGGAGATGATTCTTTGAACTGCAGTAAATTTAATTATTAAATTTCCCACAACTTATACAAAATTCGTTCCTGCAAAACAATGATTAATGATTCGATTTAATACATAAATATTTATATAAGAAGCATTAAAATAAGTACAATTCGTATATTTCTATATACACTAACAAAATCTCTCGTGATGTATAGTAAAATTCAACATTTTCTTTTTCAGTTTGAACTGCGTGTGCACCCTACTTGATTATATTCAAACTGAAGATAACACTCACTCTGTTGGAGTTATTTTATGAAACAAAATACTTTTTATGGCAAAGTATAGATAAATACTTAATTTTCACTATCTGAAAGTACATATACGATATTGATGAACAAAGTGCCAAACACCGTGTTCTATCTAGATACAAGCCGACCTCTTTATCATTCAGTAAAACATGTCTTAAAACTTGAGAAAACAACATCGTTAACGCGACAAGACATGGCTAAACTAGCAGCTTAGACAAAAGACTTTTCTGCGAAAGGGAAAAAAGAAAAGTTTTATTTTTGATGATAAGACTTTTCAATAGAAACTCTTTCTTTTCTAATCACATCCAGCTCGTTATCTTAACAATTTTTCTGCTTCCTTCCAGCATCGTACTTAAAGTAAATATGCATATATTAATACTAAGTTTTCTCACACAAATGTGTTTAGAGGGTTAAAAAAATCGCACTGTAGTGTTTTGAGAGAGGTACTATGTTTGGATAAGCTGGTTAAATTTATTTCTGAAAGTAATATTTAAAGTTTTAAAATATTTAAATAGAAGATTTTTTATTTACAATATTATTTTCCTTAGAAATATCAACATCTCCCCCACCTCACTTGCATTCGTTTTATACTTGTAAAACTCATTTTCACAGACAATATAAAATTTAAGTGGTTGTAATATTTTCTAAAATACTTTCAAAGAATTTAGAAATGGCATAGCTACCTTTGATACAAATAATTTGTTAATTTCACAAAATAAACAAATACACTAGTCTATTCAAAATAGAATGTTTTTTTAAAATTTAAATTACTGATTTTTTTATACTTTTTAGCTATAGAAATAGAGCAAAAGTAAACATTGATATAATTAAAAATGTTTAGAAGAAAAGAATAATATATGCTAGTTTTTATGAAATATTATATAAATAATATAATGAGATCTAAGAAGTAAAAAAATATATTCTATGTGTTTGAAACTCATTGTAATTCGTTACATACGAATTGCAAACTATTGGAGAAAAGTTTTTGTTTTTCAAAGATAATTCATTTTTTTCCCTGAAACGCAATGGAACTACAAAACTATTTTAAAAAGTATATTTATGTACATCATAAAAAATGGGGCAATATCTTGGTTTTTAACACCATTACAAGCTTTTAAGGAGGATAAAAAAGTATAAATTCAACTACAACCACACAATTGCCATATACAACCATTCCATTCACTCCAAATAAACAACAATACATTACTCCGAATTTTATGTATATACATTCTCCATCCTTCTTGAGGTAGTTTAATATAAAATTCAATCCATTTGGTGGGTGGGGGAAATCCTTTTTGCGAGCAAATTGGATTTTATGCCAGTCCATGTCACGATTAAGCATTGAAACAAGTGTGATATTTTCTTTTCTGTCCATTTAGTATTTTTTGGTACAAGATTCAATTCCTCCACCAAACAGGGGATGATTCATTAGCGCTTCTTTTCCTCTGCGTTTCATTCTGCAATCCCTCAGGTCATCTATTTCCATTAGTGCTAGATGTTCCTTCACTGGTGGTCGAATAGGGAAGATAGCGAACGAAATAACGTCAACGTTTGTGTTCTTTATTCTTTTCCCCGATATGTATGGGAACGGTTTTCTTTATAGGCGCAATACGGTGCGTACGGTGGTATAGGAAAATGGGTTTTAGAGTTTTCTTTTTTAGCGGTATTTTATAAATGTGGCGCTAGAGAATAACTACGTGGTTAAGAAAAAAATAAATATTTCACCCACGCCTATTCTGGCGTTGCTTGTTTCATATTTAGTGAGTTATTAGATGAATAAATTGGTTTTATGGTTTTAAATTTTTAATACTGTTGAAGATTTTTCAATCAAATTAGCAGGCTTGTTCTTTATTCAAAAAAATATACGGAGGGAAATATTTTTTTTATTATAATAGCAGTTCAGGTATAACAAATAAGTAATTTTTACTCAATTCAAAATATCTTTATTAAATTCTTATACATATATGGAATGTGTGCATTATGAAAGGGTACACCATTAATTATACTGCCTGAAATATCACAAGAAAGAAAATGTTAATGATTATAAAGTTCATATTGGAGTTAAGGGCATTAAATTTGCAGATATGCTCGTAAAACTAAGAGGACATTGTTTTTCAAATAGAAATTTGCGAGTGGAATTTTAAAAGAAAAAAATAGTAGAAACTGTTTTTTTTTAACAAAATATTCATATTTATTAATGTTTAAAGAAATAACACAGTAAAAGAGTAAGTAGCCTAAAATTTTTTGGCCTAACACTTTTCTTGCATTCCATGTAAAAACATTTCAGCGATTAAATTAATACAATAAACATTATAATTTCAACGTTTTCGTAAAATATTACATATAATTAGATTGACACCTTTGTATGTAAACATATTTTAACAGCAAAAAGGGAGAGTTTAGGTATGAAACATAATTATTTATATTACTTAATTTGAAACAATACATAAAATGAAGGAATGAGTGTGTGAATATTAACATCGCACTGTTCAGACCCTCAAGGGCTTTCGGAGACACACCTTATAATTTTGACCACACACAGAAACGGGAGGATGTTGAGCATCGACATATTTAACGTACATTGGCCGCATTTGCATGGAGGGGGGTTAAGAGGTATTAGGCTCGAACACATGCCACGCCGACCAAGATTCCGTTATCTTGCCCCTTAACCTATCATGGCTACCTTAAAATGGAAGAAGAATCGAATTTTTAACGATGTGTCAAAATAAACAATGGAGCTAGAATACATGACGTCTGCATCTCACCAACCAAATACCTCAACATTTTACATCTGGCTCAGAGTGCCTTGCCAGGCTGATTTCATTATGATATAATTCACACCCTCAAAAGGCATGTGAATGTATGCTAAATTAGACTCATTTGGCCAATTTATCAATAGTTTAGCATTAAATATACTCTTTTAAATCGGTATAAGATGTGTAAAAATGAGTATACTCACAGTTTTATTAAGGGCAATTTTTCAAAAGAATCGTCAGAAACACAAAGTAAATTTATTTTTGCACAGTTTGAGAGTCTAATGTTTGCATAAAAGCTGCAAAGCAGCTTTCAAATAAAAATTTGACGTATGTTAAATAAACGGCAATGCTTGCTTTTCGGAAGTTCTTATAAAAGAGAAAGAAAGATTTTAGCAATTTATGCTAAATCTTTGGCATATTGGCATACGGCATATACACAATACATGACATATTGGCAGCATGGCAAAAAATGGATTTGAAGATATTTCTGGGTTTCGTGAAATTATTTTCCACAATAACTATAAGCATTTAAATCAAATTAAAAAAATAAAATAAAATATATATAGTTTATTTTGCTAATAAATATTTATTACGCTCTATCCAATGCTAAATTAAATATATACGTTGAAGTGAAAAATTTATTTTAACCCCTTAAATGCCGTTGTTGTACATATCTATCTTGCTCAAGCAGTACGTTATGTGCTCCAAACGGATAGATCCGTCTTTCCGAAATACGATTCATCTCTTTCTTCGCGCTGCTATCAGCAAAACATTTAGAAGGCTTTGATATGCAATAAAATGACCTTGACATTATTTGAAAAGAACTTACTTATTGCATGGAAAAATGTGCTTGTTTTTGCTTTTTCTCACCCACACCCTCCAATACACTCCATGCGCGCCCCAATGCAAAAACAGCTGCACTTGAGAGCGAGTCAAGTAACTTTAGTTCATCATTCAAGGGGTTAAAACTAAACTATTAATTGCGAAATGAAAACTTATTCGAGAATGCAATGCAAACAATTTTTCCTTGTTCTGTGTAAGGCCATTTTCAAAATTTTAATCAGTTAAGAGTAAACTCAATGAATGTTTAGATAATGTATAAATACATGTTAACGCTTGTTTTAATTTGTTCTCACACGTGTGATCTTTCACATCAAAAACATATATTCCATGTATATTTTCATAAGTGATTGCATGCATTATCCTTTGCTCAAAAATTTACTATCACTTAATAATTAGAACTATCTCAACAATTACTATTAAGAGATTGTGTGTATATCGAACTGTAAAAATAGAGTTTAAGAATGATCATTAATTATTAGATGAAATGTTCAACCACTTCTCATTGAAACAAAATATTTATACAAGAATTCATTTGCTTTTGAATTTTTTTCTCGAGAACATATAATGTTTACTATTATTTCAGTAGACGACGATGCCAACGATGATTGAAAATTGTTTTTTTCTCGATGTGTAAATGTTACCATTATTAAATCCATACTGAAAATTAATATGTATTATTTTTAGTATTGACATTAAAGTCCTTAATTAACATAACGCTTTTTTTATTTTAAAAAAATGTGATTTGTTAAAATAACAGTACAGTACATTTTGAACACCGTTCCTTTTAATCCTAATTAACTCCAATTATAATAAAAAGAATGTTATTGAAGTTGCTTAATCTGATTACTAGTAGTAATTCTAGTCCTGTCCAATGGCAGTATCTACGGAAATGAATTGGTTAACACTCTTGCAAGAAAGTAACTAGACCATCCTGTCCTTTACACCTCAGAACACACATATATTAAATTATTCTCAATGCAAATGGTCCAAAGTAAAGAAAAATGGTTAAAAACTGAGTTTCATAAATAGTTTAAGGGCAAAAGACCAGAGCTTTATTTATCTCTTCCTTGTGACGCATATTCCTACACTTGGCTGACCCGACTTGTCAATGGGCACTTAAAAAGTCTAACTAGAAGCAATAAGAGGTTTCCTAGTTTCCCTAAATGCCATCTAGAGCAGGATTCAACTCAGAGCATCTTGCACTGGATTGGGAAGACACCCATGATAGTCCACTTCCAGTATTGGATCTCATTAAAGTCAAAGATTCCATTGACCTGGTCTAACTTCTGACCAGACGGAATATTAATAACATCAGCAACAACAATTAGTAATAATTATTTTTTGTATTAATTTTTCAATTTTAAGAATATTCTGCAGTACTGTACTCAATTTTTGTCCGAAGTTTGAAAACAAAATAGATAAATTAAAACATTTTTCTTTTTTTAAAATCTAAATATATACGTTATGGAAATATGTTAAATCCGTGTTAAGATCGATTTTTAATAAATGTCTTCTTTTCTTTGTCTTTACAAGTATTATAATTCTGAAAAAGATAATTACCTCAATGGGTAGGAAAGCACGTTGTTTACGCAACTGTGTTGTTTTTTCTACCCTCACGTAATTAACGTTTATAGTTGAAACTAATTTATATTCACAAAAAAATTTCAATTCCTTAAATCCAATTTAAACTTTCGCATTCAAATAATCCATTCGAATGAGATAGGAGAAAAAAACTGAAAGAAAAACTGATTTGATTTAACTTTAGCATAAGCAGAATAAAATTTTAAAAAAAGAAGGATCGAGGAAAATTAAATCCTAGCCTTAGTAGGTAGCCTTAAGAAACCACTTAGAACTTCTTGAGTGTATCAGGCAAGCACAAAGTGCAATTCTAGAAACAAAAAAAATCCAATCAGTTTAATAGTCTGAGTTCAATTTTCCTCTAATTGTGAAACAGCGAAGAAAATTAAAAGTATAACACAGCCATACATACAATTTGCGTACCAAAGAATGACCTTTTTTCCCTCTACTTCTTTCATCTCTTAAATTGAAAAGGATTTCAGAAACCAGCTTTGTAAAATTAATGCATAAATAATCAAAGTATTTTGAAGAGTACTGAATGAAAGAACAAAACATTATTTATCTAGCTTCTTAAATTGTAAAGTATTAAATTTATTTTTAATTTGTGTGAACATGTGAAGCTCTCTTCTATCACCTGAAATACAATTTTAAAAGAAAAAATACAAATATTAAAGTTATTATTAAGGTTTGAACTCTGTAACAAATTTTTCTCTTTGTTGAAAGCATTTGCAATAACTTCATCTTAAAGGGAATATTTCAGTTGCATAACTTTATTCTTAATGTGTAAAAGTATTAAATAACATAATCAGCACTTGGAAAACTAATTATTTTAATAAATAGATACACGCATAGTTGCAATGAAACAAAATAATGAAATAATCATTTGAAAATGTAGTACTTCTTGGTTTGTTATTAACTTTTTTTTTTCGTTTTCTTTATCGAAAAAATGTGGTCATTTATTTTTATAATTATTCATAAATATAGGAAGAAACAGAAATATCTTTATGTATCAAAATATTATATTGTATTTATTGCTGTATATAATACAATTTATTTTTGACTTAGGAAACATCAACAATTAAAATTTGATATGTATTTACATTTTATGCATTGCAAACTAAATGGAAAATAAATGATGATAAACCATATTTATATCATGGAAGTGATATGAAAAATGATTCGATCATTCTTGGTTAAGATTGGAAATTAATTATAATAAATTGTCTACCTTTATATTTGAATTTTTCATTCGAATATGTATTTATTGGTTTATTATATTGTCTTTGTAAATCACTTATATGAAAACGTACATATAATAAATTTTTAAATTTACTTAAAAGTATTCAGAAATTGCTCAAATATATATATATATATATATATATATATATATATATATATATATATATATATATATACATTGTATTGCATATACATTAACTAATTCTGATAGAATGTTTAATTCATTTACAAAATCAATATTTTTATTTTATATATTTAAATAGTATTAATTAACTCTTATTAATAAATGTGTCGTTAGAATAGCTTACGTCTGCTTTCCTCGGTGATCATTTTCACATCACGCTTTCTTTTTTTACAATTTTATCTTAGAGTATGAATATATTATATTCACCTTTAAGCCTCTTGAGAGCTGGATGTCGCACGGATAACTTACATATAAAATTACTTTAGCTATAATGTAATACTTTAGTAAGTTGTTTTTAATTTATAAAGTCAAGCAAAAATTGCTCAGTGTTTTACAACTCATCGTTATGTAACTCGTGACTGTAAATATATGCACCTACTGAAAAGTAAAAAAATTAATTTTCAAATTACAGAACACAATTGTTAAAACCAAATTTTCTTAACTTATTTTTTAAATTCTAGAAAAATGTGTCTTATATAATAATTGTGTTCTGCAATTTAAAAATCCCTTTTCTCTTTTTCAACAAGCATATAGAGACACGATTTATTCTTTCAATTGCTTAGTTCAATTAGAATGAGTCTCATTTATTAGAATGCTTAAAATTCTCTTTAGCTTTATTACAATGCCTATATATCTATTTTTCCTATTGTCAGCTTTATTGTTCACATTGTTTGAATCATTTAAAGTGTACTAGATTGGATACAAAACAGAATTAAGATTTGATCATTAAAAAAAATGTTTATTTTTTTATTATTTAACTTGAAACTGTTAATTTGTCGAGAGTTAAAATTTCTGCGAAATATGTTGCAATATTTATTTACCATAAATGATTAAGAAATGTATTTATTTGTATAGATTTTAAGCATATTAGAAACTTTTTTACATAAACTTCTTACAAAGTAAAGGATTCTTACAGTCAAATCATAAGTAAAAGAAGGATAAAAAAAGCATATTTTATGTTGTGAGTTAAACAATGCATTTGTATCTACAATTTAGAACAGAGTGCTTTAGTTTTACATCATTACATAGAATAATGTAAACAATAGATACATTTTACAGAATTTGGCACTGCAAGTTAACATCAACATCAAAATTATCTGAGACTGGCAAGTTATAAATGTAATCACAGAATATGTATTTCAGTTAAAATTATGTATGAAATTATTGCATTAATTTAATATGTAAAGAAACTATGCAGGCCAAAATAAATAGTTATATTTATTATCTGAAAAAGTAAAGTTTCTCAATTTGCTTTTAGTAAAAATAAAAAAGTTAGTTTATTTCTCTCTTTGTCTCTTAGATATATTAAGACATATATTCTCCCTGGTACGATCAGCCGTTTCTTTCTCTTACCTCTTTAGATTGATCTTCAATGCTTATCATTACCATATCTTGACTTCTTCTTCCTACACATGAATTTGCTTTCATATTGTTTTTCTTGTCTGGTTTTTGTTTAAAATTTTATTAGTTATCATTATGAAGGTATGTGTCACATTTTTTTCGGGAATGGATTAGTATTTTGAAGATACAGTTTTTAGGAATTCACATCTTTCTAATTGGGAAGCAGTGAATAGAACTAGTTTCTTCAGTTCCACGTTTTAGTTCAAAGAGACACAAATAGCTAGCAGTAAATTAAAAAAAAACACTTAAATAAACACATAAGATAAAAGCCTGTTAACACAAACAAATTTTTTTTACTATTCTGTGAGCTCTGTATCAAAAAATAAATAAAACGATTTAACTTCTTTCCCTGTCGCTTAATCGGTTGAAAGTTGGTATGCTGTTATTCATCTACATCGTTTCTTAAAAAAAATAGCACATTTCAATTATAGTTTTAATTATTGGAAAATTTGTGAGTTGCTTGTTATACATCATTCGAAATTTAAAATTTTAACAAAACAATTTCCTGAATAAGAATAAGAAACAGTATTGGTAATTTCTTTATTTCACTGGCTCGTGTGGTCATTTGGCCATAGTTGAAAATTGTGAGTTACATCGCCAATAGCCTCACTCACTGGTTTTATTATTTAATTGTAATGTGATATATTTGTTATTCATATATTATATTTAGGTCAGTGCGTCTAAAATTTTTCATATTTGCGATCAAATTTCCAATTATGCATTTCATCACTCGCTCCACACAATAACAATCTATTAAATGCAATAAAAATTTGCATTGACGCTAACGCGTAAGATTTTAATTCCATGTAAGAAGCCTATTGTACAGGCAATATAAATTGTCGAACTTGTTTTTAATTTAGTATTGATAAACTAATAATCAAAAATATTGGACAGTTCTGATATAAGTTTTGCAAGTAAATTATTTCAGCGTAAAAATATATATTTATTTAAGGACTTTTAGGTCTAAATCTATATTGTTTCGCTTCCTTTCAGTAAATTAATACTTATTTTATGTATTTTACTTTTGCCATTTTAATATGCTAGCGTTCCTCACGAAGAAATAGGACGTCCCCCTACTTATTTTTTAAAATTTCAAATAATTTTTTTCAAATTTATATATGACGATGTGGTTAAAAAAGCAGATAAACGTTTTTGTGTGTGTGTGTGTGCGTATGTGTGTATGTGGAGTAAAAAACTTCTTTTAAATTAATATCACTTGAATAAAATTAAAGTCCATTTTCTAAGAAAACACTTTTATTTGTCTAAATAATACTTGTTCTTTAAGTACAAAAAAGAAAAAGAAAACCTGTTTTGAGGTAAAATTTTAATCAGAAGAAAGGAAGTTTGCTCCATTTGTTAAAAGTGTCCTAGCCAGGATCAACTTCAACTCTAGAGGTCACGCCTTTTCTGAGGAGAGGTAGGAAGGGGTTATGCAATATATCAACAGAGCTATACTTCATTAAGATAATTGCTTCCAGGGGCATTTTCATCTTTTTTTCTCTTACCTTTGGACTTTTAATGATGATACTGAGGTGAAATTCTGGAGTGAATGAAGGGTAGTAAATCTTAAGGTGGTTAATTTAGCCATTGAAAGTTTTGTGCTGTTGTAGAATATATTGATTTGTCTAAACATTTTTTTTTACTGAAATGTTTCACTTACACCTCAAATATTTTAAAATTTATTTGAATTGAATGAATGTAATTTTCTACTTTTCTAAAAATATATATATAAGTAATTTTTCTCGTGATTATATGGTAGAGGATTTTTATTAAATTTGTCATTATTTATTCGGTTAAGTTTAAGAAAAATAGTTAAATTTAAATTTTTCTGTTTCCATTTGCCAATTTCACAATTAAAATTTCATATTTTAATATTTTTAGTAGATTAAACTATTATTTGCAATATATATTTAAAAAATACTGTACTATCGCATTATGAATCACTTTAAGGGTACAAGAAATCGTTTAACAGTTAAGCATTTTTAAGAATGTAGTATTCTCACAGAAGAAATAAAGCCTATATTTATATATAAATTTATTCATTTATGTAAAATGCTAAAACATCATATTTAACAGTAAAAATAAAACTTTTAAATTCTTTTGAAAGCAAATATCATTGTTTAGATACACTTATAAAACAAGTTGTGATGGTAAAGTAGCCCTATTATGACTAACTTTTTAAAAAGTTCTTAATTTATTTGCATCTCATTTATTAAAGTGTTCATTTAAAATATAATTACAATATATCTTTATAAATTATACACTGTTTCCCTCTTAGTACTTGAAAATACGCATTCATAATTTCTGAAAGAACTTGTGAACTTAATTTATTATTTAGTTTATTGAATATAACAGGCGTTTTAATAATTAAGATAATAGCAAGCTGCATAATAATTAGAATAATAGCTCAAGTCTTGTTGTTATTTAAGAACCATCTTGGAGAAAGAGCTAAGATTATTGCGTTAGTTTGAAATTGACATTAGTACTCTCTTTTAATAAGGGCATTAGGTGAGAACAATTACGTAATACTTCAACTCTGATAAAACCAGCGTAGCGATAAAAATATAAGATATATAATGTATTTTCCATTGTTAATATTCATTGTTAATCTATTGACTAGTGCTATTTCGATGTAAATCATTCACACTAACTTTATGTGCATTGATGATAAAAGTTCACAGGAATATACGAGTACTAAGATACTGGAATATTAATACTCAATTTTATTTAAATAGAGATTTAATTGAAATAAATTTTCATTTTTACACTATATTAAATTTTCTATTTCTTACCTGAAAATTTCACACTATTATATATATATATATATATATATATATATATATATATATATATATATATATATATATATATATATATATATATATATATATATATTCTACTTTGCCCAGTTTTGTCGAATTAATATTTTACATATATTTTCGAATTGAATAATGATAAAATCTTTTATTATAACATCAACGGAAATTCTATTAACTTGATGAGTGTAGCTAATATCGTTAATTTCCTGACGTGTATTAATACAATTTAAATCTCTAAAGTTGTCTCAATATATTTCAAATTTTTTAGGTAACTGTGATTCACAAGAGCAAGAGAGGGATATTTTTCTTTATATTTTTACATAATTTTCATTACTAGTGCGACTTTTCAGTATTGACTTTACATTTTTCAATGATTGTAACAATGCATCAGTAAATCAGACATATTCATCAAAGAATACATCAATATATTAAACCCACAAAATAACGATATGTTTCTGTGCAAGTAAGAAACGTTTGTAAAATATTTCATGCATTTCCGTTGGGTTTGAAATACGTTTTCACAAACTCAGCATCAATACACTTTATTTTCATGCAGAGAGATTTAAAATGAAAGAAATATGCTTGAATATTGAAAAAAAAATACTTTCCTATTCACATTGGACAACTTGAATAAGTTTTGCTAGACCAATATTTAATATTTTTTCCTTCTTCTACTATATGCCTCACTGTTGAAAATCCCAAGAAAACTTACAAAAAATATCGAAAACGATTCCTGAATTTAAAGTGTACTCTTCAACGATTAACCTGCTTTCAGAAACCCTTTTCATTCTTTGTAACTCAAAAGATATAAAATAAAATAAAAAAAAAATCAGAGAGGTTTTTTTTTAAAAAAAAAAAAGTAAGAAAAATATAAGATAATAATAATAAAAAAATCTTGTCCAAACCTCCCATCCATTGATCAAATAGCTATCCTGAGCCTTTTGTCTCAGTACCCTCCATTTTCTTTACCCGGTTGAGAACCATCTTTACCTTCAAACCTCTGTCTGTCCAACTGGTGTGGAAATAACGTGCTGCAGATATTATGGAAGAACCCATGGATTACAAATGGCGGCTGTCATACACACGTGCGTTGCTTCCGAATCAACTCTCTCGCTTCAACTGCGTGTGTGTGCGTTCTCTGTTCTGTCTGTCTGTCTTTTTCTTCATTCTATATATCTCTCTCTTTCTTTCTCTCTTCCATCTAGAAAGAAGAGTCTGTCCTTCCAATATCTGATCATTTCCCACATGGATGGCTCTTATCTTTTGCTTGCTCAACAAGGAAAAGTTCAAGATGGCTTTGATGTATTTGTTATTTCGCGGGTTTTTGTTTGAGAATTTCCTTTTAACTTCAGATTTTCTTTTTATTATTATTTTTTTTTTTATTAAAGCTAGCCCTAACCATGGATGTTGCAAAAAATGATAAATGTTGAAAAAAAAAAGAATAACTATAAACTTTACCTTGTTTTTGTTTTGCTTTATGAGTTTTTGTCCGTGAGTCGATTTTCTGCTCCCGTGAAAGTTCATTTTGTAGTTCACTGCACAAACTGCTTTGTTTATCATGGATTTTGCAGTAAATTTTCCCATTTTTTTTTTACGTAAATTGAACGAGATTTTATAAGAGGCCACGCGTTATGTTTTATCGTTTAAAAGTAGTACTGCTTGATAAGAATGTATTTTAATGTTTTTACAAAACGTTTTACGTCATTTTTGTCCGAAAAGAGAGCAGCACAAGTGTCCAAGTTCACCTCTAAGCTACTGGAAATGAAAGCTATTAAAATCTTGCTATGATTTCTTTTAAAAGACTTGTTCATATTTTATACAGTAAAATATGGACTAGTTGTTTTGATTTAACATTTTATTAATATATTTTTTTTTGTTCTTTGAATGTTAATTCCTTGTGTCGCGTTATCCAGAGTATGCCACGCTACTCTTTGTCATAATTTTCAATTCACTCTCTTCCTATAAATATATATATGTAAGGTTGGCCGAGTGTGGCATTTGTCGAGTGGTTTCAAGAAAACAACATCTTCATTGGACGTTCATCTTTTTTATTTGGACAATTATAAAGCCAAGCGGACAGGAGACAAGCATTAGCGACATCTTGACGGACACAACACAAAGACAAAAAGAGAAATTACGCACGATTTTCGCTTTGATACCGGCAGTGACTATTGTGTAATAGTGGTTCTTATTGGATAGAATGGTAGTGACAGGGATTTTGGATTAGCCAATTATACGATTAAGATTGCAGTGTTCTTTTTAAACCAAAGAATTAAAGTTTGTTTAAATATTAGTAAAATGAGTCAACAAAAAGGATACTAGAGGTAATATTGTTACATATATAAATATATATATGCTGTTCAAATTTTCAATTTCTAATCAAATACTTTATATTCATCCATTCAAGTTCAAATACATTTTCTTAAACTTGTACGGGATGGTGCTTGATATTAATAGTATTTTAATCTTGATTGATTAATTAAATTAAAAAATGAATAAATAGAAGCAAATAAAAATAATAGTCCAACATTATGTATAGAAAGTAAAACTGTTCGTTCTGTCCCTGTAGCGCAATGGATAGCACGTTGGATCTCTAGTCCAGAAGTCGAGAGTATGAATCCCACTTGAGGTATCTTAATTTCTGAGAATGTGATTTGTTTTTTAATATACTATCTAATATATAAAATTCTCGTCTCACAGTGTTTGTAACCAAACTCTTCCGAATCAGCTAGGCCGCTTCTTTTGAACTTCTGTGCGTATATTCAGTAGTTCTGAGAAATAGACGTAAACTGTTTTTCACACCCTTAGATTATAATTGGGTTTTCTACCGTAAAAAAAAAGGTTTTTGGTGCCAACTTTGATTTGTTTGCATTACTGCAACACTGTTATTGTTACAACAATGAGAGAGACAAATGTTTGTGTCAAAAATCAGTTTTCAGCCAAACTGGATTTTTATGACGTTGCTCTATTGACTGTATTAATTAACTTTTTTAAAAAAAAATAAATGCTTTTAAAATGTGATACACTTGAAATAGGTTATTAAAATCACAATTTCTGCAATTTTTTAATTTTTTTTTACAAATTTCTATGGATTTTTTTTCTAATTTAAATTTCTAAAAAAAGGTAAAACTATTTTGAAGCAAATTGGCACATTTTTTAAATATTTTCCAACACTGTCAAGTTAATTTGAAACAAAGTATTGTAAAACTTAAAAAATAAATTGGAATTTTGTAATTAAAAAAAACTGCTTTTTTATACTTAAAATATTTTTAAAGATGATGCATTTTTCCGTCTAGGGAAGCCGTAAAAATACAACGAAAAAAAATTGGAAAAATCGCCAAACGTCAGTAATAGATAATTATGGGATAGGTACCTCAAAACATACTAGTTTGAGCTTTTATAGCGCATGTGCGGGAAAACAACTTACGGAGAGTATGTAAGCAGGTACAAGATTTTTCAGTCATATAGAAGTATTTTCTTTTTTAATGTTTTCTTTAATAATGAGTGTAAATAAAGAAATTTCTAAATTCAATTTATTAGTTTGAATTATATAAAAGAATTCATTGCTTCATGTAGAAAATACTTAATAGGGTCTTAGTTTTTTATAATACATTGCAACTGGTGGTTTTCTTTTAGAGAAATAATTTACTGAAAAACCTTAAAATACAAGAAAATGTTGTCATGTTTTTATTAAATAGTACTATTTCCATTTAAAGCTTTTTTTATAATGGGAATGTAAACAAATTTTTAGGCTTTCCCCCATTGTTATTTTTAGTGGTTACATTTTTCAATCGAAAAATCAACCATCCATATAAAATCAGTCATTTCATAGCTAACGGTAGACTTTTTTTTATTCATTACTTAACGAAAATTGATATAAATTAATATTTTTTTAATAATTAAAGTTATATTGCGTTTTATTATTTATTACTAAATTATTTATTTAATAATAAGTTCGTGCATCGTATTTTTTTTTAGAACAAAACTGGATTAATTATTCGACAAATAACGGTAGCAGAAAAAGGAAATACGTATATGAAATATTTCACATATCTTCTAAAAGACACACATAATGAGTTTTCTCATGAAAAAAAATTTCAAATTTACTATTATGTTACAATTTTTTCCCTGCAGAGCACATTTCAAAATAACGGGTAATTAACCAGTACAATACATTATTAAAAATCACAAAAGTATTAAAACTAAAGTTTAATTTAATTATGTTATGGATTATTTTTAATTGAAGTAAAGAATGGAATAGTTAAATCATTTCGATGTATTTAAAAACCGAACATTTATATTTATGTTTGTAATGCAGGATAGCACACATTTCTCTTAAAGTTAGGATTGATTTTAATATTTTAAAGAATATATTGAGATGGCATAGCATTATTAAAAAAATTGCTTTTGTTTTTAAAGGGTGTTTTTTAGAGTTAAATAACTTTAAATTGCAATAAAACAACGATGTATTTTTTTTATTCGAAAGATAATCTTGTGGCATTGCATTTTAAATATGATTTCTGGCGTATGACTGCCACGGCCGGTTCGGATGTAGTCCAATCTGAACGTCCAATTTTCGATGACTTTTTCCAACATTTGTGGCCGTATATCGGCAATAACACGGCGAATGTTGTCTTCCAATAGGTCAAGCGTTTGTGGCTTATCCGCATGGACCACTGAAATTACATAGCCCCACAGAAAATAGTCTAGCGGTGTTAAATCACAAGATCTTGGAGGCCAATTTACAGGTCAAAAACGTGAAATTAGGCGGTCACCAAACGTGTCTTTCAATTAATCGATTGTGGCACGAGCTGTGTGACATATTGCGCCGTCTTGTTGGAACCACAGCTCCTGGATATCATGATTGTTCAATTCAGGAATGAAAAAGTTAGTAATCATGGCTCTATACCGATCACCATTGATTGTAACGTTGTGGCCTTCAACGATTTTGAAGAAGTACGGACCAATGATTCCACCAGCCCATAAAACGCTCCAAACAGTCAGTTTTTCTGAATGTAACGGTGTTTCGACATACACTTGTGGATTAGCTTTACTCCAAATGCGGCAGTTTTGTTTGTTGACGTAGCCATTCAACCAGAAGTGCGCTTCATCGCTAAACAAAATTCACTTATGAAAATCGACCATTATTTTCGAAATGAATAAATGCCTTGACAGTTGTTAAATCGGTCGCCATCTTGGGAAGTAATGCCAGCTTAAACTTCTTTGCCTGGAAAAAAAACACTCTGTATAAGCTTTGAAATCTGTGTGATGAATGACCAAATATTATAAAAATGTAAATACAAAACTTTATACTTTTCCTTTAGATAAGGAATTCAATTTAAAAGGGAAAAATGTCCAACAATAAGCGTATAGAGTAAAATATTATTTGACAAAATACTTTAGACAAATGAAAGAATGATTTCGGTAAATTCATTAAATATAAAATATTTTTTTTGATTAATTGGCTTTCACATATTCTAATTCACTAACGTCTCTACACATATGCTTTTAAAAATAATTTATTCATAAGCCTTTCAATTAAACTAAAAAAACTTTTTTTAATGAAGAAGAATATGTTTAAATAAATAAATAAAGTGTTTTTTAATTAACGTTTTCAAATCAATATTTTTTCGAGGACATTTCTGTACGGAAAAATGTAATTTCGGACAAGTGTTTCGGCGGCTCTTCTAAATTTTAATCAAGGAAAAGAGCTTCAATTATTTTAGAAATAATTTGAATGACTTTTATGAATAAAAATTATTAAAGTCAACTCTCATTCAACATTTATTTCAGAATCTTTGTCTTGCAATGCAATCATCCTGTACCCCACTTAAATATTTAACGAGGTATTTATGTTTTCCAGATTTACTAAAAACTAAATAATGCATCAAATAAAATGTTTCGTTTCTTTTATAAAGATTTATTTGTTTTTACTTTAGTAACTGGTCAAAAAATTCTTCTTTTAAGCTTTGTACTTTAATTATAGATACCAAATGGACTAAATCATATTGGAATTTGTTCATCTTCAACATAATATTCGTGTATATTTTATGTTTACTTTTACTTAACATTTTTTTCCAAATTCTTATTGCCTAAGCGATAATGCATACATAAAACTTCGTTCAATAAAATTATTTTCAAAGATAAATTATATTTCTTCATTAAAATGAGGCATCCCATGATATGAAATTATATTTTGTGACTGATTGAAGCTTTAGAATAATTTTAAATAACTTAAGCAATTGAGAGGACTAAGCAAAATATGCACTTTTTAAAATAAAACGCGCATGAATTATAATTGTTTAATTCAAGCGTCGTAATTTGGTAGCGAAGGCTGCCACTAGATGGCGCCAAAATGAAATGACCTTCACATTTAGAGATTTGCTGTTTCAGCAAAGACTAAACTGCCAATATGAAATATATTATGAAAAATTATAATTGTCTGTATATATTTTTTAATAAATAATTTTGAATAAATTTTTATTCATTTTAATTTTTTTATAAAGTTTATAAATATACTGTTTTCATGCATTTATTTTTGCATATGATTCAACTTCGATGCAGTATAAACACACGCTTTATGGAATAATTATTACATTAATTTAAAATACTTTTAAGTTAGGTATTAAGAGAAGCTTATTCAAATTAAAATGTATCCCTTAAAATGTTGAGAAGTGATTTTTGAAGGAAATAATGACGTAAAAAAATGTAATAGGTATAAAAAGTGTATTGTGGTTTTGGGTGCAAGAACCTTTTTGTTTTTATATTCTGAAGGGTTTCAAAGTGTCCCAAATATAATGTTTTACTTTATTAATCTAGAAAATCGCTATATTTTTATAACTATTTCTGTGTTTATATTTTCTTATAATTCAAAATTATATTCTTCTGTTACGTTTCGTTTCCGCATTATTCCTAATCCTTAATAATTCAATTTTATAAAATTAAAGACAGAAAGTAGCATTTAAAATATTTTTACATGATTTTTTTTACTCCTATTACAATCCCTATAATTTCTGGTGAAATCAAATTTTAACTTCCAATTCCAATGTATTGCATTGCAACACATTTTAAGAATGCTTGTTAAGTCAAGAAAAAGTAATAATGTATTAATAAAAAGAGTGAGATATTTTATTTATATATAGCAGCAGTTTTATCAAATATTTAAAAAACAAGGTTAGTTTACTGTAGTTTAGAAAATGTACGATACATATTTGTATATTTGTAATTTATATCAAAATTTTAGCATCAAGCTTTCGATTTTTTTTTTTGAAAAAAAATTGTTTATCCATCAGATCTAATTTTTTAAAAAGACAGAACTTTATAATTAATGAAACGAAAATATAATAATCTTTTACGACGCTTATCATCACCACAAAACTGATTTCCGCAAAACCCAATTTAACGGATACCAACAGAACCAAATAAACTTTCTTAACAAATATAAATTCGGTGAGCCTAATAGTTCGATAATATGGATTGATCAATAAAAATATCCACATATTGCTCTTTTAAATATCGTTTTTCATAAACTCCGTTCTTAGATAATTTCTACTTAACAAAAGAATCGTGCTTGCCATGTTTCAAGTCTGCAGATTTAGTAGATCTGAAACAGATTATATATATAGTAATAGTCTCGCTAACCTGTATTTACACCACTATGAATCAATTCGAAGAAAGGATCCCTCTTGCCTCTTATTAAGATACATAGATGTTTAATTGTTATAGGTCGTGATAGGGAATTTAAACCTAGCATTAATTTTTATCCGGAATACCTAAAATTAATACAGACGAATTTTAACTCAAACAAAGTTGAATTTTTAGATTTAGATTTAACTATTATATTGACAACAAATTATATAGCAATATATATGATAAAAGGGAAGCATTTAAATTCAATGTCATAAAGATACCAAACTTCAATAGTTGTCTACATATATCAGAATTTAGAAATATAATTTTAAATTTTCTGATGGGAAATAATAATTTAACTACGCACACAATATTGATAAATTCAAGAATATCCAGAAATTTATATTGTATTGCATACAGAATGATTATCCCATCAACTTCTTGAGAAAAAAATATATAGATCAGAAATATTTCTTAAAAATATTTTTAAACTCATAAATGCACAAATCCACCACACAACATTAGGTCCACAAAGTCAGCTTGCTAGTGGTCCAGCTGTGAAGTATTTGTGCATTCTATACACTCAGTATACATTTTAATACACACTTAGACCAATATTTACACGACTAAAATTTAAAATTATTTTTGACCAATTAAACATTTATGTCCATATATATATATATATATATATGTCCTATCACACATTTATGACCAATCAAGTAAGTTTTTACATGCGGTCTGGTTTGCATATAATGCAATGTGGTTAAACTCTAGTGTTAGATCATGAATCGTTTGGATTGACATGGCATTGGTAGATTTTATGAGCAAAATATGGATGTGGTAATTGATATATTAAATATGAAAAGTCGTTCTATAAAATATGGATTGAATTCTTGATAGGATGCTCTTTGGTGAGTTTTTAATGATTTACGCTATTCATTTGTGAATATACTGGGTTTTTAAATTTGAACATTTGGTTTTTAGTTATTTTTTAATTTGAACTTTCGGATTTTATAGTTTGAACTTTCGGATTTTTAAGTTTGAACTTTCGGATTTTTTAGTTTGAACTTTTTTTTAGTTTGAACTTTCGGATTTTTTTAGTTTGAACTTTCAGATTTTTAGTTTGAACTTTCGGATTTTTAGTTTGAACTTTTTTGATTTTAGATAATTTTTAATTTGAACTTTCGGATCTCAAATATTTTTTTCTACCTATACAATTATTTTAAAGATGGGTGCATCATCTTTTGTGTTTGATGGTTCACTTATATTATGAACGAAATTGTTTTTAAATTTTAATATTTTAATGTAGTAATATCTTCCAGAATACGATGTCGAATAGTTTTATTTTTCAAGTATAATGGATTAATTTTAACTTTTTAATTTTTAATTTTTAAATTTTTTAAATTTGGATATTTTCCAATTAACTTACCAAGTTGCAATAGGGGGAAGGTTGGCGCCATCAAACTAGTTTAACCCCACTCATCGGTCCTAAGTCCGAGATTGCACTTGGATATTTTATAAAATTTAATTTTATTTTATAATTGTTTTTAAATTTTGTTCGAAAACGATGGAATTTTATCTTTTATATTCGCCATTGATATTTTGAAATGGGATTTAGTATTATAAGATTCATATATTTCAATTTTTCAATTGATTATTGTGATTGATTTTATATATTTATATATATATATATATATATATATATATATATATATATATATATATATATATATATATATATATATATATATACATCCTTTTAACTGTATGCAATCCCTCTTGAGAGTCAATTTCCGTGAAACTAATTTTTAGTGGATCTTTAATTTAAAAAAAGTAACATGCTTACAAAATTTCTTGTCTATTGGTCAAAGATGTTTATTTAGTTTTAATTAAAAAAATATTCGCTTAATAAATTACAGGAAAGTTAAAAAAATATCTTTATAGAAGTGAAAACGCAATTGTTGCTTTAATAATTTCTGTTAAACTATTTGTAATTATATAATGTATGCATTGTGAAAGTGTATGTGTATTTAGATTGGATGGGTTCCTGAAATATATATTTCAAGAACATAAAAGCTGTAAAACAAAAAGTTAATTTAAAGAGGAAACACGCTTCAGTACTTTCTACTGTTGAAATAATTAAATCCTATACATTAGACAGTATAATCGAGAACTATCTGAAAAAAACTTTCCTAGTAAAAATTAGTATAAAAATACTAGAAATACATTTAAACATGTGGAAATAGCATAGAAAAAAAACGACAACTAATTTCTCTCTCAGATACATGCATCGCACGTAAATGTTCACTTTTTTTTTTGTTTTGAACAATGAAAATTAGGAAACAAAAGATAATAGATGTAATCATACTTGTAGTTAAACTGTTCTGCATAATAATACGGAACTTTAGCACAATACGTTATTCCAGTAATGATTAGTGTATTTTGATTCATTTTCATGGCAGCTATTACAAAAAAGTATGAATTAAATGTAGTTAATTTAAAAAGAACGAATTGTGTTCTTTTCTAATGAGTTAATATTATTTTCTTTCTTTTCTATAAATAGTATTTTATTGTTGTTAACAAATTACTTTATCATTTTGTTATGAAAAAGTAAACGGATTTATTAAATTCTTTGACTAAATAAAAACAGAACCCTACGTGCACTTTTCTTTTATAATTATCAGTAATCAAGAAGAGAGAAAGTTTGTTTAAAATAAGAATTATTTTTACGTGCTATTAAAATTTGTGCTTAAATAAAAGCACATAATATCAATAAATAATGTTATTATTACTATTTGATATTTTGTCCTCATTTCTTTAAAAAGTTTTTATAATTATTTTTATTTTAATATAATTATCATCATTTATCTTAAAAACATTCGATTTTTTCGGATAAATGGCATAATTAAAAACTAAATTTAAAATTTTATGATCACATTCCTTATTATATTTATGCATTTTCTGTTGTAAAAATGTTAGCTGCAACTTAAATAGATATACCCCCAACAATTATTATAACAATTTCTGAATGAATGGAAAATAATTATACAAATTCACACTGAATTCTGTAAAACAGCAGTCCATTTCATTTCCTGTTCTTACTCTCATTTGCTGTAATGTAATACTTAAATTTTGTAATTTTCATGTTTTATCTCCCATACATATTTTGAAAGAAACTGTAAAATTAATTATTTTAACTCACAAAATACAGATAAATATGGTTTATAATTTAAAAAGATTCTGACGTGCATGGGAAAAAAATTTGCAAGCAACAGATTTTAAATAGAGCAAGTTACGAAAAATATTTTTTATTTAATTATCGCATTTTTTATTTTATTGAATTAATTACCTGTACTGAAGGCGTTTCTGAAAGTATAATTATATGGATTTACTTCTAATCATCATAATAACTGTTTTCAAAAGGTTGTTGTTCATAAAAAGCATTTATATCTCAAGAATAAACTTACTGTGTAAATAAATGTAGCCGTTTTCATTATACACATGTTGAAAAATTATTTTCATTTATTAAATAATTAATAATTATTATTTAAGACTAACTTAAACTTTGATTTTATTCGATAATTTGCTTTGAAATATTTTAATAAACATTTTGGTCGTCTTTTCTGTTACTTTAAATAAATTATGATTAAAAAACTAAAAAAAATGTTTTTATGAGTAATCAAACTAAAAAGTAAAAAAAATATATATATATAAATTAATAATATAAGAATGAAATCATTAACGAGAAAATTAATGTCATTGGGATAAAAGCGTGGGGTGCTCTAAATGAATTGTTATAATTTCTTACTAGTTTGTCTTCCGAAATGCTGAATTAGTGTTAATATGTAGTACAAAGCAATTATTTATATTATAGTAAGAAATTGCTGAAGCATGTTTTCACTTCTAGGGTTGTAACTTAGCCGTGAAATTTGGAAATAGTATAATAAATTAGTCGACAAATCTCTCTAGAAATCGTTATTCCTAATGATCCTGATCAGGATAATGGAACAAACTTTTGAAACTATTATACTGTCATCGGTCCTTGACAACTGTGCAAAATTTCGAATTAATCTGACCTTTTAAAGTGGGTAAAAATCGAGTTCAAGGATTCCGTTAAACAAAAGTGAAGCTTATAAAAACGCATGAAAAATATACGCATATTTGCTAATATTTCATTAATATTCATGCTACTAAACATTTCTTCAGTAATTTGCACTTTACATTTTTACACTAACCGTTTGTATTGATTATCAACAGTAATGCAACATTGTCCTTAACTCTAAAATAATCAAGCCATATACGAACTTATCACAAAAACACTATGAACAAAACAAAATGATATTCAAAATCGAAACAATTATTATTTTAATACAAATCTATCTATGTACGTTAAAAAAAGTTTTTGAATACATTGTCCAGTTTCACTTGTTTTATAACGTTTTCATCAAACAAAAATATTTACTACTGAAAAATTTAGACAAAATATTTTTCTTGCTAAAAAATAAATCATCAGCTCTTCTTATACCTTTCCTTTCCTTGGAGCAAAACCAAAAAAATTAGAATATTTAAATGGCATAGCGAATGAAACAAGCCTTGACATCAACACTCGTCTTTTCTCAAATGTGTCTTCTCCAGAAAAGTGTCTACGAAGCATATGGAATGGAAGGAACGGGGAAAGGCTGTCGTTCCCGTGGGAGAAAAAACAGGAATCGAATTGCAAAGCATATTTCCGAATAAAATGCCGTTCCTGGGAACGGCTCTTAACCTTAATTCGACGTCTGTTTGACTTTCGAAAGCGAATTTCCCATTTGTCCCCGAATGTCTTATTCCTGTCCTAATGTGTCTCCATTCGAAGACCGTATCGTATTTCAGGGAGCCATATACCTGGATTCGTAGAGTTTCGATTTACGAATTCCGTTTTAAAAGTTTCGGTACATTGCATTAAAAAGTGCGTAAAATTCTTCAACATTTCTTTTAGGGATGTTTTGTATTTTAAATTGTATTTATATGTATTGAACCTAAAGATAATGTATTTGCTTAAAATGTAAGGAAATAAATAAAAGTATTTTTTAGTTATTATTTGCAAACAAAATTAAAAAACAAGTTTTTTATTATGTTGACTATTTTTATTTTATTAAATGTAATGCAAAACATTTGATCTTATTATACAGAGTCTCCAAAGTATTCGAGCTGTGTAGTAAAACGATTAAGACGAATGCAACAAAAATAACATTTACAAGAAAACAGAAAAATGCATTTACATATTTTCCACATGCTGTAAATATGAGCCATAGTCCACACATCATGTATGAATGCGATAGCAAAGTTCCTGCTACACTCTCATGTTCCTCTCAGTTCCTGCTCAACATGGTACTATTAACGTTTTTTTCAGTACTTGTTATGCATTCCTTCTTATACGTGTCATCCGAAAAGTCGATATTTTACAGAGAATCCAAGTTTTGTGCCGCATTTCCAGAGTGATGTAGCAGAACATCATGAAAGTATAGCACGTTCTGTCTATAGCGTAGATAGCACAATATTGAGTGACGTTGATAAAACAATGTTGAACAGAGTGTGGTAGGAACTGAACTATCACATTGATGTATGCGTGTGATCAAAGTTTCATTTTTCGAACTCATGTAAAATATGTAAATAAAATTTGGTTGTTTTTTGCGTTCTTTCATACGTTCTTTTATCTTATATTTATCTTAGAATTTTTACTATAGCACTTTGAAATCATGGAGGGAATCATAAGGGATCCTGTATTGGTTATATGCATTGTCTTCCAACCATTTTGGAAAATGATATTATTTCCAACTTCTTTAAATTTAAACACTTTTATCTCCATTTTTCAAAACTCTTGAAAAAATTATTTTGATAGATGTTCTAATAAAACTCTAAACTCAGTGGCGCAAAAGCTAATGAGGGCCAGGACTTACTGCGTCCATCCCAGTATACGTGACAATTTTGTGATAAGGTGCATGGGCAGATGTCCCGAACATCTGGTCAGTCTGAAGCGAGACACCCAGTGTTTAAATCCCCAAGCAAGCTTGGGTATATAAGCTTGGCAAGCTTATATACGCACTGCAGTAGGGATGAATAATTGTGTCTAATTTGCCCAACCCGGGATTAGTACCCAGACCTGTCGTTCGAATACCAATACGCTACCACTCAACCACTGGGCCTTAGATGTATTAATACATGAACGAAAATAAATTTAGAATATATATTTACACTATGCATATTTGCATAAACTCAAGTATAAAAATCATACAGCCTAGAAAAATTTGTAATTTTAAAAAACATATTTTATTTTCTAAAATTTAACAAAAATTTAACCATGATTCATCCAAGTAGGATTCAATATTCTTTCTGAAAAAAAAAATCAGAAAATTAATCTAATATGAACATTTGTTTAATAAATATATATTTAAACAATAAAATACCTCACATGAGACCTAATTGTGTGTTTTATGCTTATCGAGTTTATAAGGGGAATTATTTCGTATGTAGCACTAAAATGCATATTCCTCCGTTTGGAAGGGTGGGAATTTGTTTATTTACCAAATTCACTTCATTTTAAAGTAGATTTAACAAATAAAATCAGTTTAATTAATTTTTTAGCTTATTTTTTATAAGTAGCACTGCAATGGAAATAAAAAAATCTGTTTTTGATATATATTAAGTTAAATTAGAACCACGGTAACGCATTATATGTTTTACAACGCAATGATAAAACAATGTTTTGAGAAACAGTACTTTATCCATATTCACAAAAAGAAGCATCTCAATTCCTAGCAAATACTAACACACAAACACATTAATTCTTACCAAACAACGAATTTGAAGCATTACCATAACAGTAAGCTCGAAGTTGGAAAGTGAAAAAGAAAAAAAGAAAGAAACTTTCCAAGAACCAAATTTATCTCTAACTGTTACCCAATTCTTGCAATCGCTCTACACATCCCGCATTCAACTTAAAAGCTTTTATATATTCGACTTCGCTACTGTCACCCTTTTGAATTTACGAGTGTTGAATACAAAATCGTAGCCATCCGATGACAGCGGAATACCGAAGCGAGGTTTAGTCTTGGTCCTCCAGAAAAGGAAATAGTATCTGCCCCCATACAATTTGAATAACAAAATCCACCTTCCACTGCGCCCTGCTACTGGAACGTGATGGTTTCGTTGATTCACCCAGTTCTCTCGGTTGGTTGCTTTTTCATATGGGTGTGTAAACAATCGACTTCCGGGCTTGCCTATCTAGAACAGAAAAACATTTCGGTTTGTAAGAATTCAGTTTGTGTGTGCATTGCGATACTACACAGAAATCTTCGTGAGAGGTTTTTTCAGTTGCATAGTATTCTTTGTTTATTTCATTTTATGTCTTGAGAAATTATCTTCAAATATTGGTGAGTAAGTGAATAATAGCTTGCGTTGTTAGAAAGTGCAAAATTTAAATTGTTCTCGTTGTTAGTTATGTAATTTTCTGAACAATATTTTTTATATGTAATTGATTTTCTGGTATTAGTATTTTTACTTAGGGGAAGGGAATTGTTTTCTGAAAATAAGAAAACATATGTATTTAAAAATTTTTTTTTTTTTTACTGCTTCTGGATTTAACTGTTATTGATTAAAAAGCTTTCATTAAAGTAACTAGTGTTTTTATGATATATGAATTAGAATTTTTGAGTTATATTTTCTTTTCATGTATATTAAGAGATTTTCGTAATAGTGAAATCCTAAATATTAGAACCTTATGGAACTATTAGCCATATAATTGCTGATAAAATCACTTTTTAGAAAAAAAAACGTCAATGCACATGCTTTTACCATTAACATACAAATTTAGTATTCCGTCTCGAATTAAATTGTAAAAATATGAAAATATTCTATTTTTTGCTGGAAAATTAATAATTTAAAACAAAATTTACAAGCATGTTGAAAATTGCTACAGTTTGTACGGTATGGAAATCAGAATAATGTATTAATATTGAAGAATTTTTTTTTAACTCTGAAAAATCAGGTAGAAAGTTTCATCTATATTCACTATCATTAGTCAATGACAATTGTAAAACTAATCAAAAAGGCTAATGAGTCTAACATTTTGGTATTCTGTTTCCAAAGTGTAGGTAAAACTGGGTTTCATTAAAATCTATTTGTTAAATTTCCATTTGAAAGCATCACATTTCTCCGAAACTTTTTATAGGTATATGTTTTGCTTTTCACTGTCCATGTCACCTTTCTTTTTACATAAGTTTACTCTTAGATATATTCTTTAAATTTAACGATACTACCATCACAATTTAATATCATAAAATATCTATTTCAATGACTATTAATGCATTTCGACATTTTTCCATGAATGGATTCGTGTAAGACTTGATTGTGTACCAAAAACTGCGTATACGTCAAAACACGATCATTTTTAATAATGATTAAAAATATTTTTTTCAGAAATAACCATTAAAAGTATTCAATATTAAAATGTCATAAATATCGATTAAAAAGCCGTAAAAAACAACATATATTTATTTTTTTCTCTGAAAATGTTTAAACTTTTGGAGGATCAAAATGTTCGATATAATCTTTTAGGAAAATTTAATAGTAAAATCAGTCACAATTATATATAAAATGTATCAAGTTAAAAAATTGTAAAGATGACAACTGATTTTTTCATGGGAGGACTGTGAATTTTTAATAGATAAAAATGGGTGAATTAATAACTTATTTTTAACGGCTTGAAATGCAAATTTTAAGATAAAATCATTTAATTAATATTTATGCATTCAAGAAATGTTTATATATACTTCAGACTATGTTATTCCTCAGCAAAGAGTAATGACTAATGAAATATGCAAGCTGTCATCTTCGGGAATTGTAAGAATTGCTTAAAGGCAAAGGACAATTAATCAAAACGTTTTACTCCCTGCAGACCTCATTTTTGCTTCGTTTATCTCCAGGTCAATGAAAGGAGTAATAATTAAACACGAGCTTTCTGAGCGTCTGAAAAAATTAGGAAAAAAATTATTAAAAGTATTTAAAAAGATCTTTATTTCAAGCAATTTAGGTGGCAATTACAAAGTCCCAAATGTGTCCCCAAAAGGAATTATATGTAATAATTCATTAATTCCTCTTTTACTTACTTTTATGGAAATTAACTGATATCATTAGTTGAATCTTTTTAATTAAAGAATAATTCTTCTTGAATGAACGCTTAGACGTGTCTATATTTTTTTCAAAGGTGAAATGTTAATTGACAAATACATTTTTTTGTTTGTTTTGTTTTTGAAGAAAAAATAGGCATTGCATTAAATTGTAAACATATACATAAATGATTTTTTTTAAAAAAATCTCAGATGTATATAATTCAGTTAACAGAAAAAGTAGCATATTTTTGTAAATATTATATTTGAAGTAATTAGATTTTAAAAGTACTTAAAGCCTATTTTTTATGTAAAATTGTAAATTATTCACTAAGAACAAAAATATAATTACTCCTTTTTTCTGATTACATTACATCTCTTACGGCTGCTTATAATAAAATAAATTCTTATTGAATGTAAATTATAAAGAATATTTTTCTTAAAATTTATTTTATATGTCACTTATTATTCATACGAAAAGAAAACATGTACTGGTGCCAAAAATTTAAGAATTGATAAACTGTAATGAAGTAGTGTTAAGGAGACTTGGCACCCTTTGATCAAACTTCTTTATTTACGTATTTAAAAATTATATTTTAGCATTTTATACCATGTTTCTATTCAAGAAAATGTTACCAGATGAAAATTTTTATATATTATTCACACAATTTTAAAAATTTAAATTTTTTGAAGAAAATTGGGAAAATTTTAAAATCCTACTCCTTTTGTAAAAATTAATTGTTTGACCTGAAATTTTTTTATAATACTCTTATGGATGATCTAAACAACTTTAGGGATCGATTTTAGAATAACTTCATTCGTTTTCGAGAAAAAAAATAAAATGCTGATATACAGGCTAAAAATCAACGAAAGAGCCAACATGTCTTACATTTTATTTTTTTTAAAATATTCAGTTTATAGCAAAACGGATCCCTGATTTTATTACATGCTTTATTTTCAACACGCAAGAAAAAAATGGAAGTGATTGGTAAATAATTGTCGAAGGAGTAGCATTTTGAATGCACTAAGGTTTCGAAAAACACTGAGAAAAACAGGTTTAAAGTTTATAATTTTGAAAAAATAATTATTATAAGCTTAATTAAACTTAAAATACCACTTTAAGATATTAGTTATACATTTTTCTTTAAAATAATTGCATTTTCATATTTTTTTTAACCCACACATTTTTTATAAATGATCAACTTTTAGAGAGTACTAATTGCCCATGAAAATTCAAGAAAAATGTAAAAAACAATTATTTTTCTGTCACGACAGAAATTTTAGCTGTTTTTCTTCTTATAATAATAAAGTATTACATTTGTATGAAAAAAATATCAGGAAGAATAACTGAAATTATATAAAATTATTAAAATAAAATGCTATAATTTAAAGATTTTACATGCACACATTTCACAAGTAAGAAAAATTACATTATTGTATTGCCTCGGAAATATTCTGCTTTTAATACTACACATTCTTTTTTATAGTTATTATTTCTATTTCTAAAATAGATTTTTTTTATCATAAAGCATTTTTTAGCTTTTTTTTCTAAAAAGGGGGCCTAATTGCCTAATTTGTTTTCAAATGAAGTTTTAATCAACTTCTAACTTTCCGACATGCACAAGTGATATATCAATCGAAAGATAATAATGCAAAGAATAAGATTAAATTAAACTAAAAAACGATAGGTTTGTGATTTTTAGGGTACCAAGTCCTCTTAAATGAAAAAAATGGCTGTAATAACTCATTAATAAGGTATTGTTTTTAACCATTCATTGTGCCCCTGCAAATGTTTATTAATTTTGCCGTAGAACTGACAAAAATTTGTAAGGATTGCTGCAAGTAAAATGATATTGATTTGTATTCGATATTATTATTTTATTTGATTATATGAAACATAAGTAGTTGTTTGCTTCAAATTCTTCATGACTCAAAAAGAAAATGTCATTTTTTAAGAAAACAAAATCTTTGGAATATTAGAAGCTAGAAAAAAATCACACACTTAAATGTCTAGTCCAGGGATGGTGATCCAATGGCACGTGTGTCACTGATGGCACGTGACACAATATTTTGGACACGCCAATGGTCAAAATGGTTTGCATTTTAGTTCAAAATAACCAAGTTCACAGTGAAGGATTACGATCAAACAAGAGTGATTTGTCGTGAACGTTTGTTGTCTTGCCTTAGTTATGTCGTGGACAGCAAATACTAATGAAGTTAAGTTTGTTTACGCAAAAAGCATATGAAATTTCATTAACACTATTGTATTTTAAAATTTATTTGCGCTATATGTAAAATTAATAACCGTTATTTAACATGGAATGTTAAAACATTGTGCAAAATAGTTAGTGTAACAGAGAATTTCAAACTTGGTGGACCGAGATATACGGCATGATTAGTAAATGCTACAAAGACGTGTGTTTTATGTTCTGGACCAGTTACACGTACAGCAGCGTTTGTCAAATGGATTCCAGATAGATTTAACTGTTTGAAGTACCTGGCCCATTCTATTTTAACAATATTTTCATTTATGTATGCCTGCGAGTCATTATTTTCAGAAATGAATAACATTTAAGACTCACTTAGAAACCATTTGGCAGATGATTCCAATTCAGCATGCATTCTGCTAAAAATAAGATCTTACAATCCACATATAAGTATTTGTCAACTAATCTGCAACAACAGAAGTCACACTAATATTCTTTTTTTTTAAATTTGAATTACACGTATAATAAAAAATTTACTACAATACAGTGCAAAATGTATTTGTTTGAAGTAAATAATGAGTTTTTTGAGTTGTTAATATCTAGTTTTATTATTTTCCCAACAGCCACAGCTCAAAATCATCTGACGGCACGTCTATACCTCTTTAAACAATTCTTTAGAAAAAAATGACACGTTGATATACAAAGGTACGCCACTCCTGATCTAGTCTCTCAAATTCCTCATTGCGTAACGTCCTAGGAAGATATCAATCTATGCTAATTAATAGATATGTAGAACCGTAATCCATACCATTTAAAAACAAATTGTAATGAAATAATAATAAGACTAGAATAAAACGATTTATACCCATAATATGGACACGTGACCAGATAAAAGGAGCCACATAGCAGTCTACAGAACTTATCGAACAGACAAGCAATCAGTTTCCATACCACTCATCGAATATGCCCTGAATCACAGACATCCTATTATTTTCGATGTGTTATTAAACTATCTAAACATATAATTCGCTTAGAGAATACTGGGACAGTACAAAAAGGGAAGTGAAGAAATGTTCTTTTATTAATCATGATCAATTTATAGAATGATTCAAGCCGCTGAAGAGAATAGAACGTTGTGAACGTTACCAAAATTAACATCATAGAACGAAAACAGTGTTTTGGGGAAGTATAGGCGCACTCAATGACTGCTGGATGCATGGACGTCCAAGTTTTTGGAAAAGTTTTGTAACTGGAGTAATGTATAATGATACATTTCTGGGGATCTTATGTTCATTTTTTCTAGTTACTGTGCAACAGTTTATATTCACAGAGAACAACTGGACACTAAAGCGTAATCAACATATTAAGAAAAGGGCTGACGGGAAGATACTAAGCACGTGTAACGGCCAGCCTGATTAGCAGATTTAAATCGAATTTGGTATGTTTCAGATGCACTTAGACGATATATTTCAGCTCATCAGTCATCATCAAGGGACATTACTTAATTCAAAATCATTCTGCAGCATGGGTAAAGATTCACTCATTCTTGTATGAAAAATTGTTGAGATGCATGGATTGCCTCAAGAGAATTGTGTGTGATGCATTTAAGTTTGTGTGTCTAAGTATTTTTTCATTTGTAAAAAAATAGTTATGCATTCAAAATTTCATTTTATTTTACAATTTATATAGCACCCTTTTTAATTAAAAATTATTCCAAATATCTGAACAAGAAAAATTCACACATTCAGTAATCTTACCTATATACACTGGTGTGCAAAAATTAAGGACGAAGTCGAAAAATTAGCATATCAGCTGAAAGAAGAGGCAGAGCGGACAGAAAGACCAATCAGGAGATTAAGTAGGGTGATGTACGGTAGTACATGCGTAGATATGCAGGTAGACGTAATGGGGGAGTGTCTGAGTAGTCTAAAGCATGTTGTCGGTGTAATATCAGTATTTCTGGCAAAGAGAATGCACACCGTATAGCAGTTAAAATCACACCGAATTTCTGCCTCAGCGAGAAATGGCGAATAATCAATCTGTTAGACGACATCTGGATACTTTTACTCGAGGTCGAATCATTGGGAAGTTGGAGGAAGGCCGCAGTGTGACAAGTGTGGCGGCAGAGTTCGGAATTGCTCACAGCATCGTTTCACGACTTTGGAGACAATTTCAAACTACAGGAACAACTATCCGGGGGTTCAGTAGTGGTCGTCCACGAGGAACCACACCCGCAGATGACCGGTACATTGTCTTACAGGTCAGAAGAAACAGGCGGCAGACAGCGGGAGAAATCGCTAGACACACGACACAGGCAACTGGACGACCGATATCGCGTTTTACCGTGGCCGGAAGACTGCACGGTGGTGGTCTGTTCGCACAACGCCCTGTACGGTGTGTACCTTTAACGCCTGCTCATCGGAGAAGGCGTTCTCTGTGGTGCCGGGAACTCCGGAATTGGAGAGACAATGAATGGGGACGAGTACTCTTTACAGATGAGAGCAAATTCAGTTTGAGTAGCGATTCTCATCGCATACTCATCTGGTGTTGCGCCCCTATCCAAAATCCATGAGAGGTAAGTTTCTCTGTGAGAGAGTGGCAACCGTTAGAAAAACTTTTTTTGTTTTGGAAAAGTGTAATGGATGAAAAGTGTTATGGACGAAAAGAATTTACTGTGTTTTGCTGTGCTGTTATGATTTAAAATATATCTTGTTGATGTTTTCTTCTCATCGTTGTCGTCTATGGATCAACCCCCCACATTATTCTCACGAACAATAGTATTAGAAACCATATCTGGAGAGAGCGGAGAAGCCGCAATCATCCCTCGAACATCATTGAAAGGGACAAGTATGGAGGTCGCGGTTTTCTCGTTTGGGGAGGCATTATGCTTGGTAGTCGTACAGACCTTCACATCTTTGACGCAGGCTCAGTCAACGGGACCCGTTATTGTAACGAGACTCATCTTTCATATGTGCGTCTTTTTAGAGGCGCTATGGGTCTGCAGTTCCTTTTCATGAACGACAATGCACCATGTCATCGCACAGTAGCTGCCGAACAGCTCTTAGAGAGTGAGGATATTGAACGTATGGATTGGCCGGCACGATCTCCGGATCTCAATCCCATCGAGCATGTATGGGACTTTCTAGGCAGACGCTTGGCAGCTCGTACTTTACCACCAGTAACGATTCGGGAGCTTCGATTGGCACTGCAAGACGAATGGGCAGCAATGCCTCAACAACTCATTGACACCCTCATTCTCAGCATGGGCAGACGCTGTGAGACCTGCCTAGCAGTCAGGGGAGATCATATCCACTACTAAAGACCGGATGTTTCTTGCTGGACACCCATCACAGGGATGTTTCGGCCTTCAGTCGCATTGCGCTCCATGCTACTTTTTCAATAAAGCTTCTTTTTATCCCTCTGATTTCTCTTTTAGTAAGTGTTGCTTACATATTACACATGTCCTTACGTATTGGGGATCTTACGGTATTAAATGTGTTGATTTGGAAAGCTTTTGTATAAAGTTATATTGAAAAAACCGTCTCGTCCTTAATTTTTGCACACCAGTGTAAACAAATGCCAGTCGTGCAGAGATTTAAGATCCAGTGTATCTTTAAAAATTGTGTGTGTTTTTGTTTATTTCTCTCAAATGTCATCACCGTTAATAAAGGGTGTTTTTTAAGAGGTATAGAACTTAAATTTGCAATAAAACAACAATGTATTTTTCGATTGATATGATTTTTTTTATTTGAAAGATAATCTTGCGGCATTGCATTTTAAATATGATTTCTGGCATATGACTGCCATGGCTGGCTCGGATGTAGTCCAATCTGGACGTCCAATTTTCGATGACTTTTTCCAACATTTGTGGCCGTATATCGGCAATAACACGGCGAATGTTGTCTTCCAAATGGTCAAGCGTTTGTGGCTTATCCGCATAGACCAATGACTTTACATAGCCCCACAGAAAATAGTCTAGTGGTGTTAAATCACAAGATCTCGGAGGCCAATTCACAGGTCCAAACGTGAAATTAGGCGGTCACCAAACGTGTCTTTCAATAAATCGAATGTGGCACGAGCTGTGTGACATGTTGCGCCGTCTTGTTGGAACCACATCTCCTAGACATCAGGATTGTTCAATTCAGGAATGAAAAAGTTAGTAATCATGGCTCTATACCGATCACCATTGACTGTAACGTTGTGGCCTTCATCGTTTTTGAAGAAGTACAGACCAATGATTCCACCAGCCCATAAAGCGCACCAAACAGTCAGTTTTTCTGGATGTAACGGTGTTTCGACATACACTTGTGGATTAGCTTCACTCCAAATGCGGCAGTTTTGTTTGTTGACGTAGCCATTGAACCAGAAGTGTGCTTCATCGCTAAACAAAATTCGCTTATGAAAATCGGGAACAACGGCAATCTCGCTTTGGGCCCATTAGACGAATCTACGCCTTGCTTGATGATCGTTTTGATGAATTCCCAAACCAAACTGAGAATAAATCCCTTGACAGCTGTTAAATCAGTCGCCATCTTGGAAAGTAATGCCAACTTAAACTTCTATAGCTGGAAAAAAACACTCTTTATATTATATTTTAGTTATCATTGAATTGTTATTAACAAAAATATCCAGACAAAAAAGTTGAATTCATATTTTAGGTTAAAAATGAATCATATGAAATACATTGTATGAGGATTTTACAACTCACTATTTTATTTTATTTACTATAAAAAGATGCCTTTTCAGTTCATAACCAATTAAATCAATTTTTTTCCTTCTTTTTTTCTCCTGGTAGTAGGTCTATGGTAGGATTATTAGGATTTTCTTGAGTTTTAGTCAAGATATTTTCACGATTTTTTTCAATCAATATATATAGTATTTATATTTCATCGTCTTATATATTTTAAGTTATTTATTTTTAATGGTTTTCGACTCGTATTTTTCATTTAAATTATATTTTCTCTTTCATTTTAAATGCATTCAAACATTGTATGCACATCTTCTCTTATGATGTAAATTTTATTTGTTTTCTTGTTTTCAATTCCTTAAAAATGAAAATGAAAAAAACAAATTCTGCTATTACATATTTCTATTCACTTTTATATTTGTCAATAAATTGAAATATTCATTCTTCTTTTCAAAATTCATACTTATTCAAAACCTTATTGATCCAGTATCATTTCTTTCACTTTTATGTTTTATAGTATATCTGTCCTTTTCACTTCATTTGCATAGCAATATTTGTTTATTATAAGAATTATATAGTCGGGAAAAGAAGAGAATTTCCCTTTTGGAAGTAATCAAGTTAATATTGATTTTAACAGCGGAAAAAACTTTTGTAAATAATGAAGTTGTAGAATGCTTAGTTTATTTGTTTACTTTCAAGAAAGTTTAAATACTTTTTTTTTACATTATATGCTTTATTTTTTAAGTGAAATAATAAAATCAGCTTTATTATTTTCTCTGCAAATTAAAAACATTTTAATAATACTTCTTTATTCATTGCATTATTGAACCTATATAGAAATATAACTTATTATATGTGTATTTGTTAATTAATTTAATTGTTTCAAATCATGACACAAGAAGATTGATAAACTTCAAGTGTTCATTATTATGATTTTTTAAACAGATGTATAAACACAGCGAACTTAAATTTGAAAAGTGTTTTTTTTTTTTTTTTTGCAAGATAAAATTATTCATTTAAGATCTGGCTATTTAACAAAAATTTTCCTTGCATAATAAAGATCTAAGTTTTAGTGTGATAATTTACATTTAATTCATAACTTTATAATTAAAAATTTAGAGTAATATTATTGATTAATTGAAAATTGTGTCTCAATATTCATGCCACCTCGAAATTAAAAGTTATTAAACGCTTAACGTCCATATTATGTTACTTTTTGCACCTGCACCAATAATTAAAAATTTGTTTTTATATGGACATTTTTAAGTTGTTTCTTTCAAGATAAAGGCATTTACATCCCTGTTATAGTTAAATGCCAATTTATTCATGTGGTAAGGATCTGACGAGAACTTTTACAATACATAAATTCTTTTTGGCTAAAGAACTATATTCTTCTTTTCACTTCCTACTACTGATAGAGTATTAACTTCTAAATAATAAATTGAAAAATTGTATTATTGACTTATTTATTATTCAATATTGAAATTTACAGTTGCAAAAGACTTATGTTAATTGATGAATAGATAACTTTTTAATTTATATTTGATTTTGATATTTCACATTAATTATTTCCATATATTTGTTGTTTTCTATATCTCTTCATGTACATATATATATTATAGGGTAAATAAATTTTATTAGCGTAACACTTCAAAATAACGTGGACACAGTTGGTAAAGGACCTCGTATCTGTGAAACACGAACAATTGAGGTTATATATATATATATATATATATATATATATATATATATATATCATCAAATTTAAATCTATACTGTGAATACTAGTAGGATATAAATTTATGATTATATTTTATTAGAAAAGTGATTTTATTTTTAGTATTTAAATTCTTCCTAATGTTATTCTTTCCTTTCCTCTTGGTACTTAGTATGACAAACTACAGGTGAAGGTTGGCTAGCCCTAAAACTTGTTTAAACCTTCAATCCTGATTTATAAGGTCAGAAGTTTGTTATTGTACTACTGTGCCTATTTCTGCCTATTTAGTATAGCTATCTTAGGTTCTATAGCTATTTGTGTATTTATATATTTTGGATTATATATATATATTGATATACATATACATAACGACATACACACATCTTTAGGTTAAATTTTAATTTCTATGCTTATATTTAATAATATATATCTAAATATTTAAATTTTTACTCTTGTTTTTAACTTTTTTACAACCTGGAAAAATAACATATATCAAATATATAAATAAAACAATACGCAAAAATAAGTATTGAGCAAAAATGATAACTACATTGTGGTAGGAACAAAAAGTTCATGAAATAAAATTTTACTCAATGATATAAGATGAATCTTATACAATTCGCAAAAATCTAGTAAAAATGCATACTTTGTATTTTTCAAAAATATTTTTGCACAGATAGTTACTAGGTTTATTTCATTCACAAGTTATGAATAATTTATAAAAATAAAAGCTTAAAATCATAAATCTTATACATGGTAACCTTTTGTCTGGTATTATTAATCGAGATGTCTTTTCCTATAAAAATAAAAATACCGAACATCTTCTTTCTTATTCCTAATATATTCATTTCAAGGAATGAACTACTTCCTTTCCCCTACGAATTCATTAAATTTCGTTAAATCCTCCCTACTCCCTAGTAAATATCTGATATGAACAGGCATAGAAAACCCCTTTTTTGTCTGACAAACCCAATGCCCAAGAATAAAATGTACGTGAGCTGCACAAAGGAAGATATCCGACTTCAAATTCAAGACATGCCTGTCAAGAAATTGGAACACAATAAAGGCTTCGATACTTTCCGCCATTGTGTTCCGACGTTAACATCTTCGAAAGCAAGGGTGAAAATGAACAGAAGAGATGGACCGCTGACAACAAGATAAGGAAGTTGACACCATGCTATCACCTTGTCCGTAAAATGAATCCATAGCATTTAAGGATGTTGCTTAGCTGAAGGAACATGTGTCACTTTGTAGCAAATAAGTTCATATTCGTTTCATGATAAAAAAAAAAGATAAACTTACTACAAGGAGATTTTGTGTTATTTTCCTTATTTTTACTATGGGTGTTAGTGAAGTTACTGAATATTGTATGAGATGACGTGTTGGGGGAATGCAGTGTCCATTCTTTATCCACCAGAGCGCAAAATTAATTAGTTATTCCTAATTAATTAGGATTGCACGAATAAGTTCTTGTTTAGATTCTAATTAATTAAAACTAAGATGAGATTGCTCAATTTCTAATTAGAGAATGCAAAAATTGCAATAAGTATTAAAGCGCCCTTAATTTCGAGCAATTAATTAGAGGTTATCAAAAAGATGAATATATACTTAACAGTTTTAATAAAAGAAATAATAATTCTTCTACGAAACATGCGTTTCAAATATGCATTCTGAAATATTTCTCAGAAGGAAAAATTACCAAGGTAAAAAACATCGAATTTATTGTTATTCTCATTCCTTTCAATGGATTTTTTCCTTCTTATCTTTTGAACTCCCTCTTTATAACGCAAATATGTAATTGTATACATTTTTGACATTTTCTTATGAATAAGTTTTCCGCAGCGTAATTTCATAGATTTGAAATTAGAACTAAAACTCCAAATAAGTATATTCTAGATAAAGGTTTAGGTAGATTTTTACTATTGTAATTTAAAATAATATAAAATTTAAATTAATTTAATAAATTCGCAAACATTTTTAAGTAATAAAATGCATAGAAATTAATTTCTTTCAGGTAAATACGTATGCTTGTAATGTTGTTTGGTACAATACTTGTACTACATTTTTGATTAAAATTACATATGACTAAGACAGAAAGAGGAAAAAGGCATCTAGGCTTTATTCCTTATCCGAAAAATACAACATAACTATAATAATTGTACTGCAATAATTTTGAAGGGCACTTATAGTTATTTGACTAACTTACATTGAAATTTCTTTTAATTAAATATTAACGTTGCACGCAATTTATTGCTTGAAAATGAAATTGGGTTATATGAAATGCACACACACAATTTACTTATATTATTCACATTAATTAAATATTCCGTTTATTGCATAGTTGACATAGTACAAATGTATGCAAAACAAAATAAAATACAGTACAAATACAGAACCAGAAAATATAGAGTAAAAGAAAATTGCGGCATTAAAATTTAAGTGTAAAGAGAACATGTTCAACATTTATCTTGAATGCATGTATTTAGTTAATGAGGAATAGCAAACTGACAAAAAATAAATAACTAAGAACTGTAGATTTTTTTACAAAAAAAAAAAAAAATTCTTTAATATGCTGTCTTATTGAAGTCACTACTTCCTAGTAATACTTTTTGTTCTGTTTAAAGTTTATGTATCAGAATTGAGGACTATAATGATTCTTTCCACAGAAGCGCAATAATGGATAATTTTCATGATATTTAGTGTCACTTAGATTAGAATATATACAAAAATAAATGTATATATATATATATATATATATATATATATATATATATATATATATATATATATATATATATATTTTCTGGAAAATTTTATGTGAATAAAGCAAATATGTTTAAAATGATATGCATGTTTGAAAATAAACATACAAAATTAATATTTTTTTATTCATTACCCAGAAAATAAAAGAACCTGGAAGGGATTAATTAGAGAACGAAACTTTACAAGAAAATGGGAAGAATCCTGAGCAATGTGATAAAAAATACGACCTCATGAGTTTTAAGATTTACAATTGTGGGAAATCAAATTTATACGAGATTTACCAATGATAACGGTATTCTTATTTCGTTATTCATTTTTGTAAAAAAAGAATTGAACACAGATTGATCCGCATCCCCAACAAAGCTACGGACAATTTTGTTAGTTTTTATTGAATGAATAGTAATTTTAAACCTCAATCAGGGGACTGGACAATACCTGAGATGACGTTCATTTATTTAATCTTACCATACTCCAATATAAGGATTTCGAGTCTTGATATGTTAAGTGTATAGCAACCCTTCTATACATTGAGTCCTTTGAAGTTCTAGGGCATGATTCCATGACTCGACAGAATTAACTCCGGAAATGATTATATGAATTTGCTCACCCAGCTACCACAGACATATGAACAAATATTTCTAATAAATTAGAATATTGAAACATATAATTTTTGCAAATTAATTTTATCTACAATTCTGGAGCCCTATGAAAATATAAGCTGTTGTATACTTCTATGTTATATGACTCTATTACACCGTTTCTTAAACTGTGGGGCGCACCCTCCTTCGGGGGCTTGGCAACTCTACGAAGGGGGCGTGAGCATAATGAAAGTCAAAAACAAAAGATTTAAAAAATAAATTAATTTACTGAATGTAAACATACAAAATACATTCTAACATAATAAAAAATAAAATACACATTTACACAGATATATTACACTTATAAATGCATCAGTGCTACATAAAATATTTTATAATTAATTTAACAATACTCATTTAAGAACCAGTTTAATAATTACAACTGGCTCCATGGGAGCATCATATATAAAATTATATACAAAAACTAACACTTATCTTTATAATTTGTGTGGTTTATAATCAATTCCTTAGCTGTCGATTAATAGTTACGCGATTTAGTTCTCAATGCTAACCGTTTGCCACGTAAACGCGCGTATGTGATGTATTGGAAGAGAAAGGAATAAAGGAGCAAATAATCTGAAGTAAATAAAAATTATTCGCAAACATTGTCGAGGTCATTTTACTGTTTCCAAAGCCTTCAGAGTAATTGTTTGGATATCAGTGCAGTGAAATGATCGTGCTTCGGAAAGACGTATTTATACGTCAAGGGAAATTAACGCTTTGACTGAGCCAGACGTTTATATACGCTGGTGGCTCTTAAGAGGTTCCAGTCATATCGTAGTTAACCGTTGAAGTATACTATTATCGAATTCAAAACATTGTTATTGTATGAAGGGTGTGCAATGGAAATGATGATTGTATATTGGGTCACGAATATTGAAACTTTGAGAAGCATTGCTCTATTAAAAAAAATAAGTGAACAAAATTCGACTTTAAATTTTTACATTAATGATGTAATACAATATCTTAACAAGCACCATTTCTTTTCAACATAAATCTAAAATAAACCCTGGCATTGAAGGAAATTTTGATATTTTTCACATAATAAATGTAATACTTTGTCTTAGTTTCCACCAGGGAACTTGATTTCCCTGTTTCAGAATCATCAGCGGATGATCGGTTTTCAATGACGCCTGAGACCTGTAATCAGGGTGACCAAGGGAACAGGGCGTCGCTGTTTTAACCCTGCATGAATATTAAAAAGAAATTAATCACGGTCCAATGTTGGCATTCAATCTATGTATATTGCTTTTACTAGCATGATCAGATGTGGAAGGTAAAATTACTGGCATTTCAAGTAATTGCTGTGCCACTATTTCACTCCCTTGCTGACCTGGTTGTTGAATCATTCATTAAGTTATCTTGCTAATATTCCATATTGTTGATACGGCGTCTGCATTCATTGATTTTGTAGAAGCTTGCAATTTACATAATGCTTTTATTATAACACATTATGATACTTTTGACCACTAATTATTTTCTGATATTTCACTTGAAACATATGAATAGATGTGTCAATCGTGAAATTTCCAAATAAAAATTAAATTTTTTTCATCAATTTTTATAATATGTATTAACAAAGATGATGCGTTTAGTTTTTTTCAAGTTATAAATTACTAAAATGATTCTAAACTCGTTGATAAGATCATAATACTTGAAATCATACATATAAACAGAGCATGCGAGAAAATTTTAAAAAAATATATATTGCTGAATGTTTGCCATCATCATTTCACATTTCATGTAGCAATTAATTAACAAATTGCTTGTTCTGAAATTCATATCATAATAGTACTTTCTACAAAAAAAAAAATATTTTTGCTTCGTAACTCAACTACAAAGCCTAGTAAATATGACCCTGAGGTATATTTCAACAGTTATTTTATTATTATTTATTATAATAAAATAAGTCTTAAAATTTACTATAATGTCTATTATAAATGCGTAAATATCTTTAATAATAGTTTCCTTTATTATAAATTTGTGTCATGTTTAACGTCAATTTTAATAACTCTCTATAAATGAGTTGCATATTCTAAGCATAATTAGTAATTTTGAGGTACGAAAAACTCAAAAAGCATATCACATTTAATAAATACGTCACTAATACATTTATAAAAGAAATACCGTTATTTTCTAATTTAGCAGATAATGTCGAGGATAGATTTCGTGATATTTATTAAATTGTAAGAAGGAAAAGAAAATATTTCACGATAAAACTAAGTACTCAAAAAAGTATTAATCTGGTGAATGAAGACCTCAAAACATAAGTTACAAATGTCATTATTTCTAACTTTGTTCATTTAAAAATAAATACGAATAATTTAGTTTTGAACAAAAATTTGTTCCCAACAATTTAATTTTATATCCTTTAAATAAAAATTGTAACTAAAAAAATATTATCAAAAGACAACCTTTTTCGTTTACTCAATGCATTCCTCAATCGGAACAATAATAGAAAATGACTGCAAAAAGTAGATAACTAGAGAAAAAAAGACCGCTGATTGGTTCTGTTGTCTTGTCAAAATAAGTGAATTATTTCTCTTCAATATCTGAAGCAAAAAAGTATAAGAAAAAACTCATCATTTGCATTTTGTCATTTTTATAGTTGGTTGGATGGAATTTCTTCTCTCTAATTAATTTATTTTTATTTTTACTTGGACTTTTCAAGACTCAACCAATTAGAGAAGAGAAAAAAATCCCTAAAAGAAGAAATATTTTTTTCCTCTCTCAGAAGTATCCGAAAAGCACAGTCTTCTGTTACTCTTTCAAAATTTAGTTCTCTGTAAATATTTATTCTTCTCTGTTCTGTGGTTCTTGTTTAATTACTAGTATAATATAAGACTCGTGGGTTGTTTAAATGAATTTAAAAGTGTACGTTTCTAACTTCAATTGTAAAGGTTGTTTTAATTTTAAATTGATAATTAAGAAAATAGAAGCATTTCCCTTTCATAGCACAACTGATTTAAAAATAAATTTCTCTACTGATTTGTAGTAATTTCCCAGTCTATTTTTAAGCTTATTTAAGTCAAGTATTTAAATAAGCACTGAAATGGTTGTTGTTATCACATGATCTGCTTACCAGAAATGTAAAACAAATATTTTGTGTTAGACAACTATAATCGTTCTGTCCTGCTTTGTTATAAAAGTTAATTATGGTGAGTCTTTTGCTAAATTTCAAATTTAATTAAATCTTAATATGATTTATTTATTATAAACGAATTGTGGCTTTTCCATAGACTTGGAAACTTTATGTGAAATTTAATATTTGTTTATGGAGTACAATTTTAGAATACTCTTTCTTAGATTAATTTCACCATATTTTTTTTGTGTGAAATATTTGGAGCAAAAATGTAATATTTATTATAACTCGTGTCTCTTATTTAAAAAGTAAAAGAAAATAGTTAAAAATAACAGTAAATTATGTTTACGGAAAATGTTCCATTGTTTTTAATAGCTCTAGAGTTACTTGAAAGGTTAACGTTAAAAAAACAATAAATCAATTCATGATTTCTTAAAAGCATAAAACAGCTACTGAGTTCTACTTTACTAATATTTTAATTGTTCTTTGAAAAGGAAATTAATGCATTCATCTTTTAATAATTATTATCTAAGAAAACTCTACCAAGTTATAATTACCACTAAATTTTTAAATGGAGTAAATATATATAGTTTGGGGTATGATTTCCAAAAAAGAGGAAAAACAAAGAACGCAATTATAAAGCTCATATGTAATTTTGTACGTAATTTTAATTTATGAAAAATCAATATATTTTACGGTAAGAGCATTAAAAGTAGTTGTGATAATGAATTAAACGTATGACTATGGAATAAATTTAAATAATTTGAGAGTTATTAAATAAAACCATATTCTTCTTAACATAAAATGTACTGAGTTTTAAAATAATTTGTCTTAATATAATCATATTTCAATTTAAAAAAAGTGACTCTTATGCAACACTTTTATTTTTTTACTTTCGAAAACGACTACACAATTTTTATGTATCATGACACTTCTTGTGAAATTCAGTTATTTCTTTTTTAATTTCAAATTTTAAATTGTAATTACTTTATTTTAATAACTTTAAGATTTGTAGTATACAGCTAAAATCATTTACTATATATATACAAATAAGAATAACTTCCATTTATAAATTATATCTTCTTAGTGTGAAATATCCCATTATGGTTCTTGAAAAGCAGCCTCAAATTGACAACGAATGTATCTGAAAACGAAAGGAATACCAAAATGATACTTAAAGTCACTTTGGAATATTTTTCCACTTTAAAGGGCTTATTCTATCTCTTAAATACATCTTAGGGAAACTAGATTCGTCATTAAGTTTGAGAATATTTCCATAATGGCAGAATCCAAACCTTCATGGAAACTTGGAGAACATCATAGAATTAAAATTTATTCAGTCTTCTCGGAAGACGTCTCTTGGACTTCCGACAAATATGTTAAAGAGGAAACTTATTCAGCTCTTAGAAAGTGGAATGGCACGGGAATACAGCAGAGGATACTTCGATATTTAAAACGCATTTAAAAGTTTATTCTCTTCCATTGAGAAGAAGTATACTTTTGTAGATGCTAAAACAACTCTATTAGTAAATTAAACCTAAATGTATGTAATATATAAAAAAATTAAATCAATTCCTACTTAGGACAAAACATATTTAGCTAGTTTTTATCAAATAATTACAATTAATAAAAATATGTATATACATATCACAAAACCACAATACTAAGTGACAAATATTTTTTAATTACCATTAAGTTATCGTATTTTCATCGAAAACAATCATGTATATAAAATTTCAATTCAATTAAATGCCCTAAAACGTGAGAAAGACAAATCATTTGAAGATTTAACCCAAGTCTCTAAAATTTAAGTCAATGTGGCTGTATCTATATATTTTTTTTAAATAATTAGTTTCAGTCATTTAATTTTATATAATTATAATTAAATTATGTTATTGTCACCCAAAACAATCGTGTACAGAAAATTTCAGATGAAATGATTGCTTTAAAATGTATTTTATTTACGTATGAAAACGAACGAAGATATAGGGTGATTGTGAGCAAATAGTAGAAACTGTATAAATAGGGACCTATATAATGCATTGCAGCATAAATACTGGTTTTAAGTTTAGATGAATAATAAACTTAAAACTTATTTGTACAGATTATTAAATGAACAGTTTGAGCTCTTTTAACTTTTTTTTAATGTTGATGCATTGAACAAGGTATTACAGACAGAAATGAAGGTTTTGAATCATGAACCTATAATACATGTTTTATTTTTTAAGACTTTTTTATAAGTTTCACTTGTATGTAATGGAATTTTTGGGTTCGACTTTTACCCACTTTAAAAGGCCGAGGACCGATGGCAATACAATAATTTCATAACTTTGTTCCACTGTCCTGATCAGGAAATGTCAGAAATAAGGATTTCAAGATTTGGCAACTAATTCCATACTCTATTTCCAAAATTGGCTACTATTTCCAGATATGGGCACAAAAAGACCCTACTTCTTAAAAAGATGTAATAAAAATTGTAATAAAAACTAAGAATTACTCATTCTACTTATGCTAAATATCTTATACAATATTCATTTTCTTTCAAGTGAGAACTAGACTACTAGTTTGAAAGCCTAATGATTCTTAAGGCTATGAATGTGATTGAAATTACGATGTATCTTTTACTTAGATTTATAATAGTTTAAAAATTATTATTCGCATGCCTTTTTTGATATACAGACGATAGAATGTAAATGAAAGCTTAATTTCATGAGTCACACTGCATTGATTTTATATTTGCTCCATTATCTTTATTTTTTTTTAAATCCTAACCCTAAATGTATTGAAATGTAATTTTTCTCTATAAAATAAATTATTATCAATTATTATGTGAATACACATTCATTTATTAAAAAAGTTTATCCATGGGTATTAGTTCAAAATGGTAAATGCTTATAAAGTATTTTATTTCGTAGAAAAAAGGCATTTATTTTCGGATATTTCTCTATAAAATCTCACTTTTCCAAAACTGAATACGTATACATGTGTATCATTCAATAAATGCCTGCTATAATTGTTCAACTTTCGAGTAAAGGGTGGGCATTTAGAAATTATTTTACTTTGAAATATCTTGATATATAAATATGATACAAAATTTACTAAGTACTCAGCATATATATATGGTGTGTTTTGAGAGGTATATAACTTTAAATTGCAATAAAACAACGATGTATTGTTCGATTGACATGATTTTTTTTTTTTTATTCTAAAGATAATATTGTGGCATTACATTTTAAATATGATCAAGCAAGGCGTAGATTCGTCGAATGGGACCCAAACGAGATTGCCGTTGTTCCCGATTTTCATAAGCGAATTTTGTTTAGCGATGAAGCGCACTTCTGGTTGAATGGCTACGTAAACAAACAAAACTGCCGCATTTGGAGTGAAGCTAATCCACAAGTGTATGTCGAAACAGCGTTACATCCAGAAAAACTGATTGTTTGGTGCGCTTTATGGGCTGGTGGAATCTTTCTTCAAAAACGATGAAGGCCACAGCGTTACAGTCAATGGTGATCGGTATAGAGCCATGATTACTAACTTTTTCATTCCTGAATTGAACAATCATGATGTCCAAGAGCGGTGGTTTCAACAAGACGGCACAACATGTCACACAGCTCGTGTCACAATCGATTTATTGAAAGACATGTTTGGTGACCGCATAATTTCACGTTTTGGACCCGTGAATTGTCCTCCAAGATCTTGTGATTTAACACCGCTAGACTATTTTCTGTGGGGCTATGTAAAGTCATTGGTCTATGCGGATAAGCCACAAACGCTTGACCATTTGGAAGACAACATTCGCCGTGTTATTGCCGATATACGGCCACAAATGTTGGAAAAAGTCATCGAAAATTGGACGTCCAGATTGGACTACATCCGAGCCAGCAGTGGCAGTCCTATGCCAGAAATCATATTTAAAATGTAATGCCACAAGATTATCTTTCGAATAAAAAAATATTCATGTCAATCGAATAATACATCGTTGTTTTATTGCAATTTAAAGTTCTATACCTCTAAAAAAACACCCTTTATATGGAAATCCAAGATTTCATACGCATGCATGCTACTCAAAATTTCTGAGTAATTTTCAAAATTTTAAGTTACACAAATTCACGTCCGTCTTCCTTTCTATTCTAAGTATTTCAGTTGCATTTTAAATTTAAAAATGAGTATTTGTCTTACGCTGATGAATTATTTGTGAATGTGCTTGCTTAAATAGTTATAATAATTATTCATATTAAGAAAAAAATAATTATTTCATAAAATAGAATAAAGTATAGTAATATATATTTAGTAGCTGAGACGTAGTTCGTTACACTTCCATGCCACGGGTTTGGGGATGAAATTCCTGGCTGGAAAAGGTCAACTCAGCCTTCCATCCCTTCAGTAATTCGATAAATGAGTACCAAGCTTGCTTGGTTACTGGACATTAGAGGTTTCGCATCAGACTGACTACTTGACCGAGACATCTGCACATGCACTCCAGTGCCTATGGTCCTGTATACTGACAGAGGCACAGTAGGTCTTGACTCTGATGACCTGCCGTGCCACTGAGTTCAGCTGAGTTCTGAAGCATATCCAATGTTCCATTATATTTTTAAATTTTTGAACGAGCTTACGTTGTGAAACGCTATAAAATTGTATACTTCTTTCTTTGAATAATTGTATAGACATAATTATATTGTTATTAGTACAGGATTTTTTAAAATCGTTCTTTAGGACATTTACAATTATTATGCTTGAGAATGAAATTGATACTAATCGAAACTATTTCAAATATATAACTTGTATATTTCACTAATGTAGGAATTGTTTTTTTACTAAAGTTTAATGAAGTTTGAGACTCATAAAATTATTCTAGATAGTTTGAAATTTTCAATATACATTCTGTTTTCAGATTAATATTTATACAGTTCAAATACTTAAAATATTAATAAAATAAATGTAATTTTTATATAACGGTTCAATTATATTTTATATAATTGTTCAGTTATTTTTTACATACAGTAATGCACATTTTCAATGCATACGTGGAACTGTCAGAGAAATTGGAGCAAAATTTAGTTTGGCTCCTAGCTTGAAATTTTTTTGTACCAGTAATTTATATATTTCTTGTTTCTACATTAAAATACATTAACAAAAAATTTCTTGAAAACCCACCCATAAGAAATAACTTTATCTCACACAATTAAGGGATACTGATTTAGTTGCTGAATATTTTTATTCGTAAACATTTTCATATTGAGATTATATATCAAGACTTAATTACTTCTAAGAAAATTGCTTTGTTTTTCTCTTTAAGGAAATGCTTTAAAAGTATCAGGCAAGCCCAAATTTGTGAATTGAATCAATGAAAATTTAAATGTCTGTTTTACGAAAAGGATTAGCTTATGACAATCATTTGTTCAATGAAATATGCTTTATTTTATTGATACCAATATTCATTGCATTTTGTTCTAAACGACTATTTATTTTTCTACTCTAAAAGATAATCAAAATTCAGTATACACCAAGCCATATATTAAATGCTTGATCTAAGCAATTGTACTTATTTAACATTATGTTTAGCTAAAATTTAAAATGTATATTGATAAATACATTGGATCCAATGAAACATTGTATAATAACTTGTATTTTAAATTAAAATAAAAGGAAACATCTAAGCAAAAAGTAGTAATCTATTTTCTAATTGCATGAACACGGGAACAATTATAATATAGAGGATTATTTTGCATAAAGTGTCTTGATACTTATATAAATGCAAAATAATAAATTAACAGTGTATTATACATTGTTAAAAACATTTCTAAACTTTCATAAGTGAGTTAATTTTTTATTCTCTCTTTCTCTCTCTGGACATATTCCTCCAGATTATTTTTGAATACTATTTACCTCCAAATTTGTCCTTTCGCATTCCAAAGGATCTGAAAATGTTTGTATTTTTAATAAGTTGAGCTTTTGTGTGATTTTGCTATATTCATGTTAAGTAAAATCAAAAAAATGAGTGAATTAAAATAAAAACAGCATGTGTTATACTCATGTATAAAATACATCAATATTAATAAAGAATGGATAATTTTAGAGTAATCAAAATATTTTTATTTTTCATCTGTACAGTTAGATATATTTTTGTAACAAGTTGTAAGATATTTTTTATATTATTTGTTATTTTTGAATGAAATATAATTCTTAAGAAATTCCATAAATAATGTTTTTTTATATCAAGAATTTGCTAAAAATATTTTAAAATACTTTTTTTTCGTTATTTTATACCAGAATATTAATTTTACCTTTTTCTTTCGAAAATTTGAACTACATGCAGAGAAACGTTACTTTGAATTTTGTTTATTTTCAATCGATTGCTTAAAATTTATATTAATTTCCTCATAAAGTAACATCTTATCGTCCTAAAATAAATTACATCTAATTGTAAATTCATAGTTTTTGATAATGTATGGATTGATATATAGATTGTGCGATTAAAAATGTTAAAAATCTGATACTTAATAAACATTTAAAATGTCTTTTTCAGTCAAAAGAAATAAAAATAGGTTTATATAGCACTGATTAATACAATATGGAATTCTTTTAAAAAATAATATCATTCTACGTTCAACATAGTCTCTTACATCATTAATTGAAATTCTGTTAATCATTCACTTATCGATGTACATTTATTCTTTATCTTTTTTACATGTTGAAGCTAAAATGTCTTCCTGTTGGTGTGGTGAATTTATGAGTCGGGCAGAGGTTGCAAGATCAGTTGCCGTCTTCGTCCTTTTACCATTGTTTAAAACTACTATGACCGCCTGAAGCCCTCATGCATCTTTATATAGTGCGACGTAAATAAAAAGCTCACTCTTTTACTATAACTCATGTTGAAATTTAAGAAACTAAAAATGATTATTGCAGTTTAAATATGTCTTAGCACGAAATCTTCCCGTTCGTGTTATGAGTGGGGAAGTCTTTAGCATAGGGTGCTAGCTGAAGGAACTATATCGTCACCTGAATTTGTCTAAGAAAAACTGGATCCTTTTCAAACATTCGTCCTTTTGTTTTTGATTACGTAGTTAAGAATAAAGTAATCAATTTCATGTTATATATAATATCCATAATATAGCATCATAATTGATTAACCAGTTTTGTTTCAAAGATGGGAGGATAATTGAAAAAAAGAAACATGTTGTCAAATACCTGTTATCATAGCACTAATGTTTATCGGCATATTTTTTTTTTTTTTTTTTTTTTTTTGGAAAAAGTAGAGTTTCCTCTTCACAAACACTTTTTTTTAGATATTATCTGAAGCAACATAATCATGCAGAAAAAGATATTTGAAATTGCTGATATTTGATTCCCTCTCTTGGAAATTGATTTTTACAGAATTTGAATAAGATATAAAAAGTGAAGAAAGTCGAGACCGTTGATTTGTGATAATTGCTCTGGCTCCCAGAAAAAAATATTCTTCTTGGAATAAAAGTAAAATTTATTTTTTGATATTTTTCTGAAATTATTATGACTGTAAGCAATGCATCAAACGTAATCTCATGAAAAATGCCTCTTTGGAGTATTTCAATAATTCTGAAGCAATGAGCAAAAATAAAGATCATAGCTTATATTTGTTTTAAAGAATGTATATTAGTTTAGAATAAGTGGTCTTAATGAAGTAAATAAGAAACCTGAAGTAAATAAGAAACCCCACTTCAGCGGGTTCAACCCCGGCTGAAGTCGATGGATTTTCATGTTGTAAAAAATCGATAGCATCTATGTCGTATGCTTATATGGTACGTTACAGATTTCTAGAGTGTCTGTTTGGCTTAGGTGTTGTTAGCAAAAATAAATTCCTAGTAAAATTTTGCATTGTCAGAGCTCTGCTGCATCCATCTAGGGAGAACATTGGGCGTCAAAACTACATTGCAGCAATTGTTAGCCACATCTATGGTGCTATAACAAAAAAAGTGATACCAGCTTCCAGGGGATGTACGGTCTACAAAGGTAATTATCAATTCACAGCTCCATTTGACTATAGATATATATATATATATATGTACATATAAAGACAATAGATACATCAACATAAAAAATGTTACACCAGACCATAATGGCCTCTTTGGGTACATTGTAGCTTGTGATGCTGAGGGTATAGTCTTTAAGTTTACACTAGATGTCTCCAGACTCGTAGGTGATGGTAGACAGGCCAAAGTGAAATTTAGTCTTTAATGACGTTTTTTCCCACTTTTATACTATTCACGATTCTTGTTAGATTAAACAATTATTTCATGATGATTTTACTTTAATGAATTTGATCGTGTATATATGTATGAAGACACGGAAAGGAAAGGTGAGAAAGACAGTGGATTTAAAGGTTTTGATGAACCTAGTTTGTACACCATTAACAGTTCTAATTCTGTTATGCTTATATTCACTAAAACGATCATCTTTTACATATAAATGTATGTTTATATATATGGCAAATTTTGTTATTATCAGGCTGATTAGATAAGAAAACCAGTCTGCAAAAGTATTCAAAAGCAACACGTAGTAACAAAAGTATTTAGTATCAATTAGTAGTAGCAGAAGTAAATTAACAACAACTAGTAACAAAAGTATAAGGAATAAGCAGTAGCAAAAAATATTTAGAAAAATGACTTCTAACAAAGTTATGAAGAATAAACAGTAACAAAAAGTATAAGGAATGAGCAGTAACAAAAAGTATTTAAAAACAATTACTAGCCGAAGTGTAATTAATGTGAAGTAAGAAGAAGTATAAAGAGTTTTATATAATTGTTTAAATAAAATTATTAAGTTTGGAACTGTAAAGGGAAAATACTATTCTTGATTGCATATGAACTTCCAATTATAAGCACAACCATAAACATTGCATGTGAATAATTACATTCCGAATTATTCTCATTTTGAAACATAAATTATTTAACTTAAGTTATCCGAACACGCTGAAAATGACCAAATTCGGTCAAGACAGATGTTTTTGTATTTTATTTTATTAAATAAAGCTATCTTTTGGATTTGTTTCTACGCTATCTAGATGCCAAGTTACAATCAATTTTATAAATTTAGAAAAACCGAAAGTGGGTCTTTCATCTACCAGAAGTGGGCAATTAAAGTGCTCAAAACCTATCATTTTGAGTCTGATAACTCAAAATGTTACGAATGTATTTCTGTAAAACCTTTTGAACCTGCTATTTGTGTTATTTTCTAGGGAATGTACTAAAATATTTCTTATTGTATGAATACGTTTTGAGTTATGGCTTGTTATTATAATAATGGTCTCATAAAAAATGTAACATTTCATATAAGGCTTACTCAAACAGCTATAAAATTTTTAAATTTTACTAAAACGTTATAATTTTTGTACATTTTCTATACAAATGCATCTAATTTGTTTTAGTAATATTTTTACTAATATATGTTAATAGCTCTTTTCTCTAACTACTTTGAAGTTTTTCAAAAATATTGCTAAAATTTCACTTATAATTGTGATTTTTGTAAAATTCAGGTATTTTTTTAAATATTGTTAGTTAAATAGTAGCATGTATTGGTATTGAGTCTTAAAAAGCATTTAGAATGTTTAAATATGCTATTTTGTTAAAAGGTCTCGGAACGTGTTCGGATACCTTAAATATACTTAACTTATAGGCGGAGCAAATTCATAACTTATAATCTTATATACATAACACGTTTAGCTTTTTTGTCAGAAGTTAAAAAATACTACCAATAGAAAATATTTAAAAAATATATATAATTAATAATTTTTCTTGTGAAGTTTAAAACTTTATAACCAAAATTATATTTTAGTAACTAGTTTTTTAGGGAATTTTTAACCAATAATGACCTTTCAAAGGTTTAGTAGAAACACTCTCGTTTTAGGTATTTCAAAAAAAAATAATAATGATCTGTATCTACTATTTTAACTTTCATTTTTAAGTATCATAAGTCTTACAAAAAATGTGACAACCACATAAAATAATATTCCACATAAAACGAAAAATACAGTAGAATAAGAAAAAGGAAAGAAATCAAGAACCAATTCTACTTTTCTCGGAAATTGAAAAACAAAACAATCGAAAGAAAGAGATGAACCGAAGACAAGCAATAGATTAACTTTCAGAGTTCCAGTATAGAACGTGATCTTCAAGAATTTCTCTCTCTTCTCTGCTCTTTCAGAATCAAGAGCCTTTTCTTTCCTATAAATTTAGAATTTGTTCCATTGCAGTTGAATGATAGAGCTTAATCTTGAGTGATGTTTTTAATCTCTAAAACGTAAACCTGTTTTTTTTATTCCTTTTTCTTGAAAATTCTATTAGAAATTTATTTACTTCGTTGGCTAAGAATCTTTTTCTTATAGTTTCCAATATCTTCTATTTCTTTATTATTTTCTTATCTTTTCTGAGCTTGCGGCCAGAAAGTTGAATAAAAAGTCCGCAGTCTATACACTGGCGGATTCTTATTTATGTATGTTTTCTAGAATCTACAGTTATTGAATTTAATAAAAGGTTTTTTTGGGAAGTGAAAAGTATAATCAAGTACATAATTAACTTATAATATTATTATTTATTTTAGTTTTTTATTATATTTCACTTTATGAATTTCATAATTATTGATTTTAAGAAAAACTTACAAAAAGGAATAATTGAATTAATTGTAATCTTGATGTAAATGAAAAAGAAGGAAAATATTAATTTGAATAAGAACAAAAATTTTTGATGGGTAATTTAACTCTGTAAATATTATAAGTATAAATTTATTTTTTTCTAGACTAGAATTCGTACAAAATATACAAATACAATAAGGTTTCTTTAAATAAACTATTTGAATGATAAAGGAATGCCAATTTATAACTTTTATTAAGAAAAGTTTCATTAAATTTAAATTCAACTTACTTTATGTACGAAATGTAATATAATGAATAAGTAAGAGCATTTGGAAAAAAAAGTATAAGAATTTGACGTATATGTTGATCGAAAAGTTTTGAAATTTAAAGATACTTTCATTATTTTGTTACCTTGTATTAACAGATAAAAATTGTTAATGAAATCTATAATTAAGAAAGAGTAATTCCATAATTTTAGGTGCAATTTATACAATTTGTTTCACATTTTATTAATAATAAAGCTAAAGAAAATAAATAGTTTCTTACTCTGTACTAAGTATTTGAATAATTGCTTAAAAATTTGTTTTTCTACATACCATAACTTAGGTACAAGTCATTCACTTCCCTCTTTAAAATGTTTGTGTATTACTAAGTAAATGTATTTATAAAATTTAATTTATTTTTTTTAATTTTTTTAAATATGTATTCTACATGATAGCTTTATATATTTGTATGTTCATCAAATAATCTAAATTTGCTTTTACTTTGATTATTTTCTTTTTTTTACAGTAAGTAACATAAAAATAACTTTTATATTTTCTTTTTCACCTCCTACTATTAATTTACACTCTCCCTATATATATTTACTAACCGTTACCCACCCGCTTCACTGGGTATTTCACGATGTTGTATACATGTATACCGTTTACATATATATTAATTATTGATATCTAGAATTAAGAATCCGATTGTATTGAAAAATATATTTATAGCTGTTACACTCTCGCCCCTTGATATAAAAAGACCATAAATTATAATATCTAATTTCTATTTATATTTAAAATAGAAGCAGAAATATTTTTTTCGCTCACTTAACCTAATAATCAAGTGGAATTCCACCAAAGCAACTTTCAGTGGAACTCTACTCCCCAAAATAAACACGCATGCTAAATTTCAAGTCTAAATCTAACAGAGAAAAACAGGAATTTTTATCATCAATACCTCGTTCACAGCATTCTTAGCGTATTCCAATTCAACAAAAAAAAGCATGCAAACCAAATTTTATTAGAATAGGCTTAGCAGTTCAAAAACGGGAATTGTGTCTATCAATACGCCCCAATATTTCTCCCCGCTTCCCCCTGGAATGGATTTCCGTAAAATCAATTCTTAGTGGAACTCTATTCAACTAAAGAAAAGAGCTCAACAAATTTCAAGTAAATGAGTTAAATTCAAAAATAGGAATTTTTATATAACACACAATCCCTCGCATTCCCACTCCTTTGGGGGTCCGTCTTCGCAAAAATCTTTGTAAAAGGAACTTTATTCGATGAACGAAACATACCTTCTAATTTTCAAGCAGGTGGTTCTATTGGTTCAAAAGCGGAAATATTTATCTATTACACCCCTAAATCCTCCTCAGTGACCCTTGGGGATCCATTTTCTCCAAAACTATCTCTACACCATGAAAGGAATTCGCTTACCAAATTTTAAGACTGTACGACTAAAAGTTTAAAAATGGAAATAATTATCTATAACGCTCCTTAAGGCCCCGCAACGCCACTTAGGAAACGGATTTCACAAAACCCATCTTATGACAGATCAGTATTGTGAATGGAATCTGCTTACTCAATTTCAAGATTTTACATCTAATAGTTTAAAAAAGGAGTTAATTGCCTATAACGCCACTTAATTCTTCATAACGCCACTTGGTGTCGATTTTCACAAAACCCATTCTGTAGGGGATCTGTACTCTATGAAAGGAATCCACTCATACAATTTCAAGACTGAACGTCTAATAGTTTAAAGATGGAAATAATTACCTATAACGCCTCTTAAGCCCCCGCAACGCCACTTAGGAAACGATTTTCACAAAACCCATCTTATAGCGGATCTCTACTTAATGATGGAATCAGCTTACTAAATTTCAAGATTTTACGTCTAATAGTTAAAAAAAGGAGTTAATTGCCTATAACATCCCTTAATTTTCCACAACGCACTCGGGGTCGATTTTCACAAAACCATTCTGTAGGAGATCTCTACTCTATGAAAGGAATCCGCTTACCAAATTTCAAGACTGTACGTCAAATAGTTTAAAAATGGAAATAATTATCTATAACGCCTCTTAAGCCCCCGCAACGCCACTTAGGAAACGATTTTCACAAAACCCATCTTATAGCGGATCTCTGCTTAATGAATGGAATCAGCTTACTAAATTTTTAGATTTTACGTCTAATAGTTTTAAAAAGGAGTTCATTGCCTATAACGCCACTTAGGAGTCGATTTTGACAAAATACATTTTGCAGCGGATCTGTACTCTATTAAAGGAATCCGCTTACCAAATTTCAACACTGTACGTCTAATAGTTTAAAAATGGAAATAATTATCTATAACGCCTCTTAATCCCCCGCAACGCCACTTACGAAACGATTTTCACAAAGCCCATCTTATGACAGATCTCTACTCAGTGAATGGAATCTGCTTACTCAATTTAAGATTTTACGTCTAATAGCTTAAAAAAGGTGTAAATTGCCTATAACGCCCCTTACTTCTCCACAACGCCACTTGCGGTCGATTTTCACAAAACCCATTTTGCAGCGAATCTGTACTCTATGAAAGGAATCCTCTTATCAAATTTCAAGACTGAACGTCTAATAGTTTAAAAATGGAAATACTTATCTATAACGCCCTTTAAGCCCCCGCAACGCCACTTAGGAAACGGATTTCACAAAACCCATCTTATGACAGATTAGTACACAGTGAATGGAATCTGCTTACTCAATTTCAAGATTTTACGTATAATAGTTTAAAAAAGATGTTAATTGCCTATAACGCCCCTTACTTCTCCACAACGCTACTTGGGGTTGAATTTCACGAAACCCATTTTGCAGCGGATCTGTACTCTATGAAAGGAATCGGCTTACCAAATATCAAGTCTATACGTCTAATAGTTTAAAAACGGAAATAATTATCTATAACGCCCTTTAAACCCCCACAACGCCACATCGGAAACGATTTTCACAAAACCCATCTTATAGCGGATCTCTACTCAATGAATGGAATAAGCTTACTAAATTTCGAGATCTTACGTCTAATAGTTTAAAAAAGGAGTTGATTGCCTATAACGTCCCTTAATTCTCTTCAACGCCATTTGGGAGTCGATTTTCACAAAACCCATTCTGTAGGAGATCTCTACTCTATGAAAGGAATCCGCTTACCAAATTTCAAGACTGTACGTCAAATAGTTTGAAAATGGAAGAAATTATGTGTAACGCCCCTTAAGCGCCCTGAACGCTCCTTGGTGGTCGATTTTTGTAAAAATCATTATGTAGGAAATCTCTACTTTATGAAAGAAATCTGTGTATCATGTTTTTCACGACTGTACATCTAATAGTTTGGTAATGGAAATAATTATCTATAACGCCCCTTAAATCCCCGTAACTCCCCTTGGGTTCGAACTTTGCAAAATCCGTTTTTAGCTGACGTCTACTCCATGAAGGGAACCTACCTACCAAATTTCAAGTTTGTAGGTTTAATAGTTTCGGAGATATCGTGATTAGTCAGTGAGTCAGTCAGCGAGTGAGTGAGTGAGTGAGTCGCTTTTCTCCTTTATATATATAGATATATGTATTTTTAAATTTTTCAATAGTTCCTTAAAATACTTTTAATTTATCCACTCAAGTTCAAATACATTTTTTAAACTTATAGTGGATGACACTTTTACTACAGTTTTTTCTTCAAATAGTAATTCACTAATTATATTAATTAATTAATTTTAGTTTTATGTGGGGTAAATTTATTTTATATAAGATATTTAGCAGGATATAAATTTAGGAATAATTACCATTAGTGGCAAAGCACTGGAAAAAAAAACTATTTTTCAGATTATTTTTTTTTCATTCTGGCTTAAGAAGGGAACATAATGGTAAATGAAAAGACGTGAAAGAATAATTGAAGTGATTTTGCCACTTATAATATTATGACTCTGTCATATGTATATTCAAATTTATATTAATTATAAGTATTTAATTAAAAATAACAAAAGTAAAGTTTTTCTCTGTTGATCTAAGTAGGATTTTAATAGTACTTGGTTAATCATGAAACTTTAAAATTTTATGCACATAAGATTTTTCATTCATGTGGATCCTTAATTCAATGAAAAAAAAATATGGAAGGAAATTGTTCTTAACCGTCTTTTTTGAGGAACAAGAACCGAAAAAAAAATTTCATACAATTCAAAACCTTTAATTATTTTCTTTAAATTATTCATGTGTTATTTTTAATGAAAAAATGTATAGATTGAATTCATATACATTATATAAAATACTTCAAGATAAATCAGTTTATTTTGAATTGCAATAGAAACTGGAACATTATTTATTAAACTTGCTAAAAAAATCGATGGAAAGTCATTACATAGAATCAAAGAGTAAAAGAGTTCACATTATTATCATAAACTCTCTGCAAAGAAAATATCAAAAGATGGAGTAAAAAATATAAAGGAACAGAAGGGGAAAAAATACCCTCAACTCTCTCTTTTTCTTCCACGAAACCTTATAAATGTGCGTCCCACAGGGACAAGCTACAAAAGAAGTAGGACAAAATGAAGAAAAAGAAAATTAAGAAGAGAGGGAGAGAGAGCCTTCCGAAAAAAAAATGCGCAGAAGTACTAAAAAAAATCTATGCATAAATAAATAAAAGGAAACTACAACGGCTGATCTGTCAATAAACTTACTGAAGCAACCATTCTGAGATTGAAGATGGCGACCACAGAAGACGTAAAAGTTGTCTTCTGCTTGCAATTCGTTTTCAATCGTTTGTTTATAGTTCTGCGCTTCATCCTTCGCTTTAGGCAACCCCGCATTTCTTCGAAAGAAAAGTAATTTTTATTTTCTTATTCCACTGACTGACATATTTTTCAGCAGTATTCAAATAGGACAGAAGAAGCGCCAGCATTAGTATTATGATTTTATGTCTGGAGATATTCGTTTCCGTTTTGTTTGCGATAGCTTGCGCTGTACCTTTCTTTGGGGCTTGTTTGTTTTCCATGAATTTCAAACATTTGCTTCGAATGTTGGAGGAAAATTGAAATAGGTTTGCTAGATTCTCTCTTTACTTTTTTTTGTAATGCATTCTGCATGTTAAGGTAATGCAATTATTTTTATATTTTGCTTTACTGCATTATACAATAGAGATAAAACTTTGTCTATAAAATTCAAATAGTTTCTGGAAATAATACGGAAAACTCGAACTACTACAGTATTCCTTTTTAAACATTCTTGACTGGAAAAATCAACCCACATTAAATGTGGCATTGATCACATAAGTTTAAATATGTTTATGAAAAGTTATTTTCTATTTGGATTGTTTTCTTTTTTTATTTGGAAAAAGAGTTTACAAATTAATGTATTTTGAACGCTAAAGAAATGCCAGGAAATTATTGGTGTTCATATCGAGTAAAAATATATTGTTCTTGGAAATTCAAGTATGACTGAATAGTTTACTTGAATAATGATAACAACTCTTAGATAAATATATTTAATTAATTCAGCAAGTTTAAATAGTCAATATTCCAGAAGGAGACAAAATGTTGGTACTTGTTTTCTTATTAAATAATATTATTTGTGGATTTTCAGCTTGATTATTCTAAAAATTCGTAAGTATTGATGGAAACTGAATATAACCTACTTTTTTTTACCTGAAATCTGGAAAGTACATATAAATTGTGGCCAAGCAAAGTCACGAGCTAACAAAAACTTCAAAATTCAGATTCAAAATAATCATTAAATGATTTATGCTTTGAAAATGAATTGCAAATATACACTAGCATAAAGCATGAATTTCAACATTAAACTCTAATATTTTGCCCCGAAGAATTTCCAGACTTTATCGAGAAACAATATTATATATTAAGTAAGAAGGTTTATTTTATGAACCCATTTCTGTAAACAGTTTTATAAAATGAACTTTGAGCAGACAATTTTTACATAAATGCATGTGTGTATGTATGCATATTCATTCAATCTTCTTTTCATCATTCGTATTATCTCAGTAAATTGAATAACATTATTTCTTCACATTAGTGACTAACCTACGATAATTGTACATATAATGTTTCAATGAAATAGAAGTTTATTATTGCAAAAAAGGAGACAATACTATAACCTAAGGACGACAAAATAAGGGGAAACAAATTCGTTCATATCAATTCAATTTAAAAACATCACTGTTAGCCAATTTTTAAGTCAAAATCTTCAAGAAACATGTGTTACGTCATGTACACACAATTACAAGTGTACACACACATATACACTGAGTATAGTAATTTATCTGTATCGCGTATTTAAACATATTCCAATTATATGCATATTATTTAATAGAATTAGGAAAATTAATTAAATTTAACTATCATAATATATAATTTATTTTTCGTTAATTCGCATTAAATTGTATGAGATTTTTTTAAAAGAGCATGAATAAATTTTAATAATAATAATAAAACTTTTAAAAAAAAATTCAAAAAAATAAAAAAGATAAAAAAAACTAGAGAATACACTGTTATATTTACTTGAAATAAAAAGTAAAGAAAAAAAAGTCTTCATATAAAAAAATGATTAACGAAAAATTAATGTCATTGTGGTAAAAGCGTGGGGTCCTTTGTTCGATATTTTTATACCAACTTTCCGATATTTTATGCAATCATTTTGGAACAGAACTAGTAAGAAATTATAACAATTGAAATATACACCCCATGCTTTTACCAAAATGACAGTATTTTTCTCGTTAGTCATTTTATTTTTACATTTTTGTTACTCTTTATTTCGATTAACTACAAAGAAGCGTTTTTAGTTTCTTTAAACGGTAATTAATTTGTCATTTTTTAGTTCGATCAACAAAAAAGCGTGTTTTTTCAGCTTTTCAAACTATCATTTTTTGATTGTTTGTTGCAATTCTATTAACCATGAGTGTTTTCGCTTTAATGTTGTAAGTCAATCTTTTAGGCGCCAAATCTAAAAATTAGAAATCGTTAATCCTGATGATCCTGATCAGGAAAATTGAGCCAAATTATTAAACTTTTGTATTGTCATGGGTTCTTGACCAGTGAGCAAAATTTTGAATCAATCTGAAATTTTAATAGGGCTAAAAATGAAGTTCAATGATTCCGTTATAAACAAGTTAAGCTAATAAAAGCTTGTTAAAAATGTGGCATTCACTAAGTGATGGATATCCACAATTACTTCAATAAACATGTGCTTACTACATTTTAAATAAATTATTTCAGCAGTGATTTCAAATAAGCAAACATTGCATCTAATTTTATTGTTATTTTCATTTATTATAAGTTGCATATGAAGTAATTCAAGCTTAACAGAAAACATGCAATATGAATCCATCCTCTTAGCTGAGATGCTAACTTTTTACAGTTCATCTCTCTCAGAATCAGATCCTGCATGGGAAAAATGTAATGCATCTCCAGTCCACCTGCATATTGGACTTCTAAGTTAATGATGCATAATGGAAAAGAGGGTGATTTCATCCTAATTCCTAGTAATTTTATTCACGGAGCGGTCCAACGATCTTTGATGATGAACAAATTAATAGCTTTTCGCTTAAAAGCGTTCTTATTAACTGTCTCAGTTATAACGATAGAAAGCTAATCTTTCTGAATTAGGCAAGCAGTCTCTTTAATCACTTTTAAAGACGATGTAGAAATTTCCGTTGTGCCTGAAGATAGTAATGAGTTACATTCGCCACGACCATGGCGTAATACAACTGCTTGATTATCTTTGCCTTCGGAGTTGCTGTAATTGAAATAAATTTCATTTAGTGATGAATTAATTTTCAAGGAGCGGAGTAAATATTCAGAGCTTTTGTAAATTAAAGTTTTATCTTCCATTTGCTTGAATGATTATACAACCGCTCTCGACCAAAAATTGCAATAAGAAATCGTATGTTTAGAATAAGGTATCTGTTTTACATTTAAAAAAATCAAAATAAGAAGCATATCATCCAAGTCCTGTTTAAAGGAATCATTTTTAAAAAATGAAACACGTTTGGTATGGAATTTAACATAAATTTTAGATAATTATAAATAGAACAAAATTTTTAATTTTATCTCATTTTTAAAAAAAAATTGCATTATCTTTAATTTTAAAAATATATATGTATAGTTTAATATATATGTTATATATATATATATATATATATATATATATATATATATATATATATATATATATGTGTGTTATATATATATATATATATATTCTCATATATATATTTCATTACCTCAACTCAATTTATATATGCTAATGATATTTATTTGTCTATTAGTGAAGGAAATTATTGTCATTTTCTCATTAAATATATTTTGAATGTTAATGAACGAAAAAAATGTGGATTAAAAAAATGTGGATTAAATCTATATTTTTAAGAATTTGTTCAATGAAGAAATAAAATAATATGTGTATAATTAAATTTTCAGTGAGGTGAGTGACTACGATATTGAAAAATTCTTTAAAAGACTAGTATTTCATTACATGATGTGACAGTGTAATTAGAATATACAAATGAAATTGTTTTAAGCTTATTATTACAAAAACAAATTTGTTCAGTGCAAAAAAATTACAGAATTTCAAAACGTTTTCCTTTTATAAAAAATGCTTCTATATATATAGACAGAGAGAAAGAGAGAGAGAGAGAGTAGTCATACACACACAGGGCTTCTATACAGAAGCTGAACTAAGTTTTTCTTCTTTTTTACAAGGTATTTTTTTCAGATTTATGATCAATTAAAATAATAAGCAGTCCTTTTTTTAAAATTTATCTGCTTTAAGTTAATAAAATTTTAAAAATACATTCTTAACTTATATGATTCAAAAATTCTTGGCCAGGTTGTGTATACAACAAAATCCTTAATGGTTACAAATTCTTGGTTCTTTCAGTTTGGTCTTAAGATGTTTTAGGATTTATCAGTCTTCTTTTTTAATTTATTTACTAATATATATATATATATATAATACAGATATATATATGTATAGATAATTAAATTAGATTTAAAATTAAATTCCCTAAATAGTACTCTACTTTTATTTTTCACTACATCTTCAAGTATTAAATTAATCACCCAATTATTTCTTCGAAATATATGACCTATCCACCAAACAATTCTGATCGCAGATCATTATATTTGTTAGCTCTATATGTCAACATTAACTCTCAAGTACATATCATAGAATACGAGATACTTCACACAGCTGCCGTAAGTGGTAAAACACTAAGATTTCCCTGTAGCCTTTTTTTCTCTTTCTGCCTCTTAGTGTCATATGATGTCCATAATTCATTGAATAAAGTTCCTTAAGTCCGATTCTGGCTCGAAAAACATATATATATATATAATATATATATATATATATATCCATATATATATCCATACATATATATATATATATATATATATATATATATATATATATATATAACTATATATATATATATATATATATATATCCATATATATATATATATCTATATATATATATCCATAAAAGAATGTTTTGAAAAATTAGGCCTTTTTCTATTCATTTGTAACCCCCCCAAAAAAAAGAACTACAGTTAAGTAATTATTTATTATAACAGTATTTTAAACAATTTTATACGTACATCTTATAATTACACTATCATTAAATTTAAAAAAAATATTCATATTTACATGCTTTTGCGAAATCACGATTCAATTCCCACTTAACTGGACATTTAATTCCGAAGAAGAGATATTAATAAACAAACCAAATTTATTGAGACAATAGCTTTAACATTTGAAATCAAAATCATTCATTTAATCAATGTAACACGTTTCCAAAAGCTGTAGTTTTCGAATTAAACTCAAAATTCAAAATTTTATTCTGAACTTATATTTAATTCGCGATAACATTTAAGTGTTTGATTTGAAATAAGGTAACTTGTTTTTATCTTACCTTATTAAAAATTAAAAGTGTGTGCAAAATGATCGATCGAAATTTAAGACACAGTTCTTGAAATTAGTTTCAATGATAGTTTTAAAATAAACACAGTACACACACGGATAAACATACTATGTAACGTTTCAAAAGATGCAGGGGAACCTTCAGGAAAACAATTTTTTAATCATTCATGGATACATCAATACAAAATATCACCAACTGCTCCTGATTCTGAGTTGGATAGAATGTTTTAATCAACATATTTTTTTAGTTTACGTTTCAAGTAAGGAGTGGGAAAGTATGGTCTACGAATATAAAAGATAAATAAATGAGATTAGAAATTAATGCTTGGATAGACTTTTCTGATAAAGTATTTTTAGCTTTTTAAATTTATATTCGAATACGTAAAGTGGCAAAATAAATGCTAAGTAAGAAGTAGAATTTTGGTTCAGTTATAATTTAACAATCCCTGACTGTTCGCATGTGCGTACGTGTGTGTTATGTAATATTTTACCATTTATAGTTTCTCTCGAGGAATAGTTGTGAACCCTAAAATAATTTGCAGAAAAATCCATTTCTTCAGTTTACGGGTATAAAGGAAAATACACTTTTAACCACAGCTTTATCTCTGCTAAAAAAAAACCACGTTTTTATTTTTTTCAAAATAAGATGCAATATTTGATTTGACCAATTTCGGTATTTAGTAACAGAAATCATGATTTTCCAACTTCGGTTGAATAAGCTAAAAAGTTGAGATTTTCGGAACAAAACCGAACGTATAAGTCTCTTGTCTTATTTATGAGTGTTTGTGACCAAAAGTCATTTAAGAAGCCAAATTTCATAGGAAAGGTTTCAGACTCTTATTGCAACGGATACCCAAATGAAGTTGAAAAAATAATTGATTTGTCAGGACCAATGAATAGCGATTCTCATGCAGAAATTGATAACAAAACTCCTCTAAAATCTGTCACATTTTCTAATGATTAACATTATTTAGGTCTAATTGAACCAGATCTGTTATAAATCAGGATCTAAATGACTGAAAGTCATCTTCTTTGCATAAAGTTGATAAAAAACTCTGTTAGTCTAAATTTTAAAATGTCCAATTCAGGAATTAAAAAAGGTTCAGTTAATCAGTAAAACATCTGTTAGTCTAAATTTTAAAATGTCCAATTAATTTTGGCGTAGTATTTCACTAATAGTATTTTTAGCCGTTGAACCAAAACGTGTGTAATTTATAGCTTTAGATATTGTTTCTGTCTTGTTGCATTTTTATAGAACTTCCAAGGGTTCAGTGCAATAAATGTGTATTTTTTGTTGGACTCCGATATAACAAATTACCTCGAATTAACGAACATAATGTTTGGTCATGATACATTCTTTAAATCAGAATCATACTGTATATATTTTTAACGGTACAAAATAATTTTCTGTTTTTTTTTTTCAAAAAAAAAGAGATAAAACAGATTAAAATTATGCATGTTTTTTATTATGTATCTTCAAAATATTTAAATTGTATGCATCCTTCTATTTCGAAAGATCACGACTTTGTTTTTTAACTAAACTGAAGAGTTTTCAATTGTGATAATACTACAGAATAAGAAAAAGTATAAAACTATCAAGTGAAGTGAATAAATTCATTTTAAATATCCAAAAGGCAAAAACGAAATTCGTATTGACTTTTGCGGCTACAATTTTCCGCCTTAAGGCACAGACTGCTTTCTATAACTGTTTTATCGGAATTCTCTTTGCAAAACACAAAGAGCTATTTTTTCTATTCCCAATCGACAAACATCTTGTTTGTTCCGCGAACATTCTTTTATTTAGATTGTGTGAGGACTATCTTTAAAACCACATTAAATTTCACAGCTCGCTGCTACCTTTACAAATCAGGAATAAAATGGGATTCAATCCATTAGGTAAAAGAAGTTCTTGTTCTATTTCTTTTTATTTGGTTGGTTTCGAGACAATGCCAATTCGGTATTCGAAAAATATAAATAGAATTTTCCAAAAGAAAGGTTGGAAGGAAACAGAATAAGTTTCCATTTCATTGAAACTGAAGTATCCCATTTAGCATGGGAAAATGTCCGTATTTTCGACTTCCATAGGATATATTTGTTTCTTGTACAGTTCTTATTCGATAGAAAAAATATACGTTGTTTTTCCTATGATAGATAAATAGTTTTATTGTAATAGCTATACACAATTAAATACAGTATCAATTTTAACGTCCCTGGACTTTGGAATCTAGATTGGAACGGGATTGAAAGTACTTTTTCATGACTTACCGAATGTGTGCAGTACTCAAAATACTGAAAAAATACTGAATATTATTTTCCAGTACTTATGTACAATTTTTCTTTCTGGAATTTTTTAAATAAAGTTGAATTTTTAAGTATATTCTGCATGTATCGTCGCTGCATATAACCCGTTCTAGTTGGAGCTTTTTATCCTTTTAATACTAACCTTATTTAAAAATTCACATAAAATCATTACCGTAACAAAATACACCGAACTTTATAACTGATAACCATTCCAAATTCATGTCACTGTTGCTCATCCGATATAGTGGTTAGTGACGCTGACTGCGGGGCTATAGGGGATGGGTTCGAATCCCGGGTAATGCATGGATGTTTGTGTTGTAATCCTTCTCTTCCTTGTGATATATTCTTCACGCTTACTTCTACTACACGCTACCTCCGTATGATACTTCGTGGTTTTGTAGTGCATGTGGTTATAAATTCACTCCATAGAAAATAAAATAAAATAAAAATCAGGTCACACACATACACATCGGGGAGATAATGGTCTTCAGAACGGAGGAAAAACTGTCTCTCATACGATTCCGTGGGTCATGAAGGAATCAAAAATGTAATCATGGTCCTGAACGGTATAAATTAGTTACACACACATATATATATATATATATATATATATATATATATATATATATATATATATATATATATATATATACTTAAAATTTGGCTCTATTGTTTGTTTTTTGTTGAGTAGAGATTCCCTAAGAATGTGTGAAATTTGAGGTCATTGACTCCCTAGAAACGGGAAGCTATGAACAAAAATTCCCTTTTTGATTTATTTCACTTACATAGTTTGAATTTCGCACGCAAGACCCTTTTATTCGGTAGAGATTGACTAAGAATGGATTTAACGCTAACAAGCGGATGTTAGGAGGAGAGCATAAATAAAAAAATGCTTTTTTTTTTTTTTTAGACTTCAGACTTGACAAACCTTTTGTTGAGTTGTTATCTGCTAAGTACGAGTGCTGCGTAATTTCTTTTCTAGAAGAGGGTACCTTACTGGAGCATAAAAATAAATATATTTCTGGTACTAAAATCAAATCCTTTCATTTTTCAATCAAGATATGAGAGCATAAGAATGTTTTTGAATGCAATGGGAAACTTAGACAATTGGTACTTAGACAATAGCAACCTTAAAACAGTATAGAATCTTGCAATACTAAGAAGTACCCAGCAAAGTGAATGTTTTATGACTATTTTTAAAATATGCGGTAAGTGCTACCTCATAGTAGGATTTATGTCGTCTGAATATAGAAACGCTTATTTTCATCATGGATAACGAAAAGAACAGTGAATTCTGATACATAGAGAGAGATATCCAATACAAATTTCACTGAAATGATTTGAAATAAGTTATCTGAGCATAATTTAAATTTTTTCTAAAGATTTGTTTCTCTGTTTTAAAACAAATTCATGCTTGGAAATATATTTATAGGTAGACATTTTTCGATGTAAACATTTTTATTCGTTATATAGTTAAATAGTAAAATAAATGTATTTTAAAATTATTCAAGTGCATAGTTTTTGCATTTGTGCTGTGTATAGATTATACTAAGTTTGTATACAATATTTTAGTAAACTTATATTTCAAACTAATGAAGAAAATTTATAATATTGATTTTGTAACTTTTTGGCATAAAAATTTACATGGCTTTTTAACAAAGGAGAAAGTTCAGACTTGTTTGGGTGTCTGCACAGTCTTCTGTTTCGTCAGCACTCTTAAATATTTAGAAATTCTAGACTTTTACGCATTGTGTTCGTATAAGTATTTACTTAATGGATAAACTTTAGACTGAAATTGTGATTAAAAGTATCCTTCTTCAAGAAATAACAAATTTGTATACGTATATAAATATTTGAAAGTTGAAATTTTCTATTTGTAAATAAAAATGAATTCTCGATAAATAAATTTAATCAAACGTTTCATAGTTCCATAGTATAGAAACATGAATAGTAAATACTTTGTTTTTCATAATTTTACAGATATGCATGGTTTCTGTTACAATTTATTAGAATTTCTAGTTCTAAATTCTGAGTATTTTAGCTTGGCTAAATTTATTTACATCTTAATCTTTCTATGTCTTCACCCAGTTCAATAAAATGTATTCTATGTTTAAATAAAGTATATTTTTCACTATAGAGTACATAAAGCTTTTGTTAAATTGTTTTTGTAACTAAGAATTTAAACTCTACATGAAAATTATTACTGATATCAAATCTAATTGATTTATAAGTTTAATGTATTGGAATTAAAAAACTTTACAAAATAAATAATTTAAATTTAGATTACTTGCTTTCATTTTATATTACTCTATTGCGTTAGATTCAAATACCTTTTGAGCAAGAAATAAGTTAGTGTCTAGCTTTAAAAAGAAATGCTTGTACTAAGAAGTAAACATGAAGGAGAATAGCAGAAATAGATTGTTTAATTTTCAGTTAATTAAAACACCAGGTGGTACTTTACACTTTCACGCGTGCTAGACAACATTCCATGCTTATGATAATTTAGTTTTATCTTAATTACTTAAAAACATAAATATACATTTTTTATTCATGTTATTGTGGCTCTCATATCCAATACTATAATATTACATAAGAAATGCAGCATTCCTTTCAATTTAGACATCCGTTGTAAATGAAAGATATATTAATACATATTTGTTTCATGTGTGTTAATACACAATTTACAAAAGCACAATTATTTGTTTACGGTGATTGATTTTTTGAATTTTATATGAATTGTACATTGCAACATAAGAAGGAATATTTTGTGGATGTTAATAAAATATATCTTTCAAATTTCAAAATACCTGATATATATGAAGGTTTAAATTTTTCTATTAGATGTTTTTCAAAAATTTTTCCAACTTCTTACTGGACCAATTATGTGATACGGAAATTTCAAATCCTTCGATATCCATTTATACCAGGTATTTAATCCGTATAATAGTAGCATCAGCCATTATGCATTTATCATAAAATATACATTTTTCTCCATGGCAATTTCAAATACTTTTCCAGTACTTCTCAGTAGAGTTTGGATATAAAGAGGCGAATATAAGCTGGTGCATATGGATGTATCGATCGCTGCTATTTTTTATTTCTTTACAGTTATGAGTTTTATGGTGCACTTTTACGATGCAAATATGCATGTTTGTAAGATTCGCATATTCCTCGGGCTGCAATAAAATAAGTGGCAACCGCAGATTTTTAGAGATTTTGGATTACTGCTTATTTTTTATTGCAATTTCTGTTTGCCCTCTCCGCAGTTTCAGAAAATAAAATCAAAGTCTCGCTCGCTCTCTTCTGAATGAGAACGGATTTTTTATGTCTTTTATTATTTATACAAGAAAAGCACTCGGAACTCGCAATGACTTTAAGGTAATAAAGATAAGAGAATTAATTTAAAAGCGCTCTGTTTAGTCTTTCATATATTGCGCTCTTTCTCCTTTCAAAATGAATATTTCTTTTTAAAAGCATTTTTGACGATAATCTCTGACGTATACGCTCCGCATTGTTATTTTTGATCGTATAAAATTTCTAGAAACTAATTTGCATAAGGTATAAACAAAGAAGAGTCGCTTTAGCAAACAACTAAATTGGAAGCAAAGCAAATTCATTCAAGCAGCCTACGCAATGTGCATTATTATTTCAGGAATAAGATTTTTTTCCTAAACATGCTTGGATTTCAATAAGCTATTTCAAATAAAATCTTGCAAAAAATGTTTGAGAGCCTGTTAATTACAGAGAAAAAGCAATTCAAAAGCTTTCAGAAAGTGAAAGAACTTAGTGTAAAAACATTATTTGAGTGAGCGCTTTCAGCATACATAATTATTAATAAGTGCATGTGTTGTTTCTCTCTCTATATTTTTTTGATTTTCGAAAGCATGGAAATGTTATTCAAAAATTTTTAAAGAGTGTTTTTTTCCAGGTATAGAAGTTTAAATTGGCATTACATTCCAAGATGGCGACCGATTTAACAGCTGTCCAGTGATTTATTCTCAGTTTGGTTTGGCAATTCATCAAAACAATCATCAAACAAGGCGTAGATTCATCGAAAGGGCCCAAAACGAGATTTCCGTTGTTCCCGATTTTCATAAGCGAATTTTGTTTAGCAATGAAGCGCACTTCTGGTTGAATGGCTACGTCAACAAACAAAACTGCCGCATTTGGAGTGAAGCTAATCCACAAGTGTATGTCGAAACACCGTTACATCCAGAAAAACTAACTGTTTGGAGCACTTTATGGGCTGGTGGAATCATTGGTCCGTACTTCTTCAAAAACGATGAAGGCCACAATGTTACAGTTTATGGTGATTGTGGTATAGTGCCATGATTACTAACTTTTTCATTCCTGAATTGAACAATCATGATGTCCAGGAGCTGTGGTTCCAACAAGACGGTGCAACATGTCACACAGCTCGTGCCACAATCGATTTATTGAAAGACACGTTTGGTGACCGCCTAATTTTACGGTTTGGACCTGTGAATTGGCCTCCAAGATCTTGTGATTTAACACCGCTATACTATTTTCTGTGGGGCTATGTAAAGTCATTTGGTCAAATTGGTCATTTTGTTTATAGTCAAATTGGACGTCCAGATTGGACTACAACCGATTCGGCCGTGGCAGTCCTATGCCAGAAATCATATTTAAAATGCAATGCCACAAGATTATCTTTCGAATAAAAAAAATTCATGTCAATCGAATAATACATTGTTGTTTTATTGCAATTTAAAGTTCTATACCTCTAAAAAAACACCCTTTATAAGTAAATGCATGAGTATGTTATTTTAGCTACAATATTCCGATTTTGTGCTTTTAATTTTATTTAAAATATTTAAAGTATTGATGTGAGGGGGGAGTGGGTGTCGTTTTCTAGAAAGAAAACTTGTTTTCATACATAAAACCAAAGATTTTAGTTTAAGGAAAATAAACTGTGGATTTAGATAGTTTTTTTATGTTTGTTATGATAGTTAAGTATTCTAGAAAAAACGCTGACATAGTAGGGTGAACAGATTTAGGTTTTTTCATTCTTTTTAACTTATTGATACAAACATATATATCATTGATTACATAAAAGTAATTGTTCAATTCGATAGTGTTTAATGAGAAATTTTACTGAAATGTGTGAAAAAAAAAAGAGGAAAAACTTTTATGTGAATAATTTTATTTCACCAAATATTTAGCTGGAATGTATGAATATTTTTGTTTTTATTTTCCTAACGTTAATTAAATGCATTCAATATGATAAATAATTTATAAGGGTATTTAAATAGGTTGCGGTGATTTAAAAAAAATCTGACATATCGCTTTATGTTTCATTGACTGTAGTTCATTCAATACAATTTACCATGGACCATTTATATGGTTTTATACAATGGCATATGGTTTTTTAAATTAGCGTGGCTTCAATTAATAAGAATAATGTATGATTTTATGTATTGCTCTAATTATTTTATATATACGACACTAGATCATCGTTAATTTAATTAATTGTTTTGGATAAAAACAATAAATATTATATGCAGCTGTTACGATTGAATATAAATTTGAAGTTCTACTTAGTTAATAGTCGAAATGTTTGTGGATAATTTTAATCAGACACATATAAATGTTTATAATCATTAAACATAATTGTTCTTGTGTTGTCACCCATCCGGTTTAGTGGTTAGCGACGCTGACTGCTGTGCCGTTGGGACTGGGTTTGAGTCCCGGAGAAGACATGGCTGCTTGTAAATGTATAGTGCCTTCGCGGCATGGGGATACTTTAAATAACAATCGATCCGCATGTCGTCGCGTGAGGTTGGTGGAAGGGGAAGAGAAGTAGGAGGCCCCTGACCACCCGTAGGGTGTTCTCCCTCTAAATTGAGGTGAAACCGAGCTAAATAGTTCTGTCACCTGCATGGTCCTCAAAGCTACGCATAACGACAAGCGTCACTTAGCCCTTTGCCATGATGAATTTCGTGGTCCTTGATCTGGCCTTTGCCAATCAGGTGGCATTAGTGACATCAAACATAACAGTTAATGTAACTGTTTTTGAAGATTATAAATTTTTAAAATTATTTTATTTACTGAATACTTATTTTAAAATTATTTATTTAAAAACGCTTGAGTAAATAATAAAGGTACATTTTCAGCTGTGAAATAAGTATTCGGACTCTCCCAGCCTTAACAACTTTCTACTTACAGCGATTCTTCTTGCTTGTTTCTTGTTTATTTTTAGATTAAAATTGCATACATTACTTTCGTGATTTTCTGGCAAAACAATAGTCATACAGATAATTTTTTTTAAAAATTTATTCCATGTAGTGTAAATTATGGTATGCTCCCTAAACATTATTCCAAGCATCTCCGCTAAATCAAATAGACTTAAACTTCCGGAACTTTCGCTAGAGCTGACGCATTAAAACATTTTAAAAGCCAAGTAGAGACCATTTGTTGGACGTTCACTGAAGGTTTAACTAGCAAATCTAGTGGAGAGCAAAGCATTATCCTCACATTACTGGCTTGTTAGCGTGCGTACAAATGAAACCTTCCATTGTAGTATTGGGTGGAGCTTAGTTCTACATGAAAAGAGGATTATAATACAGGACATTTGCATTTTCTAGACTTATTCGAGTGTGTTTCGCAGTTCTGAGCTTTGTTACAGTTGAAAGGAAATATGTGGTAAATCTGACTTCTATTTCGATAATTTTCAACTTTGAAAGAAGCATTATACAATGTGTAAGATGATTAATCCCGTAAGCAGCTCATGTATGTACTTTTAGTTATGAAAGGAGATTAGACGTATACCTTATTGAATACGTTTATAACCGGCGATCACGCCAGGTTTCCCTCTCAGAACTAACTACGGTTGTATTTTAAGAGTTGTACTGATAGTTGACAGCTGCCACCTCTTTACAAATTAAATGTGATACGCGTAGTACTTGTATATAAAGAGGTGTTAAGGAAGCTCAATTTAAAATAACATTTACAGTATCAGAATGAGGTAAAATTTATACTGGCAGGCTGATAGCAATTATTTGTGGAGACACTATAATTATGTGTTATTTGTACTTATTATTATAGTAGATCATATAGTGAAGCCACCAGAGACAGAAAAAAATAATGAAGTCAGATCAACCCGTGTGACTTTCTCGAGAAGCTGGTTCTATAGTTTGATATACGAGCACTACGTGCCGAGCATTGCTTTGCGTTTTTATTTTTTTTATTTGGACCAAGTAGCGCTTGTTGTCGAGTGATTTAGAATCCAAGATGGCGACCTAGCTGTAACAAATCGTAAGGGAAATAATTGCAAGTAACTGTTTTGAAATATATTTGAAATAAAGAATTTATTGAAAATAACCAATATAAATCAATAACTAACATCAATGTATAATAATATTTTTCTATATATTATGTAAAAAATAATAACGAACATTTAATACAGTTATTATATATACTAATAGTCGTATGATATAATTATATATACATAAATAATCTTACAATATATATTAAAATTAACCAATAATTAACATAAATAATTGCTAAGAACTTGCAATATTCCAAATACTACACGTTCCTTTAATGAATTTTATTAAACAAGGGACATTTAAAAATGCATTATTTAAATTAAAATGAAGCGAAAATAAGTAATTTATAAAAATAATTAAAATCGCAGTCATCGTATTCTTTAAAAGAAATATCCTAGTACTCACTAATGATATTAGAAATTACAATATTCTAAAACAGCACGAATTAGAAGACTGAAATAGTAGCATGAAGAATAAATGCAATGTAAATGGTTAATTTTTTTTATAGAAATTGAATTAAAATCATCTAAAATTAATAAGGTTACCCCGGAAAAATATCCATAAAAATTAATTCTAATAGACATCATCCCCATGGCATCCACATTATCGCACGATAAAAATATCAAGGCTTCCTTATTATAACGTTATCGTTCATCTTGGTGAACATAAACAACAACTTCGCGCGTAGCACTCGTATATCAAAGGAGCACCGAGAAGTTTTCTCAAGTTATTGTAGAAATTAGTATCCCCCTCAGTGAGTTACAGATTAGTTATTTTGATTACTTGTCAATGTGGTCAAAGACGGTTCTTGTCTTCATTTTTGAATTAGCAGAATAATAGACAACTGGTTAATTATTTAGGCCTGTGATAATTTTTTATGTATTACATCACCTCGAAACTACTATTTCAATTTCTACTATTAGCTCACACTCTCTATTTATTTATTTATTTTTATTGGTGAAATTTTCAATCGCTAATAAAACACATTTTAAAGCGCTCAATTGAGATGAAATTTTATGTACATGATTATTTTGGATGACAATACAATAATTTAATAAAAAATTAATAAACAATAATTGATTAAAACTAATTATTTAAAGAATTAGAAATACAGCCACACTGACATCATTTTTGGCGACTTAGTGACCATTTTGGCGACTTGTGTCAAAACTTGAAAAGGCTTTTTTTTTCTCACGTTTTAAAGCATTCAATTAAACTAAGATTTATAGACACGATTGTTTTGGATGACAATACGGTACTTTAATGAAAATGAATTAACACTTAATGCTGTGTGATTTTGTCATATGTATATGCATATTTATATTAATTGTAACTATTTAATAAAAAATAGCTAAAATAAAAATTTTCTTTGTTGATCTAAGTAGGAATTGACTTTTTTTTTTGTATTACTTGTGTGTGTGTGTGTGTTTCATATCGGGTCCCAGTCACAACCTTGCAAGTACAGAACTTATGTCGTTATCAAGTCAGACTTTGGGGAGACTGTTAATTGTTTCTTGAGGAATCGTTATGTAGATTATGGTAATTCAAATTATACTTTTAACCATTCAGAAAGTGTTCAAACATTTTTTTTCTTAGTAAACGTTCAAAATGGTTTAATTTTTTCTGCTATTTTGGCATTTTTGACGGCATGAATTAATTTTGTTTTGTTGTTTGTATGTTTAGTTATTGAGACACTCTTAATGCAAATATCTTTTTCAAATAAATGGAATTGCATCTATTTTTTTTCTGCTTAAGTGACAATCAATTGGAAAATATGTATACACACGTATATAATACGACAATACACCATCTCTTGGTAAAATCCTATTTTTATTCAAAAAAATAAAATATACGCAAATGGAACTCGAAATAAAATTTCGTTAAATTTAAGATCCGTTTCATATAAATACCATTTTTTAAAAATTTCAAATAACATTTCTTTTGAAAATTGCATATTGTTGAGTAACTTAATATCAGGACAAGAAAATTTAAATATTATATACAAAAAAAATTATCTTTTGATAAATATATTGACATAAATATTTCTTCTTAAATTTTGAAAACCGGATTAAAACAGGAAAATTAAATTTAAGAGCATGGATTACTATACGAATAAAACGTTATAAAAATAAGTCTATGATATTTTTAAATAAGTTTTTCTTCGGAAAATATTTCACCATAAGTCTTTATGTAAATGGAAAAACAGTATTCTAAAACTAAAAAAAAAAAAAAAAAAAAAAAAAAACAGTAGTCCTGTATATTAAGAAGAAAAAACATTAGTCCTGTATATTTTTCTCTTTTAACATACGAATTATATTCGCTCGGATTTTTTTAACTGCGTAAATAACAGTTTTAATTAAAACGACAAAATACTTGCTGGTCGTGTTTGCATTTAATTATTATTAGTTATGATTATTAAAACTCTTACAAAATACTTCAATCAGCACACGGAAACTATTCAGGATTATTTTATTCTTATTTTTGGATCCCTTCCTTAGAAAAGAAAATTTTATTCCCTTCACACTTGCTGACTAATGACTGATTCCCAATCCCATAGCACCTCGTAATTTCAGCACCCCCAGCCAATCACTTGCCAATCAAACTCGCAATTACTAGTCGAAATCCCTGTCGTAACTACCTTTCTACGGATACGCACTGCAATTCAATCAGCAGTGCATTTGCCTGCGCAGCCTGAAGCAAGTCTCGTAACTCTACGCGACAAACGATAGCTATACACTTAACTGCCACTATAACTTCATAAGTGATGAAGCATTTAAAGTTGTAGCCTGACTGAAGCAGTTACCACTGCATGTTCCTTGTAACAGGCTGAGCGTTTTGACTGTTACCTTGGTAACTGGGTTCAGTCAAGTGAATCTTTAACGTATGTTTGCAAAGATGTGAGACTAGACTACAGCGGTGTCTATGCATAATAATACCATTCCGTAGAATTTGTTATTTAGGTGAATGGTCCCTGATTCAGAAAGTACTGGAGGTTCATTAAAGGAAATGTTTCGGAATTGTGTAGTTTCAATGAATCAGCACAGTTGCTCTATGATGATTTCTTTGTTAAAGTAAAGTATTTAAACTCTAATCTTCGAAACAAAGCTCCTGTTTCTGCAAAAATTCTGAATTCACCGTGAAATAGAATTCATTATTTCACCAGATAATTCTAAAAAAATAATTTAAGGATTAGTTTTGCTTCGTTTTGTTGCGCAAATGGACGAATAAAATACAGTTTGTTAAAAAAATAAAATTCTTAACTTACAAAAGAACCCAGAAACTTTTGGGAAACTTTAATTCTTAAACTATGAAAAAAATTATATATACAAATGTAAGAATACTAGCAGGTATATATGTTTTGCTTAAAATTTTTTTATGTTTCTTAAAATCATACATCCATTTAATAGCGAAGCCTTAATTCAAAGTGACACGACTGGTATATAGCTACGCCATAAGCAAACGATTAATAATGTCTTGTTAAAATTATATATATAAATTCCAAGATCTTTACTTCAGAAAACTATATTCAATTATAATTAAAATAAATTCATACTTTTAAAAAGAGATTGATAAAAAAATTGATTTGAGACATTTTAATGGTCCCACATAAATGTATCTTGGTATATGTGTTAAAATAAAAAAAAAATCTGTATGTGAAGAGAAAAATATCAACGTGTTAAAAGGGGTAACATAAGTGAAGATACAAAGGAATATACTTTTTTTATAATCTTTAATGTAATATATTCATTTGATTATGTGAAGCCTTAATTGAAAATTCCACTTGTATTTTTAACAACATCATTATTGAATATTTTTTTTTAATTTAAATTCCATGATAGTTATTTCAGAAAATTGTTTTCAATTATATTTAAAACAGTTTAATACTTTTTAATAGATGTTGATCAGAAATAAAGTATTTTTAACAACATCATTATTGAATATTTGTTTTTAAATTTAAATTCCATGATAGTTATTTCAGAAAATTGTTTTCAATTATATTTAAAACAGTTTAATACTTTTTAATAGATGTTGATCAGAAATAAATTTTGATTTAAGACATTATAAAAGTCAGATAAATTTATCTTCCTTTACGCTGAATAAAAAAAAATGTGTATGAAGAAAAATAGCAACTTGTTTCAAAATAACATAAATGATAGTTAGTTTTTTTTTAAACTAGTGTAATATCTCGATTAATTTTATATGATTTTTTTCTTTCGTGTTTAAGAATATGTAAGAAAATATAATAAAGTATTACATTTAAGTAGTTTTATGTTTCGTTGATAATTTAACATATGTTCTAAGAATGAATGGAAGAAACTGTTTCCTTAAAAAAACCAAAGAGAATAAATAGTATGAAAACCCAATAATGGTTCCTAGAAATACATTTTATGTATATTGCATTCAGAAAGGATTTTTAAAAAAATAGCTTCATAGACTTTCTTTTTTAGAATTATTCAGTTTAATCTCCCATAGAAATAAAACTAAACAAAAATATAAAATACATATGTATGTGTGTTCAAAAATTATCACCATTATTTTAAGACGTTCAGCTTTCATCATTTATGTTTTCATTTCAGATGTGTTTTATGTTAAACATTTGGAGTCTACATAGTCAACAAAACGTCTTAATGTGATCAGGGAAAGGAGACTAGAAGAAATGGCAATCAATAAGAGTAATGGTAGTTATTTTCTCGAAAGTATCGCAATCATTTTCAGTCTAATCACGTTTTGATTTCTCTTATTTTTTGCAGTAATTTCCCAGTAGCTCATGTCAAATGCTTTCAATTTATTTTTGAAGTGCTCAAAAGTTTTACGAATATAAGACGGATAGAAATAAAAGTTTTCTATCGAATGAAATGTATAAGTAGATGTCATTTTCAAAATTGTCGTAAAGGAAATTATACTTTACATTGTAACTGAATGTTAAAAGCGTATGTATATTCTTTGTAAAGTATTATTAGTATTATTTGTAAAGAATTATTTGTAGAATTTTTACATAATTTTGACCAAAGTAATATTGGAATGTGTTATAAAATAGTGAGCATTAGTTTTTATACACACTAAATTCGCATAAGGAGACCGATTACCAGCACTTACATCTTACAATATTATCACAATTGAAGCATTTGAAGCTCAAAAATGTATCATTTATATCAGGATACGTAAGTAAAAAAGGTTTTCTTTTCTTAAGCATTACGCGTAGCATTTTCAAAGAAAACCAGTAACATAAAAAAAAGCTAATTCCTATTTAGATCAACATAGAAAATAATATTTTAACATTTTACAATTTTAATATTTTACAATTAATGCATACGACAGAATTGCAATATGAAGTGGCAAAATTAAAAGCGATTTTCCTTGAAATTTTCAATTTTTATTTCTATATACGGTGATGTACTATTATTTTTGTTATTATTTATTTATTAACTAAATTTAATTACTGCACTAAAATAGTATGCTAAAAAGAAACCGCATTTTGAGAAACCAGGCTTTCCAAGATGGGATACAAACCCACGACCTGCGGATTAGAAGTCCAACGCGCTATTCATTGCGCTTCAGGGATACAACGAGCAAATTTCCTTTTTTATATATTACGTTGCACAATTATTCTTGTTTGTTATTATTTATTCATTAATTAAATAGAATTGATTAATTAATATTTAAAAAAAACTTTAACGTCAATTGACTTTCACCACAAGTTTGAAAATTTGCATTTGAACTTGAGTGAATGTGAATAAAATAATTTTATTAACGCTTGAAAATTTGAACGAGATATATATAGGGAGGGTGTGAACTAACAGTAGGGATTAAAAAAGAATAACGATACAAAGCCAAATATAGGTATTTGAATTACTTGCGTTAATTACTATATCATTAAATTATCCTTAATTTAATACATGAATCCTACAATCACATGCATAAGTAACGATAGCATGCAGATGTGCTAGGAAATTGTTAAAATTAGTTTGTTAGTTGATAGCTTATTAAAGCCTCACTTTTTAACATTAAATGAGAATTTTTCTTTCATTTCTATTCAGCTAAGCTCTTTAAATCTACCGAGTTTGAATATATTGTTTTAACATTATTTAGTATAATTCAAAAACTATACGATTGCCACTGGTGACGGAACTAATACTTTTAAACCTCTCGGTCCAAACTTTCACGCTACGCTAATGATAGAGCTTTGAGTATCTATAGATTTAACGTACACCAGCTTCTCTGAATATTTAGTTGCATTAGAGCTTGAGACCTTAACACGATTGAAATAACGCTATCTGTAAAATGCCAACCATCACATCACCACTCGGCTTCCATGATGGTCACTTGAAAATTAGAGTGAAATATTTAAACTGGTCTTAAAAATATTAAATATTTTTAAATGTTTTATTTTATCAAGAAACGTAACTGATTTATTTCAACACATGTTTTTGAGTCAAATTTGGTGCACTTTGTTGTAAGGATAGCATCATTCTATTCAACTTTAAAAAAGAACAACCTTTAGTGTAGAGTATTTGCCCTGAATGAACATGATACGAATGAAGCTCTAGTTGCAGAAACCTTGTTGAAATTCTTCCTCTTTTATTGATTGAAATTGGAGATTCTTTTTACTGATCAATGTTTAAATCTGCTCCAATTTCCTTAAATGTCAATTTTTATTTTTAAAAGATAGTTCCATTTCTCCTTTATCTATTTGCATCTGTTTTCTTTTCCTTCAGAAATTTCTGCATTTAAAAGTAATACTAAAACTATTAAAACTCCAGATGCAGTTAATTTTTCCAAACTCCAAATTTGATATTTTTGTAGACTCAAGCAATAAATAAACAATAGTAATTAAGTTTTTTCCCAAATAGTTGAGAACCAATATTTGAAAAGAATGATACAAAATTGACTTAAATTTAAAATGTGCCTCTTGTATTAGATATTAGTCTTCTGACCATATGTGTATAAGAAGCAAATTGTGATCAGATATGGCTATATCACACTACAAATATCAGTAACAAGTTATGTTGTAGACATTTTCGTTATTTTAATTATATGCTTCTTCACACATACTTCCTTACATGAAATAATGGTCACATTAAAGAGAGAGATATTTCTGATTCTATATTCGTATATAATCTAATTAGAGATTTTATGGATCTTTGGATAATACAAAATATTCATTTATATATAGGGGAGAAACTATACTTAAAAATATCTTTAAAGAATATAATCTCATTTTAAAAACTAGAAAACCGTTTTCATCCTCTGTTTTCGTCCCTGATGAGAAAAAGAAGGTTCTTTTGGTAAATCCTTTATTTTAGTTTTACTATATCTTTCTATTCTGCACACTTCATTATTTCTTTGAAATAAAATGTAGTACATGCAACTTGCATACTCTCTACATTTGAGCAGAAATTTATACAATTACTTGTCTTGACCCATTATAGCAAAAATAATTAATCAGAAACCTAGTTAAAGACCCGAAAAATGTATTGGATTATTCGAAAAAAATTATAATTTAATAATAATCCAGGAGAATGTTAAGTTAGTATTTTAACATGGTTTATAATCAATTTCAGTATCATAATTTATTTACCAAAAAAATAATTTAGTTAATATCAGTTATTTACAAAGATATTGACAACGCAATTCATTCTGAAATCACATAGAGCAGCAATTTTACATATTGTTATACCACTTCCCTCCATAGGCATTTCACGAAGCACTATAATTTAACCAATAAAGCATTATGGATGCATACATTTCAAGTACGAGTACATAATTACCCAACTGGGCAACAATATAATAGTACTACTGAATCCAATATTAAACAGTACACAGAGTAGCTTAAATTGCAAACTCAATTCGAAATAGCCATGTACTCTAAAACCTATTTGGAGAAACGTTCTGTAGAGGCGTCGAAATTATATCCTTCTGATAGCAACCGACATCTTCACAGCGGGACTCGACACAACATCGAACAAATATGTAATCAGGCCTTATATAGTATCATGCATTCCTGCTCTAAATGCTTCTGAGTTCACATACGTAACCATAGGCAACACAACGGCACAGACCTCCGGCCATGGTGCTTTGATTGAAGCACGGATATGGTATTACTTTGTCGCTGCAGAGCGTTTTGTAGTTGGATATGGATAACCAATTAAAGTAATTGTTTTCTATGCATTCCCGGGTGATTTCAGAGGTTGGAAAGGGTAATGATTTGTTAGGGATCATGTCCAGAGAATGAAGCTGTTTCATTATGAATGGCCAACTTCTAATGGGAATGGCTTACAATCTGGAAATAATTAAAGTATTTAAGTATTGAGTAATTTTCCTTTAATGTTTATATACATAAAAGGAACTGATATATATTTAGTGATGCATTTCTGAGAAAGAAATGGTTTGTACATAAATATTCATATTATGAGATAAAATGTAAGGATCTTAAAATTGCGGGTTATTATAAAACAATACTATTTTTGTTTATAATTCATAAAAATTACTTGACAAAATGGTTTTCAAGTTAAAAGGTATTGATAATAACGAATTTTGAATATTTATCTACAATTAATATGAAAAAAATTTCGAATGGGGAAAAATTTCTAATACAAGATATTTTAAAAAATTAATTGGAAATAATCTTAGAATTAATAAATGCATATCAAACCTGAATGCATTAGTTTTTTGTATTTTTTTCTAAAACAATATTAAGTGGAGATTAAATGGACAGCAGAAAACTAAAATGATGTAAGTTAATTGATCAGTTAACTATTTGACTACTATCAGAAATTTACACAATAATAGAATTGAGAGTAAAAACTATATATTCGAAAAAAGAAAATGTTATATAATATTTGAAACTATCAATATAGTTCATACTCCTTATTTTATTTTCTAATGGCCATTTCTATCAGAATTGCTTTCGAGACTTATTGAGTGAACACACTTTTAACTAAAAACTGAATTATGTATTATTTTAACCTTTTAATTTGAGAAAATAAGTAACATTTTATAAAATTTACTTGTAAGGAATGCAAATGTATTATATAATTAGTGCAAATAAGGAAGCTCTTGTTTTTTACGATGACATAATATTTAAAAGCAAAAGTAAATGTAAACCGATAAACATGACATAGTGATATATTTCAAACTATTGTTTTACTTACACAAAATTAAACATAAAACACATTTTTAAATAATTATTTCACAATCAAAATTTTCTTAAATTATTATATTTAAAGCTAATTCTATGTAATTCGCTCTACACACTCCAGAACATCCAACATTATACTTATTGTAAATATTTAGAGACAAGCCTTTGACAGATGTCCGGTGGAATTTAAATAAGGACAGAACGCTGACTAGATTGTTTGACAGATCTAAGCACTCTGAGTGAGAGTTTGATCTTCCCGAGTAAATAAATAAATAAATCCCTTCTATGGATATCTTCCTTTTTTCTGCAAATCGTGAACTGCATAGAACCAAATCTTGATCATCAGAGAGATAACAATCAACATGAAGGGGAGATATTGAATGTACAGTCTTCAACGAAGTGCTGAAGACGATGAAATCAGTATTGAGAGTTTTTCTATTGCAAGTGGTAATAACCACTGCTAAAAGCTTCAGCAATAAATTGGTTCATCCACGTATTCCAAATTTTATCTGATATATCAGCGAGTGATGTATGTCTGGTTAGTCTTCCTACAATCGGGGACATTTCATGTTAAATAGATAAAAGATCAGAAGAACATACTGGTGTAGCCAATAATACCGTTTGGTTGGAAAAGAAGGCATTGACATTACTTTTGACGTATAGTCGAGCTTTATTTCTGTTGGAACAGCCGCAGACAAGTTTTAAAAGAAACGGAAGATAATCGGCTCTAAAACCTTAGATACATTACACTGACTGGTCATGAAACTCAATGCATGTCAGGAGCTACGAGAGTATAGTCTAATACTGTTTTAAACTATACCAAAGAGGTCAAGACTAGTAACGCTTAAGGTGACAATTAAGCAACTTTTCTTTAATATGTATGTAAAATAATGTGAATATAGTGCGTTTACAGGAATAAGTTAATATTAGTTTGTAAAAAAAATGTAACAATTAGTTGTCCATGTGCGTCGTTTAATATTATGTTGGCACCATCAATGTATATAACTTTGAGATAAAGTGATCTAAGCAACGGTCGCCTTGTAGACTTTCTATTATATTACAACAGTAGTCAGAAATATACGTTTATATGTGTGAGGGAATAAATTTATTTGTGAAGCTGGTTGTTACTATGCACTGCATTACACATTACTAACTAATTGGATTGTTACTGTTGTCTTGTCCTTCCCGAAGGGAAGGCATGAGAGGCACCACAGTGTCTAAACAGGTTGGATTTCTACAGTAGATGGTGGCTCCACCTCCACAATTTTGGCATGATCTAGAGGGAAGGGAAATATTCTCAAGCACCCTGCACCTATGGCTTCTACTGACTTCCGGACCCACTGATTTATTGAGCACGAACTCCGTGTGTATTGGGAGGTTGTTTGTTGAGATCGGGGACATCGAACTCAGGCTCTCCGATCTTGAGTACGATGCTATAACCACTAGGATACCCACGGACCTATTAGTTGAAATAAACATTACTTATGACGACTTTGCCTATCACAACGATTCTCAAACTGTGAGAGACGTACCCCCCAAGGGATCGTGGTAACCCTATGTGGGGGATGCAAGAATTCGGGGTCGGAAAATAAAAGGTTATTTAACTGAAATGTTAACCATTGAAAAGTCTAGCGCAGAGATTCGATATCTTTTCCAGATATCATTGAGAATGCCAGGTGATAGATAAAGGCAGAGAGCAGCAGCGATTATACTGTTTTGTTAATGACATTTGTGAAGTTTTAGAAATAGATGAATGCAAAAATAAATATTAGTTAAAATTAACTTTATACACTGCTCCGTTTTAAAAATTAGAAAAAAGACATGTATTTTATAATACTTATATCCTATCACTTAAAACAACATATACGAAATTTATTTCTTATCTTGGAAATATGTATGGTTTATAAATAAGGCTGTATTGTAGCTTTAGAGCTGAAATGCATTGTTATTGCATTTAATGCATTGTCATTGTGTGGAGGTGGTGCGATGAAAATGATGATCGTAAATTAAGTCATAATTATTGAAAGTTTAAGAAGCACTGACCTATCGTATAATGATACTGAACTGATTTGTTAGAAAATGTCACTAAAATGCGTTTATTATATGTTAAATAAATGAAAGTAATTTAAACTTTTTTTTATTTAAATTTTGCTTATTTGACGTAGGAAACACGACATTAACATGTTCTGTACTATTTTATATATATATATATTTTTTTCCTTTTTTTCAGCCGAAATATTTACGTTAAAAATAAAGGCATTCAATAAAGTTTACACAAAAGAACAGGGTAAGTTGTATGTAAAATTAATTTTATTAAAAATTTCATTTGCTCGAAAATAATTCAAAATTTCAGTATCGTCTTCAAGCTCAACACATGTGTGAATTACTTAAAGGAAGCCGCGGAATGCGTAATAAAAAAATATGGAAATCTAGCTTAATCGCTGATATATAATCGGCAAAAATATAAAATGCATCTTATGACATTATCTCAAGCTTTCTACCCCATCATCAAACTAAATTGTTGAAAAGCATAAAAAAAAAGAAAAACGCAAATAATCCTCCATTTTACTTTTATATTCCCTCCAGATTTTTCCCATCCGCAAATAAGAGGTTTAGATAAAAGATAGAGGGACAAACGCATTACGCTGGAGTTGTGTCCCCCTAGCGGATTTATTTGGCACCACGCCAAACCTGACTGAAAGGTGCGAAAAATGCTCTTCATTGATTGGTTGCCAGAGGGGGTCTAGAGTTTTTACTTTTTTTATTCGTTCAAATTTATTTTGTGCTGCTTTGAAACGTGAGTTCTTTTTTTTTTTTCACTGAACTCAAAAATCAATGGTTGTGTTATGAAGACATTTTGTTAGCAATCTTTTTATTTTGGAGTGATGATATTTCAATGGCAATAAGGGTGAGAATTATTTTTTTCTTCTTATTCTAAACTTTATATTTCTATTTTGCCATTGGTGTAATTAATTTTAATAATTAGTCTCTTTGGGGCCTGAGCGGCCATCTGTTTAAATGACTGTTTCGTTCTGGAGGAAGTTCTGGAAACAATAAAACAAAAGTAAAAATAAAATTGGAACTCGATGTTAACTGTATCCGCACTGTAAATAATTACTTTTTTACAGTTTTTCTGAGGTATAATCTAGAAGAGATTATTTTTCCGATAACCTGAGAGGGAAGTTTCATGAAATTAAATTGCTACAATGAAGATTAGATAGCGCAAAATAGAAAAAATAATATCAACTTTAATTAAAGTATTGGTACATGATTTTTTTTATTTTATGATTCAAATATTCGACGCATAGATAGTCACGCTAGCTCTATTTTATTTCATGAATTATTATTTTTTAACATATTATCAAATCTTTATTATAATGCCATATTATTTCTTTTTAAATTAAAGTTGGTTGCTCACTTTAAAAGGTTCAACGCTTAATAAGCGTTTTTTTAAATTAAAGAAATCGATATTAACAAAATGAAAAACATCTTTTATTTTTGCACTCTTTATTGCTTTATCTTTTTAATTAAAAATTTCTTATTAATTGTTCGGGATTCAAAATTACTCTTCTGCTATGTAGATTTACTTGCAGCTTTGAACAAGTTTTTTTTTTCTTTTGTTAAATAATAGAAGATACATTGCGTTATGAATGTACAATTAGTAAATAATAAAACTGAAATGTAACTAATATAAAATTGACTCTAAGCGTATTAAAACTTTTTTTCTTTTAGAAAATCAATTAAGTAACTATGTGTGTTGCCTTTCACTAATAAATGAGCAGCATTATATTAATTTTTTAACAATTGTTAGGAATTAAATACAGTTACTTAAATTTAACGGAAAAATGCTCAAGACGAAATATCGGTTAACACGAAGTGCATCAATGTTCCCTACAAACTGCTATGAGTTTCCATGCATTTTAATTTTTTTTTTCATGACACGAAATAATTTCCCTTTGAGGAACAAAACCAAATACGGAAAAAACCAGCTGTGCTGGCGAGATTTAAAAGGGGTATGAAATGAAAGAGAGGTGATTTCACATGTTTCGAAGAAAGGAGGTTAATTTGGCTTTGAAATATCCTACGAATAGCCAGTGACACGAATCAATTTTACTTATCTAAGGTACTTTCACCCTCCATCCGTACAACGCCACATCAAAATATCTCGATCGGTGGCGAGTAAATCGCAGTATGAGTTAAACTCAGTGAGTTGGGTTCACAGCTTTTTAGAAGAATTCTTTTTACGAGTACAATATCAAATAGCAAATAGCTATTTTGCTTAAAAAGAAGATGAAACTTTCTAATGCTGTTGTTAAAAAAACAGAAGACGAAAACGCAAATCTGTTATACTTTTGGTTTTGCACACATACACACACACAAACTCTAACTTATCAACAATAACTAAAAAAACAGAGAAAATTAGGTGATTTAATTAACTTTAAAAAATGCAAAAAAAATTACTCTAATAAACTTAATTTTCCTGAATATATGTTTTTAATTGTTTTCTTGTGCAATATCTGTTAACGTAAAATTCTTTAAACACAACAAAATATTTCAGTTCCCTCAATTTCGGGTTAGGTGATTTCCACTGTAAAATTACTCTGGAAATATCAATACTATAAATTCTTGCATGGGTATTTCTTATTCAAAAGGGTACTTTAGTCATGTTGAGGATAAAATCATGTATTTTTTTTTCTCAAAGAAAATATTATTCAATTTGATTCGCAACATGTGTGTAAAGTGTTTTTTAGGTATTCTGATGGGTGTTGGTTATTGTTAGAGTCTTCAAGTTTTATTTAAAGAGGAATAAAATAATAGGTATACGTTATCTCCCTACTTTTACCAAAGATAATTAGATTATTTGTATATCCATACAGAAGCAAGCCTTATTTATGGGTTACTTTTTTATTTAAAAAAAAATAAAATGGTAAACAATTGCTAGTAAGTACTCAGTGTCGTTAGACCTCATGTGTTTTTTTTGCATTATCTTCATAATAAATAAAATTTATTTAAAATCTAAATTAATCAGAATGGTACAGCATTTTTAAAGTCTTATAACACTATTCAGACAATAATTATCATAGATTTCGAGAGAATATTTTCAACATCATAGGTATGTATAGAGTAAATAAGTTTTCAAAATTATAATTTTATAATAAGTAAATTATTTTATCCTTTTGGAAGTTAATGAGATCTTGAATATTTTAAAAAGAATTATAGCTTTGAAATTATATATTGATGATATGTATTTAAAAAAAATATTGCAATAATTTACTGGATGTGATGATGTAAGTTTAAAAATTATTAATAATAATTATGAATTAAATGGCACTTTTATGAAAGACTGATGTATATATATATATATATATATATATATATATATATATATATATATATATATATATATATATATATATATATATATATAACGAATATTTAAATTTTCATAAAAAACCTCAGATACGATAGTTAATTTTTCTTTCGCATTACTCAAATATATAAAATAAAAATTACTTTTAAAATACTGATTGAGGAACAACCTTCACTATACATTGGCAAAATTACCAGATATGAAATTGATATAAACAATAATGGAATACTTCTGTAAATCTCTATCCTTGTATTTAAAGTTATTGCAAGCTATAATATATTAGTTTTATACTTTATTTTTGAATATAATTTTCTATTTTTGAAAGGCGGTTCTGAGGTAAACCGGAGTTTAAAGCAACTTTTGAAAAAAACTTTTTAAGGGGACACAGTACGATTCAAGTGCCAAAAAAAAACGGTCAAAAATCAAATCTAATTATTTTTCAGGCTAAATTATTTTTCAAATACTTATCTATACTCTCACAAAATTTGATAACTCTAAACCTAAAATACGCAGAGTTGTGATAACTTTTACGTTCGTTTTTATTTTCTTCCCAATGACAAATCACTGACTTATATTTCAGACAGATAAAATAACAAGTTTGAATTCATTTAAAATGCTAACTGTTTTTTTTCTATTGTGCTTAATACTTGGATTTTTTTTCACTTGTTGCGCATAGTACATGCAACAAAAGCTGCTATTCATTTTTCAGTCAAATGAATCCATATCAACTCTTGTTAAACATAGTTTGACATACTTGTATATCAAATTTCATGCATGTACGTGAATTTCCGTAGGAGGAGTATCATTTTAAAATCATTTCAATAGTTTCAAGTTTTATCTTCAGAGAATTAAATGGTAGATTTTTTTTGAAATTGTGTGCACAAAATGTGTTTTACATCATGCAAAGTCACCAGAGTTAGTAGTAGTCACCAAAAAAATTATGAAAAATCATTAAATTAAAAAAATGTGTGTAAATTGTACAATGTCTACTTAAAGACTATTTTGTCCTGTTTTTAATTATGTTTTACATTATAATTATATATAATAAATGTAAAATCCGTACTGTTATATATTGTTATACATTGGTTATGTAAATATCTTTATTTTTGTGGCTACTCTAAAGTGCCTTTATTTATTTAATGTATTTTAAAAAATCACTGTATATCATTTTGGGAAAGTAAATATTTCTTTACGTGCGTAAGCATTTTTTATGACACATTATTTTTGAATGGTGTCATGAAGATGTAAATTTATATATTTTACTTGAAGTTGAACTTTTCTTGTGAAATAACATTCTAAATATTTTTTTTTTTCATTTTCAACGTGATTTTATTATTTTATCAGAATATCCAAACTATCATAGGTTATTCTATAATACTAAGGGACTTCTCATTATTTTGATGCTAAATTCTAATATTTTCAGATTCAATTTTGTGTTTTGAATAAAAACAAAAAAAAATCAGAAGAAAAAAGAATGCAATTAAACTAAAAGCTCGAAAATTGAAGATCAATAAATCTATTAACTATAAAGGATTCTGGATGACTGATAATAATGATTCCTACAAATAATTTTTATTGCTGGACGTTAGCTCTTTGCATAATTTTGTTTTAAAAATCAAATACACTTTTTTCATAGTTTCTTCTTATTCTCTGTCCTTTTAATTGTATTTTATACTTCAGAAATCAATAATCAACTTTATCATGATAATCTTTTTCAAACAATAATGAACATTTATAATTACACGAATTTCAAATGAAATACCATTTTTAGTAGTTTGGAATTCAACCTTATATCACAAAGTATTGGCTCTTTCTTTTGTCCATCCATATCACTCACCCATTCAATGTCAACCACAAAATATCTCATTTCTGCTAATGCACAAGTTTCATAAATATTCATTTAATGTATCCGCCATACAAGACACTGAGAGAAAAGTGAAATCTGGGATACTCTCCTTTTCTCCATATTAATAGCTGACATGGAACCTTTTCCGCCCTTAATTAGTATGTTTAAGATTAAGGCTTCCTTTCCGAAAGTTTGTATTCAAGTAATACTGAGATTCTGTAGTCAGTGTGGAGGATTATTCTGAAGGTAATTGGTGGAAATGATGATTATTCTCTGTGTGTGGTTATTTTGTAAATGAATACTACAATGACGGATTGAAAAATTGACCGTTGGAAAATCAAAATGGCAGTCATTCGCTCATTTATGTGCATTTTTAATTATAGGTTTACAGTTAATTCTTGCATATCTTATTGATCGATGCGCTTGAATTGCAAACGGATTTTAAAGCCTGAATATAGAGTTAATTAATTATTTTAAACTGTTACCGATATTATTAATAACGGAATTTTTTTTTGATTTTCTTTTCAAAAACATTATTCTTATATTGTTGCCATATTCAATATTTGCAATTGATTTTTAACTCCATTTTAAATACATTTTATATTTGTTTCAGTATTGAGAGATGCATACGCTTCAAATAATTGGAGTTTTTAAAATTCAATTAATTTTGAAAAGTTAGCAATTAAATGTTATTTTAACGGTTTACGCACATGCAGAATAAACAAACAGTACCAGGCATAATTTGGTCGCAAATGTTTACAAGATGTATATACTTAATACATTAGGAAAAAGTATATACATTCATACATAGAGAGAGAGAGAAAGGGAAACATTCGGAAAATAATACATTTTCGAGGTTTTTCAAAAGCTGCAAAAACGTTTAATGAAAATCGATAAATACAACAAACAAAATGTGTTTCTTCCTTAAATACCCATTCAAATTTGGTCTCACCCTCTTAACCTATGTAAATTAAGGAGACTAAATAGGCAAGTACTTCAAACAATATCTTGTACCGTTTTAGATTCCTCGTGTTTCCAGAGTCTTGCTCCAACTTTTGAAACTTTTGCAAACGTTGGCAAAGGTATTACATTTATATGATGATTTGCAATGAACCGCAGTTGTAAAATTGGAGGCATTCTAATTCAAAGTGGGGTGAGGAATTTGACTAAATGTATTCATAAATGTTGTGTTTAGACCAGTGATTCTCAAACTTTCAATATACACGACCCACTATTCAATCATCACTTTCATCACGCCCCCCGCCATACAACAACTATGTAATGAATTGAATAATACTTTACTTTGACACAAAAGCTACAATACCACTTTAATATCTTAAATAACACCAAGTTATATAAACAACCAGCTCAGCCAAAGCATTAATTTTCTGAACTTATATATACGTCTTTCCGAAGTATGATATTTTATGTGTACTGATATCCATAAAATTATTCCGAAGGTTTTGGAATGCAATAAAATAACATTTACAGTATTTGAAAAGAATTTCTGTATTTCAGAGGATTTGCTTATTTATTCATTTTCTTCCCCCTAAAAAAAAGCATCTCGTGTAAGTGGAAAATGGTGGCATTGGGGGAGCCAATCGCGTTGCTTTTAATTGGCAGTTAAGGAATTAATTATAAACCGTACAAATTATCAAGCTAAGTGTTAATACAAGCCCATGGGGGTTCACTGAGATTTATCAAACTTGCTCTTAACTTAGTATTCTTAAATTAATTATAAAATACAGTGCACAGTACTGATGCATTTATAAGTGTATTATCAGTGTAAATGTGTATTTTATACTTGATTATATCTGAAAGTATTCTGTTTGTTTACTTGTCATACATTAATAATTTTTTAAATAATCTTTTGTTTCCGACTTTCAAATATGTTTGCGCCCCTCTTGTAGAGTTATCACGGCCCTCAAGAAGCACACGCCCCACAGTTTGAGAAACACTGGCTTAGACAGTGGAATAAGTTCAAAGAAAGGAAACCCAAATAACCAGTTACAAGACCCTTAAAAGCCCCCAAAAAAAAAAACAGGATTAACTTCAATTTGCTAATAATCTTTCCCATTACTGGGCATGAGTTTCGAGTTATACTATTAATTGAAGGGTTAATGTGGATGACCATAGGACCAATGGTATGAATCCCTCTCTGTCCATGTCATAGGAGAATACACATAATATGGTGAAAACATCATACGCTGTTGTGGAAGAAGTCGACCTGTGTTTTATTTACTGGTAAATCGAGAATCAGTGTGATTCTCTATGAATTAAAATATGAAGATAACTTGGGATGCAGTACCATGTACCCAATAAAATAGGAGCAGGCCAAGGGGTTTGTGTTGGTGTTAGTGTGCAGATCAACGTGATACTGAAACATTCACACTGATCTGCAGGTTTTACAGGGAGGCACATTGACAGCTTTAAGGTCCTATGTAAGGTTTTTAAGATAGTAGTTAAAAATCACTGTTCACATTATTTGACGATAATGCTCTTCCCGACAAAATTAGGCTAGACAACGAATACATCTGTAGCTGAAGAATTAAGAAGATGATCTATCCAAACATATTTCCATGAATGATTCCTAGAGATTATGTTTGGTATGCTCATGGAAGAGTAATTGCATCTTACCAGCCTCATCCTACAATATCCCCGAGTCTTAAAAATATCTTGGTGGAGTAGTAGGATTTATTGCTCCAAACCATCATACTGATTCTCTTAGGATATTGATTATTAGTTCTGAGAACTGAATTGATGTCAAGGTTGATTCTATATAATGTTAAGCTTTCCACATTTAGGATCCTGCATTATTTTTGAATTACTATGCTTTCGTGAATATAAACCATGATTATGAGCGAATATTCTTGTGTTTTAACTCAATATATGTATTATTATTTTCAGGCTGTCTTCGTTAAATATACAAGAGCCTGAACTAAGCACAGATAGTATTTTTTGCAGAAATATGCCTCAATCTGCATAAAAATCTGCCACATTTCAAGTCATGCATCTGTTGATAATATAGCTTTTTTAAAGTTTCCAAATATTTCAAAAATAAATTCTTTTTTCATTTTAATGTGTTAAGTGATAATTCATTTAGCACTAATGTATAGGAGAAATACTGCAAAACACACTTTATACCGGAAAAAAAATGGATCAACTTAAATTAATCTAAATAGTAGGATTAAATAAATAATTATTACAGGATTGCGAAGCCACAATATAATATTAATGCTTCAGTTCTTTTGTATATGAAAAAAACATTCCACATTCTAGTCTTATTCTTTAATACTAATTGACGACACCCTTTAAGAATTCTTATTCCATATAAATTTAAAAAGGAATATTGTCTCCGGTGTAGAAATCAAAAGCAAGTCCTTCAGTTCATCATTTTCAGAGAAAAAAATGAAAATATATCTCAAAATTTAGTTGAATCAGAATTTTTTCCAAGAAAAGAGCACTTAATTTCCTGTAATTAGAAACTATGTATTTTTAAAGACATTTTTTCATTGAAAATACATATTTAAAATTAAAAATGATCAAACATGATGTCTTAAATTTATTGTCATTCATTTCCAATAAAATAATGAAATGTAAGCAAAAGTAGTTTCATAGCAAAATATGCATTTTTTTAATGGTCTGCCTATATAAACTTTCTTTTCATTAAGAAATCTTAAGTCATTACTCTTTGATGACTTCCATTTGTTTTTGGTATTTAAAATTAAACACAAAATCTTTTTTTCTTATTTATTTTTCTTCATGCAATTTGCATACTGAAAAAATAACACCATCTTAAACAACATGCATATTTATTAATCACCTAGATAAAAACATGTTTAATATTTATATGAATAATAGTTAAAAATTTCAAAATAAAAAGCGAAGTTTGAAAACTACTGATTTTTTGCTAAATACATGTAATGAAATAAATATTATTCCATATAGCATACATATAGATGTTTGTTTTAATATTACCTTACCATAAAATGCAATTGGTATCTTCTAATGTTTTCCAGATGCAACTAAAAATTCGTAACAACATTTATTTCTCCATAAGCCTGAAAATAAAATGTTGCATTGTTTATTTTCTTTAAAATAGTTAATGCAAGAAAATAAGTATATTCAATTCATATACATAATATTTATAAAAATTTTCTTTATAATATACTCTAGGATATATTCTAAACAAATTCTATCCAGGGATAAATTTTATTTATGTTATAGACACATTAAATGCATCATCATTTTATGATAAGCTCTGATGTAAAAATATTGTGTATTATTTATTTTATCCTTCAATATATTCAAACAAATTGAAAATAAAAAAGTTTTGGGAAATAGAAAATTATAAATGATTTGTTTTTCTAGAAGCAAATAGTTTCCAATAATGTATTCTCTAACGCAACGATATGTGTTCTTTCTTAGGATGTTTTCAGGAGAGTTGTCTATGATCTTTCTTTTACAGAGCACAGCAAGAAATAAATAAAATCTACTGAAAAGACAATATTGATTTTTCCTGCTTTCACTGTGATATTTATAGAGAAGTATATTGAATTTAAAATATTTTCGGTGAAGAGTTTTGAATTTCATTCGTGCAACCTGGTTTACTGTATTTTCACAGTTATGAAAATAAAAGTTTTATCAAATATGAACTAAGGCGCCTTTGAATTTACTCTTGTTATAGAGTTTTTGCTTGTCTGTTACATTTTTAAACAAACATTGTATAAAATTTAAAAAAAAATACATAAGATAAGAGTTATTGAAAAGAAAGCTCAATGTACCTAAAAATGATGAATGATGGAAATATGAAACCTTATATAAAAAGAAAAGTAAACTTTTACTTTTTAAAAATTATTTTATATGTTATTTTACACTACAAAATTAACACATTTTATAAAGCGTTTTTTTTCACGTATAGACGTGACCTTGTAACCAAGTAATTATGGCCATGCACTCATGGCTGGTGTATAATGAGAGCGAGCTGAGCAAATGGGGCCATTGCATGTTAAACCTGTTTATGCTCAAACATCCTCCCATTGATGTGGTGTGGAAGTAAGAAGGGGTGACAACTCAAGTGTCCGTAATTTTGAACTATGGTCAAGTGAACCTCGTCACTTGGCCATGGTTCAAAATTATGAGGTTCGTCGCCAATAACCCTGGTGTTATGTGTAGACTCCTGTTAGTTACGGTGGTAAAATTTCGGTACTTCTCTATTTCACCAACGAAGGTGATAAAGTTGCAAAAAATGATGGATTAGACGCCAAGCTGAATATTCCTTCTGTTAACTTTTGACCACCACATTTTCAAAGCAAGTCTTGGTCTATTTTTATCAGTATCGTATTTTTTATAATACATAAAAAATGGATGAAAAATCATTGAGAACTAATATTTATGAATATTTGTATGTGTGTATCAAGTTCTGTCGACAATTATGCCAACTTGATGAGATATGCGAAGGCGATACAAAAAAGTACTCAAGGTACTGTATGAATCTTCACTAGTAATTTGCCTTTTTCATCTTAAGCTTTTAAACTAATATAACTAGATTTTACATCAATTCTAATAAAATGATGATTATCGTTACTCATGACATTTTAATTTGGTAAATTCCTGACAATATATCTTTAAATTAAGTCTCCTCTCACAGTTTCAGTTTAAATGTGTTTTTGTGTGTGTGTTTTTTTTTTTTTTTGCTTTTGAAAATGTGTTTCTTACCATTATTTATATTTTTAATTCTCTATTTTTTCATTTCAATAATTTTCACAATTATAATCATGATATCAATAGTTTATTTTCAAGTATTGATATATAATTGTTTGAAATAACTAACTATGTATACCAAGCTGTTTCCATGTTTTATCGAAAACCAAATGTCAATTTATTTCATGCGATTTTCATAAATCGTTTAAGTAAATTTTATTAGTATTTCTATGGGGTTTTATTCGTTTTAAGTATTTTTGCATGTACTTTATACTATTTTTATATTTGTTTCATGAAGTATTTACATTGTACATGAGAATCAAGTATATATACATGAACATATGAGGGTATTGATATTGATTTTAACATTAAAATTATTTCTTAAGACAATGAATGTGGAATTTTCGACAACGTTTACGAAAATATATCATTTGTAGTACCTTATATTAAAACTAGTTAGTACATAAATGTTGACAAAATTTCAATGTATTTTCTTTAATAATGTGTTATTTAAATTGTAAACATTTTAAAGAACTGAATCATTGAATAAATAAATTTAAACCCGAAAAGGAAAAGATTGATCACGAAGCCTAATGTCTTTAAAAAGTTCGTAATCTCGTAATCAGTTTCGCTTTAATTGTAAAAAGTACTTAGAGCTAGCGCAAATCTGTGATCCAAATCCAGGATACTTGAACGATTTCAAAACAAAAACAATATTAAACATAATGAGAATTAAGGAGAATGAAAGTATTGTTATTATTATTCATGTTTATTGCTATTTCTGTTTTATATAAAACATATTTTTATCTTAAGCCGTACACGCATTTATAGAAACAAATACCAAGAAAATTAAAATCCTTACAAACAATATTTGCATCAATTTAAATGTTTTACTGTAATAACAATACGAATTTCTAAATGTGTTATAGTCAGCAAAAAAGAAATCTGTTGAATCCGTAATTACTCCCATGAATTCTCTAAAAATATCTTTAATTCATTGAAGAAAAAAATAGTCCATCTAAAACTAAACTAATTATATCAAGGAAGGAAATAAAACTTCCAGAAAAAGGCTTTCCAAATAATAAACTTCATCGTCACTGAAAACTAAAGAGAGTAAGGTAAAAAAGAAATTCATACCAAACAATATTTATCTGTAATCTGCTTTCATTTCCTCATTATGTACAAGTAAAATGATTACCCGCAGTCAAACTCTCAAGAGATTCCGGATATTCTAGGAAGAACGCATATTTAATTTAGTTATAAAAACTGAGGATAAAATATGAGTAGAGAACTGGAACACAAAACGAATATTTTTTATTGCTTTAAGAGCTTAAGTTCCTTTGCTATGAAAGAAAATAACAGTAAATTTGTTAAAATTGTTTTCGTAAAAATGTTAATCTTTTTACAAAGAAAACTGGTAGGAATTTGAGACATTTTTAGAAAGGAGTTATCTCATCAGATTATATTTCTCTCATTAAGTTGCCTTCTGTAAAGTTTACTTGCATGAGAGAAAAGAGTCGAAATAATGAAATAATATTACTTAATACTTAAAAAGAGATGAACAATATAGTAAGTGAATGTAATTGTAAAGAGTTATTTGTGTGTGTGAATTTTGATAATGTTTCTCAATATATAAGAATATTTAGAATTTATAAAAACTTATGTTATATATTTCCATATATGAAAATGAATTTTAGTTTAATATGACTCGTAAAATATATAACGATAAGATACTTTAATTTTAAGCCATTGATTATTTTATAGAAATAATATTTTTATATGTAGGACTGTAGAATTCTAACGTTTATTATTAATTATAGTACTATTGGTGGCTGATTTACTTTGTATTTCTCTTCTATATTTTAAAATTAAAATTTTTTCCAAAATAAATTCTTAAATGTTGATTTTTTACAGCTTACAAGTACCTTCTTTGTTTCATTCATCCTTTCATAAACGGCATCTTGCCTAGAAAATTCTGTATATTTAAACTTTAATGTATCCGACTACGTTCAAAAGCGAGATTTTGCAATATAATATAATATAATATAATATAATATAATATAATATAATATATATATATATATATATATATATAATATAATATTTAGTGTCACACTTAGGTTAGAATACACATATACAATGGTTTTAAGGATATTACTACAGTAAGGTATCTGACTACGTTCGGAACCGTGATTTTAAAAAAGCGCAAAAATGGATACTTTGCATGATATTTAGTGTCACTCAGATTAGAATACATGCATAAAATTAGTTTAAGGACATTTTAACAAAAAATTATTTAAATATAATATTTTGGCAAAAAATAACCTTTGAATAATCTTTTTTTCCAAATGTTCCCCTTTTGTGAAAAATGATTCTATTATAATAATTTTTTGCCTGTATATGGCTCAGACCTCTCTGCAAAGGCTCAACTAGAGTTTTTGAACATTACACATTATTTTCAGAGTTACCACCAATTGAAATAATTATTCGCGTTTTTTTTTAATTTGCTCCCCTCTGTTCTCGTAAAATATATGAATAAACCCACTTCTAAGTTATATATTTCAAAAATTCTAGTTTAGCCTCTGAACAGAGGTCCGAGCTATATACATGCAAAATATTATTCTAATAGAAGCATTTTTCACAAAAGGAGAACATTTGAAAAAAAAAGATTATTCTAAGCTAATGTTTTGAAAAAATATTGTATTTAAATGACTTTTTTTTGTCAAAATGTCCTTAAGAGGTCAGGGGTGTTAAATTTCTCTTGAGGTCTGAAAATATAAACAATTTTCAAACAGGTATAATTCCTTTAAATTTAAATTAAATCATTCGAATCTTTTACACATTAGATGTCGATAATTTTACTTGTTGATTTAAGAAATTATTACTACAAGTCCATTCAAAAAGAAATATAATCGCAAGATTATGAAATTTTAATCATTATATAGGTACTGGCAACGTAAAAAATATTTTAAACTATATCTCTCACTGATTTGTACAAGCCTTAGTAAGTAATTGAAAAAAAATCGGATAATTTTTTTTAAATTGAGTATCAAAAAGATTTTTTTTATCTGCTGCCTGGAGCTCTTCGCCCATTCATATGTTATAAATACTCAAGTGCGTGGCCGTATATTAAAATAAGTAAGGTATTACTAAAGAAACTTTGCTGAATAGCTTCTAAAAATAAAAACATGCATAAAAACCATCCTATTACAAGGTACGGAAGAATAAAATGATACAGTTCAAGTGTATTATCATTATAATGAATTTTCTGTAAGTAATACGAGTCTATTTTTTTTAAACATTTACTATCATTCTTTTCGTGATCTTATATAACGGCAGAATACAAGTATATTAATGCAGTGTGAGACATAACGAATTCTGAGAAATTTCTGAAAATTGAATAATTGAAAAATTCATAATAGAACAATTTAAAACATTTACTCTAAAAATGTTTAAAAAGCAATTAAGGAAATATATCATGTTTGGTGTTTAAGAATATAAGGTTAAGAAATAGGAAGAACTTAAAATTGCAATTCTAACCAACAAAACCAAAATAATTATGTGCCTATACTTGAAACTTTTCCTCTTTTAAAATATCACTATATGCCTCGTCTAGCCATCGGCTAAAATATTTATGTATCCAAATTTCCATTATATCTTCCTGATAAACCCGCGGTCACTCGCGGGGTGTAGAGAATACCCCAAACTTTTAACACGTGTATTCAATTATGAAAATAAAATTAAGTCAATATATGATACATACTTATAAAAAACAAAATGTGCTGTGTATTATTCAAATAAAATTATTAAATTTATTGCATACAAATGAGATTAACATTAATTTAAACTAAACATACAAACTTTTCCTTTTTAAAACTCATAATTTTATATTTTTCATAAACTGGTAAAACGTATATACCAGTTATAAATATACTTAATAATTAATGAGATAATGATAGCAGAAAGTAGAAAAATAATATTTTAATCTTTTTCCAAACATTCAGAGCAGACTGTGTACATATGCTCAACTTTTCGTGGGAGTTCTCAGCCCCCCGATAAACTTTTGTCGGTCATTACATTCCAATTATTCGAGAAAGATGAATTGCATCAGGCCTGAAGGTTTAATGACCTAAAATGTGCAGCTACAGAAAAAAATCGTGGTTATGCACATTCTTTTTAGAATACTGGGAGGATTTTCTTGTTGTTGGGGTGTACAGAACACCCTGCGCGTGTGATCGCGGGTTAATCAAGATTACTTCCTAATAAAAAGGTTTTGAAATGGTGCTGATTTTTAATAATTAAAAATGCTGAGTTTCAGTAAAATCAGTTAAAATGAGAGAAACATGTCAAGATAATTTAATAAAATAATTCGATCCGTTTCATTTTTTTTTAAAAAAATTTCGAAAATTTTATTTTTCGAATAAATTTTTTTAAAAAAATTATTCTTTCAGGAACTCAAATATTGTTTTGTAGGTTTGGCATCAGTTGGATAGCATTATCGCGGGATGTTTACGACTTTGATTAAATTCAACATCGTGTTTTTTCTGTAATTTTAAGCTTAATTTATTTCTCTTTATTAAGCGAAAATGAAACTAGCATAATTGACTTCTGTACGCTACTTATTTTTCTACCAAATAGTTTCCGTCAACCATTTACCTGAAATAAACAGACGTAGCCAAATGCCGCGATATAACATTCAATGTTTGGAAACAATATTTTTTTCCCACTTGGAGATATTTTAATGTGACGAAATTAATCGACGGAGTTTTTAATAGGAATGTTTTTTTTCTTTTTTAGACAACTTTTTAAACTTCATTTGATTCTTACGTATTATCGCAACAATCGCCAACTTTAATGATAACTCGCTAAGTTGGCCATTCCATTTTCGCAGATGTACGCGCAGAATTGGCAATCGTGCTTCGTTTTATACACAATCGCCAATAGGTTGCGATAGTACGTAAGTAGCTTTCATTTGATGTTAGAATTGAAATACAAATGTTAAAACTAAGATTTTCTGATTTTGAGTCATCAAAATATTGCACCTTATTTTGTTTTTCATTGCTTGATAAGATTAGAACCTTCTTAAACAGATTCTATTAGTAATTTGTTAAAAGAATACTTGAAGTTATTATGGTTTGCTTTTGTCAGGGACGTAGAGTTATCGCTGTATCAATGATGCAGGAGCCCCAACGAATGTTATTACAATTCCACTTACATGGTGCTCATATCTGAAAGAGGGCCACAAAGGAATTCAGATACAAGGCCCACTCAGAGCGGTTTTGTAATTTTATATGTTTTTCTTTAAACCTTCACTTTAACTGCAGTCAATCGGCTTGAGTACATAAAATTGTATTGCAGAAACTCGAACTTAGGTCTTCATACTGGCCAAGCAAACGCAGTGCGAAGGATAAATGCTGATCAAATTAGAGTAAGCATCAGTGAATGAACAAAACAGACAGAGGGCTCAAATACATGTTGAGGAAGCAGGTTGTCATAAGTTTGTAATTATTTTTTCAAATTTTACTTTCACGTTGGTAAAGATAGTTTAGCTCTTTTTATGTCAATTACTGTTCGTATTGTATATCATTTTTCAATTTATTTTTAAGTACAGAATATTTACTTTGGATAATTTTTATATATAAAATACTAAATTTAATTCTGTACACTATGTATGTGTTTAGCGAGTAGTATACCAATTAAAATATTCCACCTACCGTAAAATCCGGCTTATAACGCGCACTTTGAACACAAAAAATAAGATCGAAATTTACAGGTGTGAGTTATACGCTGGGTATAAAAATGGGGGCTTTAAAAATTAAAAAATAAATGAGCATAAAAAGTTAAACTTCTAAATATTTCGAAATACTATTTATTTTAAAGACATGACATTCTTATTGAACTTAAAGGTGGTAATTCTAAAAAAAAAAAAAAAAAAGTATACTATTTTTGCAATTGCTTAGATAAACACCTTGAATAAATTGCTACTAAACATAACAGCATTGCATTTTTACATTTCAGGTTTCTTCGTAAAAAGGGGTGCACATTATATAGCGAATATACCTAAAATTTAAAACTTGCAGCTTGAAAGTATGGGTGTGCGTTATATGCTGGACTTTACGGTATTTTATCTTTCTCCAATGAATCTAAATTAAATTAATATATAATTTTTTATGGTACTTATATTTTTTCTTTAGTCGGCCATTTACCTAAAATCAAGACATCGCCTAATACTGCAATATGCATTCAATAAGGGAAGAACGTTCTATGCCTGTTTGTGCACAATAATACTTTTTTGCACTTGGTAGTGAATTTTTCCACGAAATAGTTATTGTAGTTTTTAATAGTTGGGGCAATAACATTAGACTCACGAAATATCTATTTTGTGTAATTTCAAAATTTTATTTGGTGTTACTGTGAAATATAAATGGAAAAATTAAGATTTTCTGATGTATATTTTGTGTTTGTTTTGATATTTATGTATTATCTCAACCATATTGGCAACATTAGCACTTAATTGCCAATTCACCGTGTATGATGCGAAAAAAATCGGGGTTGATATAGTTGCAACAGTACCCAAGAACCTTTGTTTGCAACTGTTTTTTGGTGATTTTATCAAAATGATAATTTGTTGTTAATAATTGGTTTTTGATAGCTTTTTTATCGTTTAAGTTTGTTATAGCTAGCTAGCTGTACCCAATCATGTTTTCCTGTGGCTCAGTCTGGTTAAAAAGAAAGAAAAGAGAAAGCACACATTTCTAATATCTTTTAACTGCTTGCACTTGAGGTATGATTTTTTTATAAAAAATGTGGAAATATACATTAACAAAACTTTTCTAAACAGATTTATTTCATTTGTAATTTGTTAACAGAATACTCCCAAGTTATTATGGGTTTTTTTGTCATGGTATGAATCTAAAATTATTTGCATTGTCTCCATAGAAGAGGTTGCCAAGTTTGAAAACAAATTAAATGACTCTTCTTGAGGTGAAAGGGTTAATTTTATAATGCTTATGAGTAGACATTTTGTGTTGCTTCATTGTCTGTATATATACAGAAATTGTCTGCTGTGCCTGCTTTAGAGCAGTAGTTGCCATTTTTCAACACTTCATGAACCACTTAATGTATAACTTTATAATTAGCGTTTCACTAATAGGATTGACCTCTATGTGGTGGAGCAACTATAGCTATATTTACGTCTTTATTTAATCTTCTATGCCCTGAAAATAAGTGGTAAAATCATAGGACAGCTCACACCCTTGGCGACAAACCAAAAAAGGCGCCAAGCCAGAACAAGATGGTGCCAAGCGAAAGCGAGAATGGTGGCAAGGAAATATAGTGGGATAAGGTGGATGCATAATGAAAATATATGTAAGCAATACAGAAATTAAACATTTGAGATAAAAAATATAAAAACAGCACTTACTTTCTTACTGCTGATCTTTTCCGAGTGAAGGGGGCAGCATAACAACAGATTTTAAAAAAGTTTTAATGGTCTCATCGCTAAGCGAATGATCGTGTGAACGCCGCCATATTTATTCTGTGAGGTAATGGTCGAACATACATTTGGCATGGTTGGCAAGATTTCGAAGAAAGCGTTTTATTGCCGATCATGTTACATCATGCTGATCATTACATTTAGGACATTCATAACTCGAAGCAATCAATCCTTCCTTCATACACCATTCAATCAATTCTTTCTTACCTTTCGCATTCAACAAAGTAAAAAATTTTAAAGTAGATTCCCTCACACATGCAACCAGCCCGGAGACCAACAACAAAATGAAATTCGAAATGCGCGCCAACAAAATACGAAAATGCTAGAAATAGTTAGGGTTGTCGTATGTAGTGTTTAAAAGTAGGGTTACTAAGATGGCGCAATTATTGCCAACCAAAGTAATTCACGCCAAGGGTGTGGGCTCTTCTAGGAGTAAACCAAATAAGCTTCATGAAAAGCAACAATCAACAAACTGAAGTGTTTTGCCTACAATTTTCCAAAAAATGGTTGAGGTTACCAAAAATCGATAACCTCAGGAATTATGTTTTTTTGTTTAGTTATTTTAGTAGCTAAAAGCTTTTAGTAAAGAATAATTCGTGTTCCGTAATATGTTGTTTTGTTGTTCATCTTTTTTTAAACTGAATCTTCATAAAAGTATAAATAATTTCCCAATTTTTCTGCATACCATCCAAAATTTTTCACGCATCACCAATTGGTGACTGCTGCTCTGTAACACACATCAGTAATTATGTATTAGCATCACTGTAACAAAATTGGTGCCATGTATATCGTACCTTAATATCTAAACAATAAAGATTCTAACATTTTTTTTTATGAAAAAAGAAATGGAGGGAAAATGTTGCGATTTGCATGGCGGCAATTTGGCTGTGGTGATGCTAATATTTAAGTACACAGATAACAAATAATTGTCCATGTGAAAAGCTGTCTGTGTCTAGATATAAGCCACTCTGTTTTAAAGATAGGTCCTTAACTTTGTTGATAACAATTGCTAATGCTAATCAAATTGTGAATTGCAAAAATACTCCATCATTATCCACACTTTGTCGTAGCTTTCTGCTGCAAAATCCGTGTTTATATTGGAATTTTCCTGACGATTAAAAATAACTTCAGCCTCTCATTGCGTTGAATTTCAGCTGTGTCAATTGATGCACATTTAAAGTTAAATATTTCATTAGCATTTTTTATTTTTTCCTTTTCTTTTTGTTTCTGATTTTTCTTCTTTTTTTTCATGTTTTGAAATTTTATATGTTTTTGTTTTAGTTTTCTTTTCTTTTTAAGTGTAGTTTTAAGTTTTTAAGAAATTTTATATGCTTTGTTTGAATTTTTTTTCTTTTTAAGTGCAGTCAATTGGCTTCACTAGATAAAAATAATGCTTTGTGGGAAATCAAACTTAGGTTGTCATACTTGCAAGGCAAAAGTACTACAATGAGTGTAATTGCACATCAAACTGAGAAAGAATGGATATCAGCAAACGAGAAAAGCAGACAAAGAATGTCACAAATACAGGCTGAGGGCGCAGCAAAGCAACATGCAGCCAGACTTGAGGAAGCTCATTTGCGAGCACATCATTCGTGTTTTACAACATCAGAAAGATGTTAACCAAAAACAGCACATCTGTGTCAAACATGACTTTGTGGTGAGCAATCACACAATAACAGTTAACTTGCATTCCGGTACAACCCAGTGGAAGATTTTAGGTTCAGGCAGCATGTTCTCATTTACACAATGATGGAAGTGTATCCTTATTGCAATGTTCTGGAATTTAAGGGAGAAACCAAAGGAATGTTTTGTACCACTGAAAAAATTAAACTGCCTCAACTCAGAGAACAGAGCCATTACAAATTTTGCTTGCTAGATATACTGCAGAATCAAAACATTTCCTATACGACATCAGGAAATACAATTCATGTTTCCAAGTGACATTGTTTGGATAAATGTGCATTTGTGAACACACCTCTGATTTCATAAAAATATCCATAAGCATTGTAAAACTAACCCAATTCCCTCAATGAATCCAGAGTGGAGCCATTTAAAATTTATCTTCAAACTTGAGGTCGCCACTTTAAAGACAATGTAAATAAATTTAGGTTCATAACATGACATAAGGACACAGATAAGCTGTAATAACTTCAAGCATTTGGTTAACAAATTATAAATATCAGTTTAGGAAAGTTTTTCGTATATATAATTATACATTTTTTTTATAAAAGATCATACGTGCAATGCAAATTATTTTACATACTGAAAATATGTCTTTTCTGTTAAACAAGACTGAGCCACAGCAACGCGTGGCAGGGTACAGCTAGTATATATATATATATATATATATACATATTTTTCCAAGCGTAATTTTATGCACAACTCTAAAGCTGTGGAAATTATTAACTAAAGCTTAATTAAATTGGATCCACTGATTTGTTTTGAAATTATATATGTATTTGGACTAAACTTTTGTAATTTAATGTGTTAAAAATGAATAAATACATTTATAAAGGTTAATAAAAATATTGTTCTTTAAACTGATCTGCCTGAGATGGATGTCAAAACTTTTTATATATATTTATTTGTAAATTAAACATACCTTCATTACTAATCCGAACTCCATTATTTCTATAATTTAATTTAGAATACTATTTGCAGTACCCTCTTTCGAATAATTCCCTTGACTGTTTCCAGCGGATGAACAGTATAATGTTAATGCACATTCTATGTTATTCTAACTGTCAGGCTAGTTCAAGACGAGTGTCAAAGATTATATTAAGATTTAGAGAGATAATTGAATTCAAATGTTCCTTTCAAGTCTTATTCAATCCAATCTCAACCTTATCATTAATCACATAATTAGATAGTTATACTGAAACCTTTAAAACAGTTTTATGAAAAGCCAATGCTTTACTAACTATACATTATACATATCGTCTATATATTTGGAGGAAAATTGTACTACATTTTGTTCAGATTTTAGTCAAATTAAATGTGGACATTTAACTTAAAGTATTATTTATTTGGCATTTTTTGAAAATGTATGTATCCTTAAGGTCTATTTTTTATGTATATGTTAAATAGTCAGTTTTTGTTAGTTTTACGTGGAGCTCTTTTATTTCTAAAAGTGTGAGATTTCTTTAAAATGTTTTTCTTCATTAAAATAGCCTTTTTATTGGGATACATTGATGTAAAGAAAACATATAACATTTATCTAAAAGATGTAGATTAAACAAAGTCTTAGGGTATACGACTACGGAACGGTGATTTTGCAAAAGCGCATAAATGGATAGTATTTATGATATTTAGAGTAACTTAGATTACAAAATGTATATAAAATTGTTTTAAGAATATTATTACAATAAAAAATTATTTAAGTACAATATTTTGACAGTAAAAGAACATAGAATGACCAATTTTCAAAATATTCTCCTTTTGTGAAAAGTGATTCTATTATAATAATATTTTGCCTGTATATAGCTCAAACCTCTCTACAGAGGCTCAACTAGAATTTTTGAAATATATAATTTAGAAGTGGGTTTATCCATATTTTATGACAACTGAGGGGTATAATTTTTAGTGCTGCACCATATAGGAGTGGAATACCAATTTCCGCACGACAATTTTGACCCCCAGTTTCCACCCCAAAAGTAAGCACCTGAACTTTGACAGTGCGAAATTATGCACGGAATTTAATTTTGACGAAAGCTCACTAGCCAAACAGGCACTTAAGGCATCGTTAACATGCCACGTATTTATACGACATATACACAGCCAATGTTATTAATCATGAAAATCCACCAACTGAAGCCAAGATCGAACCCGGAAGTTTGAGTGTACAAAACGCGCGACAAATCGACTACGCCAAACAGCTGGTCTAAATGTAAGAAATAATATGTAAAATGCTTTGCACTAGTTAAAAAAATCTGAACATTTACTATAAAAATTCAGTCGAAGTTTTTTGCTTGACTTGAGTTATAAAACCTATGAGTTTAAAAATATTTTCAAAATACAATACATTGTTTAATTCCTAAATAATGTATAAACTGTCGTTTAAATAGTGTTAAGTACCCCCAAATTATCCTTCATTATGTATTTGATTTTCTACCAAGCAACAAAATCTAACTCGAAATGCGTTGAAGTTCTTCCAAATAAAATATTATTCCCATTGTTTAATCCAGAACAAATATCTGGACTGTCAATGAAAGAGCTATTCCCTTCATCATTCCAGACAGAAGGATATTACCTATCCTAATGTTGGAACAATTTTCATCTGGTTGTCATACAAGTTGAAGATTCCAAGTTTCCCGATGATATCTCAAAACTACATTGCGGAAATCGATTTCAAAATGCAAGTCCAATCCAAACCCAGCCAATAACTCAGGCAACCAAAATATTATCCCGAAACGATTTCTGTTCTTCCGAGTCGAAAACTAATTCAAACAAACCGGCAGGGGAAGGGCGTTAAAAATCGATGGCTTCGTTTCCTACGTGGAGAAATAATGAATGGAAACGAGAGAAAATGTCATAGAATCAGCAACAACTGTGGGCTGCTGTGAAAGAGGGGGAAAAGAAAATGGGGTAAAAAACAAACGTTGGGCAATAATTGCCGACGCTGCGATGGGGCTCTGGCGAGAAGACGCGTCCAGACATCGATGTTCGATTTTAGATTTTTAAAAGTCGTGAGAAAGGAAGAAATGTGGAAGGAAAGTGTCGAAAGGGTGAGGATGAGGTTTTCCCGCCAGATTTATTGCCATGGACAAAGTAGTTTAGGCAAGGTATAATTACTCAGACCGGGATCGAACTAGCGAAAACATAGGCTGCCAGATATCAATACATGAGGCTAGTTCCCGATGATTAATTTTTAATGATTCATTAAGAAGCCGATATCAATATTTAGAGCTAATATTTTATCCACTCTTAATGGAATACTTATAAATTGCATATCAGTGATTATGGTTATTAATGAATATTTCATTATCTGCATTATTTAATCACTTAAACTCTAGTTATTCTTTGCTAAATAATAAAGCGCATTACAATATTTAAAATATATATACAATCTAAGTTATATTTACCTAAAAGCTAAAAAATTTCCTAAAATCAAGATTTTTTAGAAAATTGTTTAATGTCACGGCACATATATTACTTGTGATGTCAAAAAATTTGTAAAATTTCTTCGTCTGATATAAGATAAAGGTGACTGACTTTGTGTGGAGCCGTGCTTTTGCAAAATCATGTAAATGAAACATCTTTTGATATTTAGTGTCAGTTCAATTAGAATATATATATAATTATTTTAAGAGTATTATTACAAGAACGAAGTATTCAAACGTTGATTTTAGCAAAAAAATGAAGAAAAAGATAATACTTAATTTGAAAAAGTTCTCCTTTAAGAAAATTAATTTCGCAATAATACTTTGACAATCTATACCGAAAATTTTTTTACAGAGCCTATAATAGTATTGTTGAGGTTTATAATTTAGGAGTGAATCCATTCATATTTTAATATATCGCAGTATAAAAAAAAATTAAAAATACAAGCAGGTGATTGTAACTTTGAAAATAATATGCATTTAAAAAAAAAAAAAAACTTTTAAAATTGGTTCAATCCCTGTTGAAAAATTTTAACTATTTACTCGCGAAATATTTTTACTATCAAAGAATGTTTCATGCAAGGAGAATGTTTTGAAAATATGTCATTCGTTCTTCAATTTTTGGCAAAAAACCCATTTAAATAGTTTTACACTGCATTAACATTCCGAAAACCATTTTACATGTATCTTAGAATTCAACCGACGATGAATATCTCTAAAAAAATATTCATTTATATGATTCTTCTAAATCACATTCCCGAGCATAACATCTTCGAAAAATTGTCTTTAAATTGTATAAAAGTAATTCCATTGAGAAAAAAAAAATTCTTTTTTTAAAAAAAATTTAGATTAGAAATTAGCTTTTTTTAAAAAAATATATTCAATCATATAATTCAACTTTCTTGTATATGAACTTTTACTTTAATATGAGACAACGTTTTTACAATAATTAATTTGGGTTATGTGATTTGATATATAATTTCGAATTTAGGCTCGTTCATCACTCATGACGATGTCATGTGATTTGATTCAACTTAAAAGTTTTATATTAATGTCTAAATTTGTAGCTTGTAAGTTGTATAAACAGCAATTGATCTGTATATGTTTGTTTGGAAGAAGGCCAAATTATACGTATACTTTTATATATCCTGCTTGTCTGGATTATTTTTGGAATACATCCCATGCGCATTATATAGTTTATGCTTATATACTTGACTGATAGAATGATGTAAAATATTTAGTTTAAAAGAAAAATTCCAAGAAAATCTAGATAAGTCATAATAATATTACCTCTTAGAACGAAGAGAAGAAACAAATGCCAGAATAGGAGAAAGCAATCATTAGTCTTTAAACAATTCTTTAGTAAAATTGAAATTTGATAATCGTTAATCATGTCTAAATTAAGGGAAAACAAAACGATTACAGTTGAATAATTTCTTATGTAACCTAATTTTTTTTGTATAAATATATTTTAGATTTAACCTAATAAGCAGTCATTTGTTAGCCCAAAATGTTCCAAAAAAGGCACTTTTTTTTCATTTCATGTAAATAAGCATAGTATTTAATATAATTCAAAAAGGGAAGAATTTTATTTTCATTCTTAATTTTAAAGTTTTACCTCTATTTTTTATTTTATAATTGTGAGAAACACTAAAGCCTCTAAATGTTTGTTTTTATAAGCGCATCCTACGTGCCATGAAGAATGTTCCATATGTCTTAAAATAATTTATCTCACACTTACAATGTTTCACGTCATTACCTTTTTTTCCCCAAACATTAGAGATTTGTGTATTTGTGCGCATATATTTAAACACACATTTTGAAGCATGGTGTATTATATAAGTCTAAAATTTCAATGATCACCGAAATAACACCAGCGTTATGGATTATCTTTCTATTTTTTTAAATTGTCATTTAATATCAAAAATTTTATCTATATACTTTAAATATTATTTTAAGATATATTCCTTCAAGGAAGGGGATTCCAAAACATTGCACATTGGCTTGCCAAACCCTATTCTTTATCGAATATTTTCAAGATTCTATTTTCCTGTTTTAAACGAAAAATCCCTCCATTCACCACAACAAAAATCCCAGATGAGAAGTATTTCGGTACCATGGACTAACTGCATTTCTTAAAAAAAACACTAGCAATTGTAATCTCACTGCAAAAAAAAAAAAAAAAAAACATTGCACATTGGCTTGCCAAACCCTATTCTTTATCGAATATTTTTTCAGAATTTAAAAAAAATCCCTCCATTCACCACAACAAAAATCCCAGATGAGAAGTATCTACAACTCAAAGGAGAAGAAAATATGAACGCCGTACAGCGTATGGGCAAACCAGTTGTGGCCAGCTTTCGGTAGTTCGTAGTGGTTAAGATAGTATGTGGCATTGAATATCCTGATACAAGTTAAAAAACTAAAATTAACTTTTTATGCAATTTAAAAATATACTTTATCATTGATGCTTAAATGCATTGATTATCTAGAAATAAACTGTACCATTGATAGTCTTCAACTATTATAAACACACACACACAGGAAACGTCGGTAAACGGCTGAAGTAGCATTTCATTTTCATTAAAAACAAGACAATCGAACGGGTATTTTTAGTTCAATTACATTGCTTAATGTGAAAGGAAACATACTTAATCTCTTAAGCTTCCTCCGTTGCTTTATTAAACGTCAAAAGATTTACTTTAACCGATGTAATAAGGGAATTAAACAGAAATAGTATATTTTTAGAAGCTGAAATATATTTTAAAGAACTAATTGGAAAAAATAAGAGCTTATATAAGAAAAGTAGCATAATTCGTCATTTGAAATATATTTTTAGGAACTGATTGTATAAAGACGTGATTTTGTTTGTAAAGAAAATAATCGATTTCGTAACGGAACTTTCAAAGGAAAAATTCTTAAGTTCTATATTTGACATAGTTCATTTGACTTTAAATGATTATTGTCTGTTTCAATGTCAATTTAACAACTGATACAAATCTTAAGTAAAACAATTTTTTTTATTTCTAGGCTATGGTGTTTGCCATGAATAATTTAGCAAACACGCAGTCAAAAAGATATAATTATTAATTTCTGTTGCGCAGCTTCGAAGACTGTGCAAGCTTCATTTGTAAGATTTCTATCTTATAAAATAGTAACTGAGCCTTGTCATTCTTATTACTCTTCCGATAAAGATTTTTTTGGTAGCAGATACCAAGAATCATTCCATAAAGAAAAAAATTCAAAATATTTCGTTTTTAAATATGGGTACTTACGTATTATCATAATCGTATTGGAGACATTACATGAAACGAAGCACATTGGTGCCAATTCAGCGCGTACGGCACCTGAAAAATAGAGGTTGCCAACTTGGCGAGATGTCTTAATCATTGGAATTGTAGCGATAGTATGTAAATACCTAGTTATGCATGCTATAAAATTTCGGTATGATTTGAAGGTTTATGATAACGAATATGCATTGTTGTGTTTCTAGTATGATTTATTTTGAATATTAAAGTTCTATATTGTGATTTTTTTAATAAATTTTTCATATATAAAGAGGTAACCTTCCGTCATGTTTGCATTAAAATAAAAAGAAACCGAATTTATAATGGGCAATAGGTGTAATTTTTTGAACCCGTGGAAGAGAGAGAGAGAGTTTTACCCTCAAAACACTTTAATTTTACTTTTTAAAGATGGAAGAAACAAAGCATATACAATTATACAAAGATTTCTAATATCCACAATGTGTCCCCTGTATGTTTTTAAAAACTTTTTTCTGGATGTTACAAGGATTAAGTTTGTCATCTGCATTTTTGAAGACTAAAAATTATTTTTTGGTAATTTAAATTTTACATGCAGTATTATACACATATGCATTTGCTAATTCCAAATAAATCTACATTTAATTTTGCTTCTTTCAACAGTACTAAAATTTTTTATAGCAATTTTTATTCCAAAATTAAAATATAATTTTTTTAATGCAAAAATATATTTGTGAGATTTAAAAAAACATTTCACTAATTCTTATGTTAACACAACATCGCCCTTTATTTTTCTGCAGGCCATTTTTGGTTGCCAAATTACATCCGTAGTGTTTAAAGATTTAAATAAATTTAGAAATCGAACTCTATTTGTCCCACAATATTTTTCAAAATGCATTTGAACAATAAAATAGGTGACGTTAAGGAACCAATCTCAAATTATTAATGTTTTGGAAGCTTCCACTGTATTTAAAAGTGTAAGTTGCATTCGCAGCTGTACTGCAATCGAAATGTAAATAATAATTATATAAAACTTATAATATGTGAAACAAGTGATTAAGAGTTTAAATAGTTTATCTAACTTTGTTCTCGTGACACTTAGTGAAACTATGAGAAAAAAATTCCAGCTTTGTTGACGTTATCTTACTTTAAATATGGTTCATTATTGTGTGTAATATTGCGAACAGCCCTCTTGATTTTAGTGTAATTCATTGAAATTAAAGTATCTGAAAAAATAATTAAACTGTATGAATGAGTTATTAAACAGATATTATGAAAATTATTTTCGTAAAATTAAATACGTTTTGAATGTTCTCACAAATTTTTAGCTATTGCTTTAAGTTTTAGTGAAATACATTAAATATGTGATGTCTAAACACATAATAAATTTGTAGCTAAAATCAAGATGTAATTCAATTACATGGGATATTCAGCCTAATTAAGTGAACTATGAAGTAAAACCTAAATGTTTTTCATAGTAAATTATTGTTTTTATTACTATTTTATCTTTCAAAAAATTATTCCTAGGAAAAAGTATGAAAACTCTTAAAAATATTCATAATTAACAACACTATGCTTCATCTCTCAATCTTTATAGCTAATTAGTTACATATTTTTCAATTAGATGACTTTGTAACTAATTATACAAATGTTTAAGCATCGTAAAGTTCGAAAATATTTAAACATTTCTTTTCTTTTAAAACATAATGTATGCGTTACATTTTCTAAGTTTTTATACGATGATTGCTTTTATCATCTAACACACTTATAACTGATTCTGATGTGAGCTAGAGTATTGACTAAATTTTACTTATGTTTACCCTCTGACTGGATGACCCGCTAATTGAATTTCACTTCGAAAGCGGTCTACTTTTTCAAAGCTAGCGAAGCCGAAAATGTTTCGATAAATTTCGCGAACTGCTTCAAAAATGCACGGCAGTTTAATGCCTTCCCCTGTTAAAACCGCAGGAGGTCCTGAATTGGTTTTGCAGGGGATGATTTTATTGCTTTTCGGTCTCTGTGTTCTTCGAAACGGGAGGTTTCTCATTCACAGCTGTGGCCTAGGGCGAGGATTGTGAAATGGACATTTTCTACACTTCACGGCCAACAGAAAGTTCACCCAATTTATTGCAAATATATATTTCATATATTTGAAAAACTTTCTCAATTTCTGATCTAAAAACCAATTAGATTTTAAGAAATTTTAATTTTCTGAGTTTTGATTTTAAATTCGGTTTCATTTTAAAGCATTTTTGCATTCCTAGATTGAATTAATTAAAAATATTTTTTAACACAATCCAATATTTCGTGTGAAACGGCAATTAACTACAATTTTAGTTTCTAAAATCATTTCTGTTTGCTCATGTTTTTAAGTTTTTGAGTTTTCTCACATTTACTTAATTAAGATTGATTTAAAGACCAATATATTTTTGACACATAGTTTATATAATTTAAAAGCTCTATACTTTGTCTTCATTAATTTTTTTCCTTTTGAAAAATGCCATGACCAAAATGTACGCAGGGTACTGTGAGAAATAATACTTGAAAGGGATGGAATATGACTGAAAATGGTAAATCTAAAATGCAGCTTTTTCAGGTAATATTACAATTAGACTACATAATACAAATGTTACAGAATGAACTAAATATTTCCCTGATGTACCACAAACTACATTATAATAAATCTATTGTAGTACTACACTGCAGTATTTTAAAGTCATGCAACAAAAACTTAAACTTGCTTAACTGCCACGATGGGGAACTGAGAAAAAAATAGATATTGTTTACAATCTGGGTGATTTCTGGATTACGTTTGTATCACTACTATTTTCTGTATAAATATTTTGCATTTAAAACTCTTGTAAATATATAAAGTTCTGATAAAAGTGAATAATTGATCAAATTAACAGTTATCAATGTTATGTCTTGGAATATTTTGAATTAAAAAAGATATTTCAGTCATATTTATTTCAAGTAGAATTTTCATGTAGAGCATAAGTTGGATAGTAACAGATTGAAAAATTAAAGCTTTACAGGCAATGGAATTTTTTTTATGCCTTTACAACTTTTAAATATGTTTTTCTCAGATTTTTAATTTTGAAGATGAGAGTGTTTTCTAATACCTAAGGCGTTTTTCCTGTTCAAGATAGAGTCTTGAAATATCTTGTAAATGTTCCCTTACATATGTTCTATAAAAGTTCATATGGATTTAGGTCTGAGTGCTCTAGTTATTTTTTAAAAATATCTTAATGTTAATATTTAAAAAAAGTTGGGGTTTTTTCCAGATTTAGCCATAAAAATAATTATTAAAATTCAACAAAGATATATTTTAAATTTTATACTTTTTGTTTCCAATAATCTAAGAAATATTAATCTATTAATCACTTACAATAATTAAATATTTTTAATAATTTAACATTTTAGAAAAGTTTTAAAAATTTCAAAACTGTTCAATGCTTTAAAATAGTGAAATAATGGTTTGTCAAACTAACCTATTATTTTCAGAATCAATATAATAGTATAATTTGTTGAATATAAAACAAAAATTAATTTTACTGTGACAAACTGTTTACGACTTCTACTCATACTGTAAAAAGAATTAAAGATAAATATATAACATAGTGGCAGTAAAAAACACATTCATAATATGTTAAAATCCTGTCCCGATACAAATTTCAATGCATTTTCCAAACTGTAGCTAAAAACTATTATATGTTTATTAGGCAAGAAATTATTTATATTTAGATATATTTTTAATTTCCTGAATAAAGTAAATCAGATTTCATCCTCAAATACATATAATTGTAAGAAAAGGTTTTATTCAATTTACAATTAATTACAAAAACCTTTTATAAAAAATAATTTTAACAGGTATAAATAGCAAAAAATATCAAAGAAGTATGAGAAAGACGCATACATGTCGTTTACAGAAATGTCACAGTGTGATATTTTTCGAAACACGGCACTGCACACAGTCCAACATTACAGTCTTTAAATTGAAAACGAATTTTTGATGTTTAACGACTAAATCGTAAATATAAGAAACAACAGTCAAATATCACGAGTGCAGACGGCGCTCGCTGATATTTGAGTGAGAAAATTACAGCAGCATAAAATGCGACCTCGTTTGAATTATATCTAATGTGCATATTTGGAACTGTTTAGCGTACTCGAATTAACTCAAGTGCACACGTCAAGGGTTTATATTGCATTCTAAGTCAACACGGTGGCTACTGACGAGCGACTACGTAATTTTGAACCACGGTTAAGTGACGAGGACGATACCTGAGCTGATAACTCCTCTTCCAAACTTCCACATCACACCAACGTGAGGACTTTTGACTTCGACGTGTTTAACGTGCATCAGCTCCTCTTCAACGCTAAACTTTTGTGGTACCAGGGCTCGAACACTGGACACGAGTTCATAACCATGGCCATCAGGCTACCGTGGCCGCAAAAGAAAATAGCAAGTTTAAAAGAAATGTAATGGAGAAGTATATTTGAAGAAATAACTTCAAAACTGAAAGAAAAACCAAAATATCAAAATTTATTTTAGGAATAATAGTGAATATAACTTCGTACACCTAAAACCACTTTACGCAGTGTATTTTGAAAGTGAACGTTTCCCCTTTTAGAGAAACTTACTATAATTATGTCAAATTCCCCTTTCATTTTGCTCTAAAGGGATCCCCGAAACTACGTAATTCTTTTGATACACAAAATTACTTATGGTTGAATCTAATACAATTCCCTACAAAATGAATGAAAACCCTTTTTTATCATATAAATTGTGTTTGAATAGGAGATGGTTAGTTAATAAGAACATTTAAAACGTGTCGGCAATCTCTGGACCTGTGGCACGTGGTACAATTCTTAGTGGAACTCAGCACTACTCTACAAATTTGTCAATTTTTGAGTGGATGGAAGTTGATAATAGACCTTATTTGACAAACATCTTCTGAGAGTTATGGACATATATGGAACTACAAAATAATCTGAAAGATAATTCTAAGGATAAATTTATATACAGCTATTTTGTAAATAATTGAGTGTTATTGCTAGGGGATTTAATTGTTGAAAAAAGAAAATTGCATGTACTCTGCTTTCCACTTATGATTCGGCATATCAAAGTAAAAAATCTTTCCTAATATGAAAAATATTTCGACTCCGCAAAGAAATTGTTTAACAACTGAATGCTCAGAATCGTGTCATGCATTATACCCCTGGTTTTGCGATATGAAAGAAGAGTCGTGTGTGAAAGAGTTAATTCGCATTGCAATTTTTATTTAACTGTAATGAAGGGAATCATTTATATATTTCACTTTGTCTATTTCTTATTTAAGTAAATATGTTGGAAACATACATTTTTAATTTTTTTTTATCTTTGTTGAAGAAATAGTAACATTTTATATTGTTTATTTTTATGTTAATAAATGTATTTTATTGATCCATAATTAATATAAAATAAAACTGTAAATCTATGTGGTAAATAAAACTATGTGGTAATAAAACTGTAAATCTAAACATAAATCACCTACTATGTGGCACGCTGAATGATACTGACAGATTGGTTTGGCACCTCTTAGTTACACAGTTGCCGTCCCTGATTTAAAATGTTGGGTAAGATAACCATTATATTTTTAAAATTTTATAAATATACAAAAGGAGAATATTTTGTCAATAAATGTTTTAAAAGGAGTAAAGCTTACGAGAACGAAATATAAAATTGCGTTAAAATTATTGGTACTCTATCAACCGTACTTCTTATATATATATATATATATATATATTATATATATATATATATATATATATATATATATATATATATATATAATATAGTACGTCGATAGAGTACCGTAGTTACTGCCAACTCGCGACAATGAATTGGAAATTAAGTTCACAATTCACTGTTATTAAAATATATAAAATTTTACATGACTTATTTTTGTATTTGTTATTTTTATATTCCTTACTGAAAGCAACAAATGGGAGTTCATTACCTGCCAAAACTGCAGAGGCCTGGTTGTTTACTCCACAAGCTCCTACCTTATGCTTACTCTGCCCTACTAAGTAAAAATGCCGTCTTCTGCTCGTCAAGATCATGGAATTGCAGATATTGTTTTCCATATATTTTAAATATTAGTTTTCTAACTTCTACATCAGCCTTTTAATAGTCTACACTCCTGCAAAGAAGTCTGAATTCAAAACTATAAAAACATATTATTCCCAACAATGTCATTTATACCTTTATTTTTTTATAATCTATGAATGCGTTAAACTATTAATTTGTTATCGCGAGACTATTTAATATTAAATGCGAAAAAAAAAACGAATAAGTTTCAAATTGAAACTTAAATTGAATTTTTCAAAAATTGTCATCGATATTCTCATAACTTTTACATATTGTCATTTTAGCATATCACACATCTATCTTCTATGCAAAAATCTATTATAAGTTCATCAAATGTTTCAGCATATTTTTACTCATAACATGCAGTTTTCAACCACATTGTGAGGCCGCGGTAGCCTAATGGTCAAAGTAACGGACTCGTAGCTGACGTGTCATGAGTTCGACCCCAGCACCACTGAAGATCCGCCGTGTAAGGGAGCGATGCTCAAGCGTCATCCTCGTCACTTGACCATGGTTTAAAATTACAGGGTCCGTCGCCAAGTGAGTGAATATTAACGTCGCACTTTTCAGCTACACGAGGGCTTTTAGTGATGGACCTCGTAATTTTGAAAATGGTCAAATGACGAGGGCGACACCTGAGCGGGCACCCCCTTCTCCTAACTACCACACCACACCAACGAGAGGACATTTCAGCTCTCGATAGATTTAACGTGCATCGCTGCCCTACACGGTGGGTCTTTTGTGGCACTGGGCTCGAACTCGAGACATGCCAACCATGATTCGATACCTTGACCACCTGATACCCCGGCCACAGGTCCGTCGCCAAAAGCCCTCAAGTAGTTGAGTAGAGAAGAGAGAGTGCGACTTTAATATCCCCCCACTTAATTAAATTATATGAAATTTAAGGAATACTTGAAAAAATATTAGAAGTCGAATATATATATATATATTAAAAAATTAATCTAATATTAATTTTAATTATCCAAAGAATTATTAGTATTTTTGGTAAATATATGTTTTTCAACTGAGTATGTGAGACACGCATAAATATCTTTTTCGAAATTCCAATGCAGAATTTTAGTGGAGCTAATACAAAATTCCTAGTTTTGCATGGTTAAGATTATAAAAATGTCCAAATTTTAATAACCTTTTCTTCAGTCAACCACTAATGGAACATGAATGATGAGGGATTATGCATAAATGTATGTATTTTTTAACTTGAATTTAAAAAGGATCTTTATATTTATTTATATGCGCAAATGTTAACTGTAAATTTGTCCAGATGCTTTTAAATACTCTTTATTTGAAGATTCAAGTTAAAAAATATAAACATGAAGTTAAAGTTCTCTTTGAATGAAATTAATGTTCAGACATTCAAAATTCAAATATAATTTGTTATCTGAACAATACAAAACAAGGGATTCTATGTAAGATGCCCTGAATATCTGGCTTTAAAATTATGAAAAACTAAAAGATTTAAATAGGGTTTTTTTTAACAATACATATAAATTTTTTGCAAATAATGTAATACAGAAGATTAAAAATTATTCTTGTTTAGAAGTGTCCGAAATTTTAAAAGATTTTAAATTTTGAACCTTTTTTTTAAAATTTTTTTGACACATAACAAAATAATCATTTTTAAAAAAAATCCCTGAAAGTATTGATTAAAATAAGAAAAATGAAACAGTAAATTATCCTTAATGTTTTAATATATAATTTGAATTTAAATACTACAGATATTTTTTAAAAACTTAGACATACATTATAAAAACTTAATTCCATTTGAGAATTTTAAGGTGAAGAAAAAAATGAGAATTCTCAACTCGTTGACTTGCTATTTGTGTACACTTTAGGTTGAAGATTTTATGATTGCCACAGGAACCGGTCTCCCCGTGAGCCATAAAATTTCCCCTCAATGCCCATTGTGTCTCCCCGACCGTCTCTAATTATCTTTCAAGATCGTAAACCTTTAAAGGGGGAAAAGAATTCGGAAAAATACGACCTTACCGGTTTTGAACACATTACTTGAAGGGGAAAAAATCTGTTTGGTTCATTTTTGGTGAGTCCCCGGCCTTAGGAAAAATTTAGTATGGTCCGTTTTCGAAGCCTCTCTAGTAGGCGGAAAAATCCGTGCTGTCCAAGTGGAGGGTTGCTGTCCAGTTGGAGGGTTAAAGTAACGAAATATATGATAATAGTACCGTCTGTCATAAGTAATTGATTCGAAGCATAAAGCAGATTTTTCAATTCAGCTAACAAAGTTAATGAAATTTTTTTATCCCGAGAAAAAAACACAAATGCAAAAAAAAAAAAAAACATTATTGCCAATAATACTTAAAAAATGTCTCGATATTTTTTATTTATTATCTTCGAAAATAAAAAAAAAATATTTTTTTTTTCCAATTTGGTTCTAGAAGTTATATTCTTGTTTATATATTTTCTATAGAATATTTTCAACAATGCTTCAAGATATGTACATACATATAGCTGTACCTAAGCAGGAATTTCTTACTATTCTAACTGCATATATCAGAAGTATTGAATATATATATATAAAATGTTGTACCTATAACCATTGGAAATGAAGATTACGTATTTGTCTTATTGCTCAAAAAATCCAATACCATCCAAATTTATACTTGCAAACAACAATTTAAGATATCGCTTTAACCCTCTCAGTGCTTAGTGCTACATGTGTTACACGTGCGTTTTCCCGTGGAAATAACGGGATGCTCGGTGAGTGGGTTAAATATTTTTAAATTAAGGACATACATGGATAAATAAATAATAAGTAAATAAAAACATTACACACATATTCGTAACTTATAAAACTCGTTAAAATTGAAAAAAATGTTGTTTGAATTAATACAATTTGTGTTTAAATTGTTTATATTTATTATTGTTTTCTTTACCATGGCAGAAATTTTTATTTTTCTTTCTTTCTAGGTTATGGAAACATAGCGCCAAGAACCAACTGGGGCAAAATAGCTACTATCTTGTACGCCATCATAGGAATACCACTCATGTTGTTGTATCTCACTAATATCGGCGATATCTTGGCGAAATCTTTCCGGTACGTGTATGGCCGAATATGCAGCTGTGGATCCAGTGATCCTTATAAGCGGCGACGCCATAACAATCACCATCACCACTCATCGGAGAACTACAGAGTCCACCACATAGTTGCCCACAACTCGCCCAAAAGACACCACCCCAACTCAGAGCCTGGAGTCCAGGATAAGCTCCACTTGCCACCAGAAGACGAAGTCCGAATTGAGAACATGACAGATCTTGACCTGGACATCGAATACGAGAAGCCCAGAGTCTCTGTGCCCATCACATTATGTTTACTGATACTTGTCAGTTACATCTCAGGCGGTGCGGTGCTTTTTTCGTTATGGGAGGGCTGGGGTTTTCTTGACGGCTCCTATTTCTGTTTTGTGACCTTGAGCACTATTGGGTTTGGAGACTTAGTGCCTGGTGACTCGGTTGTTTCTGATGAAGGGACGCAGGAAAAACTTGTTATATGTTCTCTCTACCTTTTAATTGGTATGGCACTGATCGCCATGTGTTTCAATTTAATGCAGGAAGAGGTCATTCATAAAGTAAGAAACTGCGGTAGAAGAATTGGAATTATTAAAGATCAGGAAGAAGAGGACGATATGGGTTGAATATTAATGTAACTAAATAAGATTGGAAATCAAGCTGTTTCAAGATGGAAAAGAAAAGTAAAATAAACAAGAGAATAGTTTTGTTGATCGAATAAACGGACACGTTCACTTCTGAAAGCGTGGGTGAACGTGCCTTCTTCGGTAACGAATCTTTATGGATTGCTGTTGAAGAAACTTTTTATTAAATTATTTCTAAGATAATTATAGGGTTGTATAAAATGATCAAAATATTAGATCAAAATTAAAAAAAAATTGCTTAAGAAGTTTCGTATGAAAGATGAACCACACACATTTTCTTAAATTAGATGAAACGATCCATTGACCCTTGGGCAGAGCAACATTTGTGTGCCAGATATGAGGCGTATCAAAAGATGGTATTTCGTAAGACTATATCACAGTAAAGAACATAAAACGCGTCAGAGGAGCTTTGTGATTATCATAATGAATGTGCAATTATTCTCATGAAGTTACAGTTGAAAATTAGCGGCATTTTTAGTGAAAACATTATTAATTTTGTGCTTTTGAAACTATGATATTTAATTAAATTAAAGTTGATCTGATTAAAATAAGTATTTGTTAATGAAATTAAGTTTATTAAAATACTGTTATATGTAATTGATTTTAGATTTTGTTTCTATTTGCTACTCTGTACTACAATTACTTCAAGTGTGCAATAAAATATATGCCATCCAAATTTTAAAAAAAAAAGTAAAAAATAATAAGTTTAAACTATTAATTTTGTTCCAGTTAGCATTATTTATAACAATTTGGAAAACCTTGACAACATTTTTTCATTAATAATGTCGCTAATAAATGTTTGTCTCGTGTATGCTGCCTCGTCTCAACACACTCTGTCCAATCCCTGTCATCCAGTCTAAAATTATGACAAATATATTCAGAAACCGCCCGCCGTTGGAATATGAAATGTAGATTTCTAGAACAATATTTAATGAGTTGTTAAATTTAAAAGGCAGTTTGCAGTTCTTTGAAAAATATATTTCTATGTAAGTTTATTATGAATATTTATTGTGAAATATGACATTTTTTTTACTGATAATTGATGCTTAATCAAACTGTGTTGTTCTTATATATATCTGATATTCTTTCTTATGTATCTCTTATCTGATATTATTTCTTATGTATCTCTTATCTGATATTATTTCTTATGTATCTCTTATCTGATATTATTTCTTGTGTATCTGATGTATGATATCTCTTGAAATATTACTGAAACATTATACATTATAAGTCCATTTTATAACTGTTATATTCAATATTTTTAACTAAATTCGCGAGGGCAAATTTTCACAAAACACAATAAAAATTATGTTTTAATTTTTTTGCTATATTATTCTTTTGATAAATTGTAAGGGATAAATAAATAAGCAGAATATGTTTTCAATAAATGTGGGGTTAAGCATAACCGCAAGATGTAATGCTTTCATTTTAATTCCTTACCTTATATATTTTCAATCGTCAGTGATCAAAAAATTAATATAATCACTGCATATTTTAAAATTGCATTTAATATGTATTAAGTTTTAATACTAAGGGATAAATAAACATTTTGTTTCTTTTTTTTAAATTTTGAAGACACACACTTATTTTACAAAAAGTGTTTGAATTTCTGATATAGTGGTTAAATATACATATATTTGTTGTTTTTTTTGTATTTATTTGACGTAATGAGAAAAAAAAACATTTACCTCAAAATTATTAACACTGCATTTTTACAAGTAACAAAAATGAATATAATTAGTTAACTTAATTTTTACATAAATTCATCACGAAATGCAAATTTTAATTAGTATTCTATTATAAATCCTTTAATTTTGTCGGCATTTTTAATAATATTTTATATTAAATTCCAATTGAGTGCTATTGGAGAATTTAATTTTTATTAAAAAACAAAGCTTGTGCGTTCTAATCAATTAAAAGCGAGTATATTTTTAACTTAATTTCAAAAAGAGTTAACTAGTTATCAAAAGAAATAGAATTTTATGAGCTTTCAAAATAATGCTATGTATTCATAAATTTGAATGTTATGCAAATAATAGAAATTCTAATTACAATTTTAATTTATTTTTGTTTTGTTAAGAAAATCAGTTGCATCTAATAGTTTGTGTTTAAATAAAAGTATATTGAGTATATTTTAAATAGAACTAACTTTATTTTAGAGAAACAACAAAGGCATTACTTATATAGTAAATGTGTTTAATTATATTAACATAAATATATTATGGGTTTTCAATTTTTCACTAGGGAGCAATATTGCATGTGTTTAATAATAAATTAAAACATCTATATATGATCCTTGTTGAATACGCTTTATCATGTTAATGTAGTCGTTGTAATGAAAACAAACAATCGGGAAATACAGAGACTTTTAAAGTATGCTGCTTTTTAGGAGAACAATTGCTTTCCTTTAAATTTTCATATTGTTTCGTATTATTTACATAAAAGTTATATTTTGTTTAAAAAAATGTCATCTTTTAAAACTTCAATAATTAAAAAAATAAGCATTTAAAAAGTAAAATCATGCTTCTTTTTCATGTCAGAGCCCTCATCACACACGAAAAAGATTTTAACGAAGTTTTTAGTTGATTTTCTCATTAATTTCTTCAGTTATATCAAGGACATAGCATTTATAAAATATGATATACTTCCACGTGAACTTGCTTTTAAATATTGACACTCATTTGAAGAAGATATTGAAATTCAGTTAATTCTTCGAGGTATTCAAATGTTGCAATTGAAAAATTTTCACGGGTTTTATGATCTTGTTACCCAGTTGATTAAATAAAAATGTCTTTTGAAAATCGTTGTGTTCATTTTCCTTGCGTTTTTATTGTTTTTATTAAAATACAAATAATAAATCAAAATCTTTAAAAACTACACTTTTTTAAATCATTGTGAAAAGCATGATTTTTTTAAAAATAAAAATGTATCTCTCCATTGTAACATTTAATTTTCTTTGTTTTAAACTTTAAATTTTGCCATTATAAGATTTTTGACATACGAACTGAAAAAGCAATAATTTTAGATCATGCGAATGTTCAATGTGCGAAATAATTGTTTCGGATGACTTAGATTAAATTTAGTAGTTACTTTTTTTTTTATTTCATTTTATAACTACATTAAACTTAATATTAATATTTAAGTTTAACTGGATTATTGCATTATGTTTTGTTTAATTATTATACTGCATTATAAAACCGTTTGATATTTTGCAATGATTTGGTTTATTTTATTTTAGATTTTATTGCCTTATATTTCTTATTTATTTTTTGCTGAATAAATTAGTAGTGATTATTAGTAGTGATTTGGATACTCATATTTCGTACCACACTGTAAGAAACTTACAAAAAGAATATTTTATCTTCTACGAGAAATAATTACTAAAAACAAAATTGGGTTTTTTTAATTTTTTAATTTTAATTTTTTTTATTTTACATATTAAGAGAAACAAATTTCTCTGGTGTGATAAGAAATTGTAAAGTACATCAAATTCTCCGGCATTCAAAAACAATAAACTTTTCTGAATAAATAAAATCCTAATTTTAAAAATATTTTGGAGTTTTTTAAATTATATAACCTTTCACCCACTTGACATAATTCTTAGTTGTAATTGTATAATGTAATTGGAAAATAAATCCTCTTAGCTACTAGGTTAATTTTACAATATTATAAACACTTTCAATAACGTATTTCCATTCTCCGTAAGCGTTTTTGTAAATTGTCGAGTATAAATAAAATAAATAATGTATATAGTATTTCTTTTATAGTTTGAATTTCTCTCAATTTTTAGAAATAGTTGTACTTGTTAAGTAGCTTGCATTCTTATAGCTGGGAAATAGTAAATTATTGTGAAAAAGGTATTGTCTCTGTTTTCCTATTCTCTCAAACAACGAGGGAATTTTAAAAATTTTTTGGATCACTCATGAATAATGTTAAAGTTTCTGTATTCAGTCTCAAAAAATTGATATAAAATTATTGATTCCCTTAGGTGAAACTATTGAGAAGTCAGAGTAGTTGCATCCCAAAGAACTTGCACTTTGCAATGGATATTTGTCCAAGTAGACATATTCGGCAATGAACAGGCTGATAACCTTTCCAAGGGGTCTCGAAATTCCCCTCAACTTCCCAATAGTTTTAAACTTACAGCGAGATAGCCAAACGCAAATTCACCTCCTATCCAGTTCAGAATCACTTCATTCCAAAAATTAATTTTAACCACATAATTTCAGCCACCTTATCTAGACTACGTACAAGGTACTTTAAAGGGATATACGAGGACTGTTTTTTAAGTAAGGTTCGTTTGTTTTTAAAAAAATAACGACACTATTTTAATTCAAAAAATCTTTATTTTAGGATTTTAGATACTTTATCCTAATTTTTTACATAGTTGCTCAGTTTATTGATGCACTTGTCATACCTTAGAATTAAGTTTTAAAAACCGCCATAAAAAAGTCTGCCGCCTGGTTGGACAGCCAAGCGTACATGGCCGCTTTTACTACTTCGTTGTCACTGAAACGCTTCTCGCCAAGACTGTGTTTGAGGTACCGGAAAAGGTGGAAATCACTCGGAGCAAGGTGGATGCTGCATGGTGGATGATGGTGGATGTAGGGTGCACCGAGAAACGTCGGGAAATTCCAATAACAGAGTGGTTATCGTGAAACTCCTGTTCTCACGAATTTTTATTTCAACTGGTTGCTTCTAATCAACAGTGCTGGCCTGAGCATTATTTGTCTTTTGAACGTTTGCTTACCCATCTATAAACTTATTGCCCATTTTCAAACTTTGCTTTAACTCATTGCTTCTGTGTCATAAACTCGTGTAATCTGGTGATGAATGTATGCAGCCGACATTTTTCTTGCAATCAAAAAATGGATAACAGGCCGTATCTCACATTGGCTATTCAATCATCTTAAACATTTTAAAGACGCACAACAAATCTTACATGACTGCTACAGAGATGGAAAGGGCGCATGAGTGGTTAAAAAGGATGCTGGTCTGCGGCGCAGAAACTCGTTGCGGCGTATGCATAAATCAGGGAAATATACGTTCCAGTGGACCTTACTTTAAAAATAGTCATCGTAAATATCCTCCGATGGCCAAAAAAGTTACATTACTCGTTCTCGCAGTCCTAATAATCAATATATTTTCTCCTAATAATATTTTTAACTGTCCTTCCGTATTGACTAAACTTCTCAGCATAGACTTTACACCATGGTCCATCATTTTTTTTATTTGCTCTTGGTCTTCGACATTGCAAGAGTTGTTTTCGATGCTTTTGGCGCCATTTGAATTCTGTACCCTACTTGGACAAGACGAAAACAACAAGTATTTAAATAAAAATAAAACCAAAGACAATTCGTGAAAATATTTTGAATAACGCATATTTATATCATCTTCAAATTTATCGAGCATTAGAACGAAAATATATTACATATGTGTTATATTTTAACACACGACTTTCACTTTCTTTCTGCACGAAATCTATCTCAGAATTCTGACATTTTTCACGAAGTTCAACAATAACATATTTTACATACTCATTGTTAATTATTTAAAAATAATAATAATACTATTTTAATTTTATCAGCTTCTTTAATAGCTGCAGCTGTATAGAGGTTAATTGCAGATTTTGCAAAGTCATTTTTCAAAATTTGTATATTTAGTTATCCAAACTATCTTTAGAAAAACAGAAAATATACAACTTCAATTTAGTAATCTAGTTCACTGTGTAACACAGTTTTCTATATAAAACAGTAATTAATATGACAAGTATAAAAATATTTTTAAATTACTTGAATCTATTTTTATAAGTGCACACACACAATTCTAAATTTGTTAATATTCGTAACAATGGTCTATGATATCGATGTTTTTCCTCTATTTTAGATTTTGATCCATTCAGCCCCAAAGGCACTTATGCTAGACCAACACCACAATAAAAATGATTGTCAATACTTAAAAATACATAAACAGTCAACTTGGGAAAGAATAGTGGATAATTGTTGATGACTGTGGGGATTGTTGTCACAAACAGATCATTGTCAGTGAATTCAGGAACCACACATTGTTGTGTCGATTTTTTTGGAATTCAAACTTATGTATATTATTGAACATTTCAAGTTTAGAGGTTAATCTTGTTCAGCTAACGAACAAAGTTCATTCATTCTCTTTAAGGTATCCGACTACCCTAAGATAATGATTTTTTTTTCAAAATTGACAAAATAATTTTTATGATTTTATTTTGCAGGCCATCTTGTTAGCTTAATAAAAATACCAAGTGTTTTATTTTCCATTCACTAAAACAAAAACTAAAGATGTTTTAGTAAAAGCAGATACAATAATTTTACACAAGATGCCAAACTTTAAAATGCGTTTTTTTTCTTTCGAAAAAGTCAAACGAGGACAGCGATTGCTCTAAAAGATTTGAAAAAAATTGCTGAAATTTTTTGTGTATGTTTTTTATAACAGTAGAAGTGTTTTGACCTTTAGATTTATCAATCACTGTTTTATTTCAAAATTTACAGTCCTTTATGGGAATATAATCACTGTTTTTTTAAGCAATTTCATATAGTCAATAAGATAAAATGCTCTAGTTTTTGTAAAATTTAAAATATCTCTTATCATGAAGGTAATTTCAAACAGGAATAGCAAAGAAACACATCAAAATTGAAAAATTGAGAATTTGTTCTTAAAATGTTTGTACAGAGTGCGCCCCGTTTATGTAATTTTTTTTTACATTTTTACCAGTTTTTTCCCATTTTAATAATAATAATTTTTTTTTCTGTTTTCAATTTTAGGATTTTTTGCTTAAAATATACTTAATAAATCTAAAAATCACAAAAAAATCCCCATATCTCCATTTTTTTAAAAAAAAGTTCTCGCAAGTAGTCGAATACCTTAACTTGTCTTTTATATATGTCTCTATCTCACTTTTAGTGTTGTATTATTTTAGCTTTTCTTGCTTGAAATACTTTCGAATTTAATTAAATGGCCTATCCATATTCTGTGTTTGAATCCCCTCTGGAATTCTCATTATCACCAAGATCTTGTCATCAAAAAGTATGAGGAGAATTACCGCTACAAACTTTAATGAAGAAAAATGAAAAATCTTCTCGTGTGCAGTTAGCAACATAATTACAAAAATATATTCGTAATTTGAATTTTTAAAAATTCGGATTAAGGTTTTAAAATTCACTTGTATAAATTCCTGTATGAATTGTATAAAATATTGAGTTTTATTTCCATAATAAACTTATAAATTTTTATTTTATTTTAAATACTTATTTTGGGGGGACATATTCAGAGAGGGTTTTGACACATTTAACCAACATCATTATTTAAAAAGAATAAGAAATGACACTGCGGCAGTAAAACCAGAAATGATGTAACACGTTAGCTTTGGTGGGAGAATCTACCTTATTAGAGAAATATTTCGTTTTTATGCTTCCATTTTATTACAAAGTCTTATAAAAATACGAAACCTAAAAATAAATATTTTGCTTTGGATGGAAAAAGATTACTTACTACATTTCGAAAATAAGAAAAAAAAAAGTCTCTACAAGAGATTTTCAAAGATGTGGCTAAAAATTCGTTAAAGAAACTTATTCTATTAAAAGTAATATTTTGTAATATTTTTTTAAAGATATTATATCATAAGTGTCACATTCATTTTGGATTTCCATTTCATTAATTTCTTTTGTAAGAAAAATGAAAATCAATAAACATACATTATATTTGAGTTCTTTTTTTCTCTTGTAATCTTCTGAAACTTTTCTATTCTTTATAAATTCAGAAGTTTATTACATTATGTTATTCAAAGGGATTCTAGGTCAATAGCTTGTAACTAATAGTTTTTTTTTGCTCGAAAAAGAATATTTAGTTATTTTATTTGAGAAGCTTAGTAACAGCGATTTTCCGTATTTAACATTATCTGTTTTTAGAAGCTAACATAAACCATTTAAACAAGGATACTTTTTTCTTTCGTTTGCTTACGTGTTCGGTTATGTGGACCATTTAGAATGCTTTACTGATTTTTAAAAGGTTAACTATAATACAAGTAAGTAGGTTTTCATTATATTGGTATCTTGAATATTTGTAGAGTAAAAGTGATACCTTGGAGATGAAATTTAAGTCATCATGTACATTATTAATATTATTCTGTTTGTTTATTAATATAAATAATTACAAACAAGAGAAATAAATAACACAGAGGTAAATTAATGTATACATATTTGAGTTATGCACAATAAATTATTATCTATATTTATATACATATAAAGGAGAAAAGCGACTCACTGACTCAATGACTAATCACGATATCTCCGGAACTATCAAACCTACAGACTTGGAATTTGGCAGTTAGGTTGCCTTCATGGAGTAGAGGTCAGCTAAGAAGGAATTTTGTAAAGTTCGAAGCCCAAGGGGCGTTATGGGGGTTTAAGGGGCGTTATAGATAATTATTTCCATTACTAAACAGATGTACAGTCGTGAAAAACTTGGTACACAGATTTCTTTCATAAAGTAGAGATTCCCTGCATAATGATTTTTACAAAAATCGACCTGCAAGGGGCATTGAGTGCGCTTAAGGGGCGTTATACATAATTATTTCCATTTTTAAACTATTAGACGTAAAGTCTTGAAATTTGGTAAGCGGATTCCTTTCATAGAGTACAGATCCCCTACAGAAAGGGTTTTGTGAAAATCGACTCCAAAGTGGCGTTGTAGATAATTAAGTGGCGTTATAGGCAAATAACTCCTTTTTTAAACTATTAGACGTAAAATCTCGAAATATAGTGAGCTGATTCCATTCATTGAGTAGAGATCCGCTATAAAATGGGTTTTGTGAAAATTGTTTCCGAAGTGGCGTTGCGGAAACTTAAGGGGCGTTATACATAATTATTTCCATTTTTAAACTACTAGACTTACAGTCTTGAAATTTGGTAAGCGGATTCCTTTCATAGAGTAGAGATCCGCTGCAAAATAGGTTTTGTAAAAATCCACTCCTAAGTGGCGTTGTAGAGAATTAAGTAGCGTTATAGGCAATTAACTCATTTTTAAACTATTAGACGCAAAATATCGAAATTTAGTAAGCTGAATCCATTCATTAAGTAGAGATCCGCTATAAGATGTGTTTTGTGAAAATCGTTTCCTAAGTAGCGTTGCGGGGACTTAAGGGGCGTTATAGATATATATTTCCCGTTTTAAACTATTAGACGTACAATCTTAAAATTTGGTAAGCGAACTCCTTTCAAGGTGTAGAGATCCGCTACAAAATAGTTTTGGGGAAAATTGATACCCAAGGGTCACTGAGGGGGATTAGGGGGCGTAATTGATAAATACTTCCGCTTTTCAACCAACAGAACCACCTGCTTGAAAATTAGAAGGTATGTTCCGTTCATGGAATAAAGTTCCTTTTACAAAGATTTTTTGCGAAAACGGACCCCCAAAGGAGTGGGGTTGCCGGAGATTAAGGCGTGTTACAGAAAAATTTCTGTTTTTGAATTTAACTCATTTACTTGAAATTTGTTGAGCACTTTTCTTTAGTTGAATAGAGTTCCACTTAGAATGGATTTTACGGAAATCAACTCCAGGGGAAAGCGGGGAGAGTTATTGGGGCGTATTGATAGGCAAAATTCCCGTTTTTGAACTTCTAAGACTACAATAATAAAATTTGGTTTGCATGCTTCTTTTGTTGAATTGGAATCCGCTAAGAGTGCTCTCAACGAGGTATTGATGATAAAAATTCCCGTTTTGCTCTGTTAGATTTAGACTTAAAATTTAGCATGCCTATTTATTTTATGGGGTAGAGATCCACTGAAAGTTACTTTGGTGGAAATCCACTTGATTATTAGGTTAAGTGAGCGAAAAAAAATCTTTCTACTTCTATTTAGATATAAATAGAAATTAGATATTATAATTTATATTCTTTTTATATCAAGGGGCGAGATAGTAACAGCTATAAATATATTTTTCAATACAATCGAATTCTTAACGCTAGATATCAATAATTAATATATATGTAAACAGTATACATATATACAACATCGTGAAATACCCAGTGAAGCGGGTGGGTAACGGCTAGTATTATTATAAAAGCTTTTTATATCTGTTAAAACATAATTAATAATAACGTAACATTTCTTCCGTATAGAGTCTTGCTCAATGTGGAATTCTGGACAGCTAAAATGTTGAAACACTGGCTATGAAAAGAAATTTGATGAAGAAGTGTATTAAACAATATCGTTCTTTTTCTACAACTATACGGTCAATTAAACTGGCCCTTAAGGCTACACGGTACCCTTTTCCAAAAATAAAATTTTTTTGGAGACACAATAAAAATATTTGATGTTTCATATTTAGATTATATTATTAAGCTGATTCTGTAAGCAAAAAGGTCAGTGTGACCAGCCATTATTTTACAATTTTAAAAAATTAAGAATCTGTGTGTGTGTGTGTGAAGTTCTTTCAAACTCTTATAAAATACTCAATTTTTAAATTTTTTTAGTAATTTTAAGTTATTTATGATTCTTCGATTATTACAAATAATTTTAAGTATGGATTTGAAAATCTATTCCCTTTTTGATTTTTAATAATTATTTTTCTAGAAAAACCTGGAAAAAACACGAAAATTTTTAAAATATCAACTTTAGCATTTTTTAGAAAAATAACTTGATATTTCAGCCCTAAATCTGTACTACCTTTTACAGAACATACATTTGGGAGTATATACAAAAAAATTCCAGGCTCTATCTTGAACAGCAAAAAAAGCCTTAGGGATTAGAAAACACTTATACCTTCAAAATTAAAAGTCTGAGAAAAACGCATTTAAAGTTTGTAAAGTCATAAAACAAAAACTTATAATTCCGGTAAAACTCTAATTTTTTAATATGTTATTTTCCAATGTATGTTCTATATTAAAACACTAATTTTATTAAATATGACTTAAAATTATATTTTTAATTCAAAATATATTTTTAATAATATTGATAGCACTTGTTAAGATGTCAGTTTATTCAGCTTTACCTTGACCTAATATTTCACAAAAGTTTTGAAACACGAATCATTTATGTACAAAATAATAATGATACTAATTTATGCTAAAAATAGTCAGGTTTGCTCATAAAAATAATTTTTTTCAGTTTTAAATTGGGGCAGTTTAGGAAGACGACTCTTGTCGTACGACTTTAAAATACTAAAATATAGTATTACAATATGTTTAGTATAATGTAGTTTGGTACATCAAGGAAATATTCAGTTATATCTGCAGCATTTGAATTAAGAACTCTTGTATTCGGAAGTGTACTTGCAGAATCAGCTGAGGACTGATTTTTAGATACATCATTTTCAGTAGTATTCCATCTCTTTGAAATATTGTTTCTCACAGAAACCCAGAATGCATTTGACATGGCATTTTCTCTACAAAAAAAATTAATGATAAAGCTTTTAAGTTATATAAACTACTTTTAAAGCAAAAATTGGCCATGAAATTAATCTTTATTAATTAATTATGAGAACTCAAAAACTCAAAACATAATCAAGCAGAAATGATTTCAGTAGTGAAAGTTGGAATTAATAACCATTTCAAACTAAAAGCTCAAAAATATTTTTAATTAATTCAACTCAATTGTGAAAAAATGATTTAAAAGGAAACCGAAACCAAAACCATAGCTGATAAAACTTCAAATATCTTAAAAACTAATTTGCTAACAGATCTGAACTTTCGTGGCAAATCATCTCAATGAAATGGGTCACCAAAACATGCAAAAAAATTGTTTTCGGTAAAAATGAAATTTTTAGGGTACTGTGTAGCCTTAAAAAACATTTAAGAAAGATATTGTTGTATATATAACGCTATATGTATAAGAGAGGGATGATTCAGAGGGATGAGAGATCTGTCCCCAGTGACTTAATTGACTGAGGTGACTTAATTTAGAGGTCAGGCTGGATAAAAATCTATTTATAGCCTTGTCAACAAAATTAGAGTAGTATACTCTGTAAACTGTATTTTGTATGACTCCAATCAACCAATTGTGTAGGAACAATTAAACAATTGAGTTGAACTCTCTAGTTGGGAGAATCTTGTAGAAAAATATTGGAGAGCTCGTGAACGGATATCTTTAGGACAGTTGGTCGACAATTGTAAAATAAAAATAAATTATCTTAAGTGAGAATTACTTGTTTCTGGAGAAGGAAAATTTATGAATTAGATCTCTTAATAAAATACTTAATATTTTATATAAATGAACAAAATTCATGAGGTCACATGATTATGACAATCACGTGTTTCCGATTGATTAAAAATTTACATACCAGATTATTCAACTTGTAAATTTTAGATAACATTTAAAATTTGATGACTGGGTATAGAGTTCACGTGCGCTAAAATTCTTCAAATAGTTTTCAAAATTAAAAAAAAAAATTCTTACATTATACAAATACTTTTAAATTAAGTACATTTTGTTTAACTATGTGCATTATTGTACTGTTGACAAATGTGTACTTTCTAAGAGAAAGTTCCTGAAAAAAGCAAAAGTTGGCAACAGTGAAGCACATGAACTAATTGGCTGGAACGCGTGATTATATTTATGATATAATTATGACGTTGCATTAATTTATGAACTGATTGGCAGAAAACACAGGGTTGAGTTATCATGTGACTATGACGTCACATGAATTTAGTCCATTGATCTACACGCACATGGAAGTATAACTTTGAGAAACTGGCCACTGAAATTGTGATCTGAAACCTTATTCAGTTAGCCCAACGCTAGGTGCGCTTCAAAAAGTTCCACCCATACGCGTGTGACATCTCGCAGATGCATCACATCATTGATAGGTGTGAAGTCAAGTTAATCATTTTTTGTTGAAATTTGACTGTAAATAATACTGAAAATGAAATCAGAAATTTTGAAATATTTAAACGAAAAATGATCGAAAATATAATGGTTAATTATCATTGTGACGCCACTGTTTACATTTTAAGATGAATAGTTGCTGTCTTCAAAAATTATTTTACAATGTTCAAGGGGTACGTGTTTTTTTTTCGTACAAAACATTACAAAGTTTTAATAATTTTTCTTGATGTCATGACAAGAGGGAACAGTACCTTCTCTCACAAGTTCTCAATAATGTTTATCTTGGTTTTTCGTTTGGTTTTTTTTCTTTTTTTTTAAAAAAATGATGATTTTTCCATTTAAGGTATTGCTCCGCAAACTTTTTATCGCCGTGGACCGGTCAACGTTTGTTAATTTTACCGCGGCCCTCTGATGGGGAGGATGTTAATTGTTTATATTTTAGACTGCTTTAATTTAATAATTTTAATTTAAGTGCATTTAATCGTGACTTCTGAATAAAATATAACTACACCAAAAAATGAATATAAAGGAATTTTTAACAAGGAATACTAAGTGATTTTCATAAAAAGTAGCCGAGACCTAAAAAAAATATTTCGCAGTAAATAAAAGAGAAATAATTTAACTTTTTTTGTGTGCGGACTGATAGCATTTGATTCACGGACCGAGATTTGTATAACTCTCTGCTTTAAGGAATTCAAGATATGGAAAACATTATTAGCGGTTATTTTTAAGCGGAAAAAAAAACTTTTTTTTGGTCAATATTCCAAAATACTGTATTTATAATATGATAATAAAATTGACACATAATAGTAAACATAAAAAATAAAATTTCTCTATACTAAATAAAAAAATAGACATTTATTTGTGATATGCTATGCAGCACTCTTTTTTCCAGATCTTAAAAAATTCAATCGTTATTTGACCCAATTTATGTGAATATACTTATGTTTATATATATATATATATATATATATATATATATATATATATATATATATATATATATATATATATATATATATTATATTTCATATCTTCATATCTATATGTGCTATCAATTTCTTTCCGTTACATTTACATAAAAACAGAGCATACTCATGTTATGCATTTCTTTTTTCAATTTTAATGAATTTCCTCACCACTATTAAATGCGAAATCTTAACTTTTTAAATAATGGATTATAAATTTTCTGTCAATTAATTTTCTTTTACCCCTCTAACTGGATACCTTCCTCCTGAAAAGTTATTCCGAAAACGTTTTACTCTTATATTGCTATTCCCTTCAAAAATGCAACAGACTTCAATTCTTTCCCCCGTTTAAAACTTGGGAGGTCGAAAGGGGACAACTTTATGACTTGGTTCGGCGTCTTTAATCAGTAAGAACCAGGATAGCAATCCTTTACAGCTAGCTGTTGTTGCCTTGGGCAATCTTGTATGAAAACCGTAGTTCCACTCTGTCGTTTTCCCCATAGATTCAGTCACAGTAAAATTAAATTAAAATGCAGGGTAAAAAAAACATGAAATAAATGGCGTGTTAAAAGTTGAAAAATAGTTATATTTTCTTCAAACAAAATTTATTTTCTGTCATTTTTTAAAAATTAAAAAAAATATTTTGGTATTGCGATTTGAACTAGAAAAAAGCATCCTGTATTCATTTTTGAATATGAGAGTAAGAAAACGCGCTCACTTTCCTGTTTTTAAAAAAGTTATGAGGTAAAAAGAGTAAAGGCCCCATCTTTTTTTTAAACAATAAGACAATTAATGGTGCATATATTTATGAAATAAAACAGATCTTTCTCTATTCAATTATATTTTTAATTTATAATAACATAAAAAAAGATTTCATTACTTTTAATTTATTTAAATTTAAATCATATAAATGATATTTTTATGTTAACTGAATATTTTTCGGAAAAAATCTAAATTTTCATTCCTACTGCTCTTCTTTTCGAACTCCTTGTATTAAATAAAAATATCTTTTCTACATCGGCATTTGTGATGGACATAACACACATTCAGTCAATAATTTTTAATTTTAATGGGGGATATACTTCTTCAAATGCGCATGACAGTACTTCTAACCATTTTCTACTCAAGTTAAATTTCTTATCTTTCTGTTTCTTTTATTACAAGGAAAAATGTCACACATCGATAACTACATTTTCACACAATTCAGTCATTACAAATTCTATTGTTAGCAAAGTTCTCCCGTGATGAGAGATTTTTTTTATTACGCTTTTTTTTAACCTAACATACTACTCTTTCAGAGAAAAACCAGATCCCGGACCCAGAATCGAAAAACTTTAGGGACATAAAAAATTCATCACTGTCATTATTTTTGAAATACTGCACATTATAGCTATAATCTGTTTGACCTTCTAAGTTATTGGTACAGTTAGTTATGACCCCTCTCTTACGTGTTCTCTGTTGCGCTTTTTTTCATGCAAAAGAGTTTTATGATATTTGGAAAACCACGCAGAGCACACACACAAACAAGCACATGAAGGATTACTTGGCCAAGACATATTTTTATAAATATTCTCAATGTATAAAGCATAACGAAAAACGTTTCACACAATTTTTTAGCAGTAACATACATATTATCATAATGAATATACTTTTTATTTGGAAGTGGTCGCGCGGGACACACAGATTACGAAATCGTTAATTCTGGCAAAACTGTTTATTTATTACCAAAGAAAAATTGAAAAGTCCTTGAAAGTAGGTAAGTAAACTTTCTATTAGCTAAATTATTCACTGGAATCATGATTTGTATCGTGTACAATAAAATAATTATAAAAAAAAAGGATTGGGGTGACTCAATAACCCTGACTGTACCGAGTGCGCACCTGCTCCCGGGTTAAAACATGTTGAAGGCTTTTCACTTTAAATATTAAAAATAAGACAATTATTCTTCATCGATATTTTATATTATTGATCATTATTTAACATCAGTGGCGCACACAAGGGGGGTCCGAACCCCCCAAAGCCCTTGATTTTTTCCGATTGATTATAATTCTAAGTTTAAAGTGCGCAAAATTTAGTTAAGTATTTGTTATTAATGATTAATTTTATTAGTTAATGCTAATTATTTATTTAAGAATTAGTTTTTTACTGTGTTTTGTTTCCGAAAATCGACAAAATCAAAAGGAACCTGATACAAGATTGGTTAACTTTCGACCCCAGACCCCCTCCCCCTTGAAAAATACCTGTGTGCGCTACTGTTTAACATCAATTATAAATGCTAATTCTGTGAGGCTTAAAATTACAATTCGCTTAAAACTAATTATAATTTGAGCAACGATTTAAAAAAAATCATTTTACGTTTTTGTAAACATTGTCGAGCACTTGGCTTTGCTTCCCTTACAATTCAGCTATTATATCAATAACGTTTTATTTTCTTATTAATGAACTCGTGCAAAGAGCGGGCACTTCAGCCGGTATACTTTTAATGCATCAGTGCTGCACAGAATATTTTCTAACTAATTAATTAATACTAAATTAAGAACAAGTTTAATAAGTATTAATGACGTCCATGAGCTTGTCTTGGAAAGCAAAGTTTTTATAAAGAATGCTTATTATTAGAAATTGACCCTCTGAGTTCTTTTTCTATATTTAGCAGATATCTATATTTTGTCTTCTAAGCAGCTACCGCATTTTGTAATATGTTGAATTTAAAAATTAGAGAAAGGAAAAATAACAATAATTATCCTATTATTTTATTTATTTATTTATTTTGCTTAAAAGTAGTATACAAAATTTTTTAATACTTATGTTACTAATTTGTATGGTTTATAATTAAGATCGCCTATTGTGACTTTAGCGTCAAAGTGCATTATTATTGCATTCAGTACATTATTAATGTATAAGGGGGCGCGAAAAAAATTGTGATCTAAAAGGGGGGCACCAGTATTGAAAGTTTGAGAAGCACTGATCTAAGGGGTATCCCCAAAGTGAGGTAATCCTCAAACTTAAGACTCAAACTCAGTGGCACAACAATCCATGAGGGCCAGGAACTACTGTGCCCATCATAATACACGTGGCCATTGGACGCTGAGGTGCATGAACAGAAGTCCCGATTTGGTGGTCTGTCTGAACAGAGACCTTCAGTGATTAAGACCCGAAGCAAGCTTGGTACTCATTTATCGACCCAATGTAGCGGCGATGAAAGGCAGAGTCGACCTTGCGCAGCCCGTTAAGAGAACCCCAGACCTGTGGTGTGGAAGCACGATACACAACCACTCGATCTTATTCGGTGAAAAATAAAATTTAATGTTAGAATCTTATATAAATCCCTAATGAATGAGGGAGTCCAAACTTTTTTTTTCATGTAAACTATTTAGACGGAAATGGTTAGTTATGAACATTTCACAAGTTGCATAAATTAAAATTAACCGTTATAGTTTACATAAATTTTTAAGGGTGCAAAAGGTGTATTTCGGCTGCACGAATTAATTTTAAAAGGAATACGGTTACGAAAAAGTAGTACAAATCTATCTAAAGAAGGTTTGGTTACCTTACATATTGTCAAACACAACAATGCATTGGAAGCCAATTCCACAATTCGTTGTTATAAAAATGTATGGAGTGAGTGAGTTAATATTAACGTCGCACTGTTCAGCTACACGAGGGCTTTTGGCGACGGACCACGTAATTTTGAACCATGGTCAAGTGACGTGGACGACACCTGAGCTGGCACCCCCCTCTCCTAACTACCAAACCACAGAAACGGGAGGACGTTTCGGCTCTCGACAGATTTAACGTGCATCGCTGCCCTACACGGCGGGTCTTTAGTGGTACTGGGCTCGAACTCGTGACAAAGCAAGCCACGTTCCGATACCTATACAACTAGGCTACCGCAGCCGAAATATAGTAAAAGATACCAAAGAAGCTATATAATAAAAAATTTGAAATTTTTATTATACTCAAACAATTGCTAAAACTTATGGTAAATAATTTTTAACTGCGCGGTGCATTTCTTTTCGAAATTTCAAATGGAATTTCTAACATAAAATTTCTAGCTTTATAAGGTCTAGATTTAAAAAAAATATCCGGTTTTTAATTACTTATTCAGTTAGCCTTTAAAAAAGATAAATGTTGAGGTATTTTGTATAAGTAGATATTTTTGAACAATATATAATTCGAATGTTTTTCAATAGCTCGAATTTAAAATTGATTTTTACGTTTATTTATATGCATAAATGTCTACTGTAAATGTTTCCGTATATTTTTGATTACCATTTATTCAAACATTCAAGTTATAAAAAAAATGTGTGAAAATCTTCATTCATGTTGTATTTGATGTAAACTGAAGTTCAAGCACTTTTAAAATTCAAGTATAATTCGGTGTATTTTAACAATATATAACCACAGGCACACACACACACACTGTACTTAAACTTCCCTGAACACTTAGGATTTGAAATCTAAAAAAAAAACTAATAAATCTTAATTGGTTTTTTTTTCGTTATTATTTTTATCAAAGTGTAAGAAAATGTTTCAAATGATTTGATGAAGTTTAAATTTATTCATCTTTAGTGGTTGGAAAATTGAAAATGTTCCAAATTTTAAAGAGTTTGGTGTTTTATTAATTTTTTCGGTATCTTATAATAAAATAATCATGTTTCAAAAACTAAAATCTTTCATTAAAATAAGAAAAATGAAGAGAAAGAATATACTTAAAAAAAGATAATTTGTCTAACTATATAAAATAGCAGATTGCACTGACACGCCCCAACTTTTGTTACAGTTTCAAATTAATGTGAAACCAAATGCGTTGGGACTTTGCAAAACTTTAAAAAAAACGAGGTAACAAATTAACACTTCCTGGGGTCTAAAGAAATTTCCCCTCGATTTTTTACGATTGCCGAAGGGTCAAAACACGGGGTTCCCTGCGAGCCATAAAACTTCTGCTGTGTTGCTTCCTCTGTCCCTCATTATCTTTCAAGATGTTAAACCTTAAAAGGGGAAAGGATTTCAGAAAAGTGCGGCTAATCCGCTTTTGAAAACGTTACTTGAACGCAGAAAAATCCGTGCAGTCCATTTTCGAAGCATCTTTACACTGACGGAATTTTCCGTGCTATCCGGTTAGAGGGTTAATATATCGATGTCGGCATTTATCATCAAAATTCGTGAAGAAATATTTAAATTTCCTCTTTTTCATTTGAAATATATCGTAAGTACAATTTTTAATATTTCCTGTTATATAAGACACATGGAATTAACTAAATATATTTCCTCATTAAAGCGTTGGATATCTTCGTCTAAGTAAGGACATTAGTCTTAAGTCAAACAGGTGATTTACTTAAAATGCTTTTCAGTTTAAATATCTCTTTGCATATACTAAAGGGAGCTACATTGAAGACTATTTATATGAAAGCAAAACGTATAGTAATATATATATATATTTAATGCCCCCTTAACATTGAATTGTATTTCTATTTGAAGGAATATTCCGATAAAATTCAATGTGCTAGTTTTTTTTATTAAAATATGCTCATTTTTGCGAATTCCGGGACAGTGTTATTTTGTCATGGGCTCCAAATCCTAGTGCCCATCAGGTCCTAGAAATCGTATCACAGAATCTGGATCCTGGAAAATGCCATGCAGAGGTTTTGAGACACATTGAATCTGTAGAGGCACAAAGTCTTCTCGCTTAACATGGTGAGAAAGTTTGGAAATCTGATGGCGAAACAGGTTTCTTTTCCATGACTTGACAGCGGATCAAAATTATGAGGTATATTTCCAAAATTCCTTAACAATAATTAAAGTAAAGAAAAGCTGGTAAAGAATTAAATCTATCGATATCTTCTTGGTCATAAAGTGTCCATCAAAAGAAAAAAAATATGCTTTTATAAACTTAGTTGAGTGTTTTTTATTCACAGTAGAACCTCTTTTTTTAAGGTATCCGTCTACGTTCGGAACAGTGATTTTGCAAACGCGTATAAATGGATAACATTTATGATATTTAGTGTCACTTAGATTATAAAATGTATATAAAATTGTTTCAAGAATAGTATTACAATGAAAATCTATTTCACTACAATATTTTGACAAAAATGAACATAGAATGATCCATTTTATCAAAAAATTCTTCTTTTGTGAAAAATACTTCTATTTTAATAGTATTTTGTGTGCTTGTATATAGCTCAGATCTCTGTATAGAGGCTCAAGTAGAATTTTTGAAATATATAACTTAAAAGTGGGTTTTACCAAATTTTACGTCAGCAGAGGGGAGAAATTTTAAGGAAAAAAATAATTACTTCAAATGTTTGTAACTCTGAAAATAATGTGAATTTTTTTCAAAAATCTTAGTTGAGCCTCTGTACAGAGGTCTGAGCTATGTGCATCAAAATATTATTATAATTAAAGTATTTTTCGCCAAAGGAGAACGCTTTCAAAAAAGTTTATTCTTAGTTTAATTTTAGCCGAAATATTGTATTTAAATACTTTTTTTTCAAAATGTCCTTTAAGTAATTTTATATATGTATTCTAATCTAAATGACATTAAATATGAAAATTATCCATTTTTGCGCTTTTTTATCCAAACGTAGTCGGATACATTAAATAAACAAATAAGCGGATTATCTTAAAATTTCTTTATAAATACTCAGGAATTTAGTAATAATTATATGTACTGGTATGTATGCAAAACAGAAGTAAATTAATTCAAAATTAAATTAGTACTAATTGTGTTGTTATGTACTTTTATTTCATTAGGTTAAATCATTTTGTATTTATTTAGTACGAAATATTCAATTCTTACTTAATTATTCAATTTGTTTTCCTTTCTCGGTATCATGGGTGTGGAAAAGTTTCACAATCTAAATCCGTCATTTACATTAAAAGATTTTCTTTATGAAAATATTTGGTTTTTAAATATATTTTGAAATAAATTCCATGGCTTTCTCTTAAAAACGATAAATACTTTTGTGTTCATTTTGAATAAGGCCATAGGCAATTTATAAAATATTTATGTTGGCATTTTTAGCATAAATCTAATTGCGCACGCACATATGAATGTATATTAAAGATCGTGGTAATAGGTAAGGTTTTCTATCACAATGATCATATCTTAAGTGGTTGGTAGTTGAATGATAATCCACTTTATTTATCGTTTTCATAAAAACACAAGTAAACATCTAGACCTCACAATTCATAATATAATAACACACATAATACAAATACACACGAACATTACAACATGACGAATACAAGATACGTGTAAGACATGTTTATATATATATATATATATATATATATATATATATATATATATATATATATATATATATATATATGTGAACACCAAATTCCAAATTGAGAAAAATAACTTTACTTCTACTTTAAGCTATATAACTGAAGGCTGTTTCTGTCTCCGTCATTTTCGGCCAATCCCCTCTCTATCACTTCCAGTCCAAAGATCCCCAAACTCTCTATTGGAATCCACCCTAATCTCTACCTGTTAAAGATCTACCCCCAAATACACACACCCATCCTAACATCCAATGCAATCACCATCTGTTTCGACACCTTGTAATACACTTCTAGGATGTCATCACTACCCACGATCCAAACTGAATGTATCCAGGAAGCAAGAGAAGGAATTGACAAGATTGACCTTCCTCTATGTCTGGATGATGGATTACTCTTCATTACGATCCGGGTGAGCAGCAACAGAAATCAGTAAGATTAAGAAGAAGGCCTCAGTTGCGCAGAAAGATGAATTGTCTGAGATCAGGTTGGCGCAAAAAATGTCTGCTTTGACCCCTTTTAATGCATATGGATTGTTCTTTTTGATGGATACGTTTGGCTAAACACGATGTGCGCTTATATCGCTCCTTTAATTGAATATGATTGATAGCCCTAATTGATGTAATTGGATACATTTTTCCTTTTACGAGATTTTGCAATAAATGTCAAATTATATTGTTTTCCAGATCATTAATTATAGTTTAAGGGGTTAGAAGTGAAATATTAATTTTGTTAGTAATATAATAAGTAATCATAAATTGAATTTAGTTTTTCATTATTAGAGGATATATATATATATGTATATATATATATATATGTATATATATATATAAATATATATAAATATATGTATATATATATATATAAATATATGTATATATATATAAATATATGTATATGTATATATATAAATATATATGTATATATATATATATATACATACATATATATTAAATACTTATTTTCAAAAAAAAATGTCTGATAGATTATAGTGGCTAACTTCACTTTATCTTTAAGATCAAGATTCAAACTTCTTTTATAGTTAACTAGTTCCAAAACTTAAATATAACTAGATTCATATGAATAGTTTCATACCGAATAAAAATATTTCTAATTTCTACGTTTAAATGAATCGATGTTTAAAATTTTGTTCATTACGTTTTCATGCCAGCGTAATTCTTCGTATACATACATTAATGCATATACTAGTAAAAATAGTTTTAATGAATCAAATTTTGAAAGCAATTAAAATTAATTGGTATGTATGTAATAACTGTATGAAATAAAGAAAAATTCAAATATTTTTCGATATTAATACTATCCTGAATTTGTGTTGTATTCTTTAATGTGAGGTGAGAGATATACATATATATGTTATTATGAAAACATTTTTTTACTGAAGAAAATGATTTTATTCTTTAACATCTGAAGATTTAATAACTTTTCTTCTGAATCTCTTCTGTAAGCATTTAGTGTTTCAAGAAGTTTACATGAACTATAAAAGGCTTTTACTGATTAACTTAAAATTGTCTAATAAATATATTCGAAAAGATTATTTTTAAATGAGTTTCTCAGAACTAAATAATTACATTTCAATAAAAAGTTCATGTTTGCTATATACTTATTATAAAAGAAAACATATTAAAGTGCTTTATTTAAGAAAGAAAAATGCCAAGTTATGATAATTGAACTTTTTAAAAGTTATGGAAATTGTAAAAAATCACGGAATCAAACAATATTTATTTCATGTATTGGAAACTTATTCATGTTAATGTGTCTTGATAAATTAATGTGTTAAAATAATAGAAAACTGTTGCGAAATTCGCATAAATGTTTAGTATTACGGCTTTTGATGTTTAGTGTGTAACGATCAGATTTTCTTATAGTTTTTTTTTGTAATAAATGTTTGCGGTAAATAAAACAGATTCATTTATAAATGGAAAAAAAAAATGCCTGCATTTTCTGGATTAGTTACATGCATTAATTTCTAGTTCAGACGTTTGTAATTGATCAAACAAATATTAAATTCAAAACGCATTTACTACAAACAGCGTGAAATATGAAATTTGCCTGATAAAAATACATTAATTGTTTCTAACACCTCTAAAATTTGTTTAAAAGATCTCTACCACACGGTATCTTGAGAAAACACTGTTCTGAAAGAGCACTGAACAGATGCGGAGATGTCCGGCGTGTTCATTACAGCTTCATTACAAGAAATGTGTGTGTCGAGCAGTTAGGTCTGTCAACTATACTTGGAATCTGTGAAAATGTGCATATAAATATACACGGATTGTTGCTAAACGAATTGCAGCTATAGCATTGCTGCTGCTGAATTCTGGTAGATCATAGTTGTTACTCTCCAGGAGTTTATGTCTTGTTTTTTTTTTTTTAATTTTATTTTTTAGCTGTGACAGTTACTTCGCTTTGAAAGTCAAAATAATATTTGTTGATAAAGATTTATAACCATTTGATCATTTGAAACTAGAGGAATATGACAACTGGTTTTTGTCAGCTCATCTATTTTCTATTACTGGAGATCTATTTCAAACTGAACATTTTATGATTTTCATGCGATTGCTGTAATATACATATATATTACATTACATATAAAGAAATAGGAACCGGGGCAGCTATTAGCAATTGACGGTATTGCTGCTGGAGAGTGTGAGAAATAGGCTGTTCAGAAAATGAAGGGTTAATGCAACTTTAATCGTCTTAACTTCATCATCAAACGTGATTTTTTTAGTTCTTAGTGAAATTTAGTGAGCGAAAGTCTGACAGAAAATGCCGGTTCATGCGACATCATTATTTATCAAGCTTTGAGTTATAAGTACAGGTACTGACGGCTCAAAGTAGCAGTTATAATATAAAAACAATTTAGTTAATTTATACTGATTTTCAAGATATTAGAATGCACATAATCATATAGTATGATATTGAACCATATATAAACATACATATCTTCTGCTTCGATAGCAACAAAGTTATAAGGAGTCACTAGATTATTCATTTTAGAAATATATAGTTTTATTCCTCTAAACCTATATAGCATTTTGAAAATCATTGATTATAGATGCATTTTTCCTACTGATACGTTGCATACGTTAAGTAGAAAAAAATATTTAATAGCAATTAAGAAAACGAAAGGATTGTTTCTCGCAGCTAGTACATTTGAATAAGATACTCGTATTTTCAGTGGATTTGAATAATTATTACGTCATATCTAGTATACTTGCAAAGTCTACATCTGTCTACCATTTCACTTGTATAAATCAATTGTTACCCCCTAAGTAGATTGCCCATAAAACGTACAGCTTCCGAAAGTTGGCCACAACTGGCTTGCCCGTAAGCTTTTAAAGGTTAAGGCCCCCCCCATAAAATGAGATATTTATGTTCAAGGGATCAATTACTTAAATTGTAATCATGTAAACAATTATTTTATGCATGTCATAGATAAGACTTTTATTTGAAACATATGCACAAATATCTGATTTATGCGTTTCATAAAATTTTTTACAGTATTGATTTTGCAATTTTGAGTTATATGTCGACGCATAAGTAGAACCTAAATAAGTTTTAGAAAATAAAAGTAAAAACACATCCTTTTGTTAAATAGTAATGCTTTTCGAAACATTATCACTGAAGACCTGCCGTGTAGAAAATACTGATACACTTAAACATATCGAGCTCAAAGACATCTCTTTAACGTAGTGTTGTTGCTTGCAGAAGGGATTCCTGGTCATATGTCCTTGTCACTTAAACGAGGCTCAGAATTAACAGGTCCATAGCCAATATCCTTCGGGTTGCCTTACAATGTGATGTTATAATATAGAGAAACATCAAAGAGATAAATGCAGTGGCGCACACAAGGGGGGGGTCCTGGGGGTCCGACCCCCCCAAATCACTTGATATTTTTTCCGATTGATTGCAATTTTAAGTATATAGTACGTAAAAGTTAACTAAGTATTTGTTATTAATAATTAATTTTATTAATTAATGCTAATTATTATTAAATACTTAGTTTTTTACAGTGTTTTGTTCTCGAAAATTGACAAAATCAAAAGAAGTATGATACAAGAATGGTGAACTTTCGACCCCGGACCCCCCACCTTGAAAAATTCCTGTGTGCGCTACTGGATAAATGCAATAATTATAGGCAGAATACATGATAATGATTAAATAATAATGGTTATAGATTTTAAGTTATAAAATTACATTTTAAACATTAAAAGTATACAAAAGCAAACTCCATTTTGCAAAGACGTTAGATAAATAGAATAAAAACTCATAAATTGCACGAAGTGAGTTAAAATATTATGCTTGCATATCCCTTTCAAGATTGTGATGCATTCAATACACATGATTTTGAATAAAATAAACCAATTGGCATTCTGACAATAGTTTTATTCAACTCAAATCAAAAGCAAATATTTTCCCTACAAACTCAGCATGCGATGCCCCTTAAAAGCAAGAAGAAAGTACACTGATAGAATTAACGATAATTCTTCAAGAAAATATACCCTGCTGCTTTGAATAAAAGTCAGTAAAAAGTAGCTTTTCGATTTTCATATTAGTTCAATTTCAAAACATTTGTTTATTCGCTCTGTTGATTTGAAATAGAAATATTCCATACAGATAATGTAATAATAAGAATGGGATTCAAGTTTTTACCGACCTAAATTTATCTTTAAAAAAGCAAGTTCTGAAAGGCAACCCCTTATTTCGTTTTAATAATTCTTGAGAAAAGAACGATTTTATAGAAATAAACATTTTTTTTTAAAAATATCTTAACATATTTGTGAATATCACAAAAATTTACATTCTAATTGTGGAAAGATTAAAAAGTGATTATATTTATATTTGCATTTATGTTTAACTTTATGTTTACAGATAGATAATACAGATAATAAAATTTAATGATATAAATTATTATTATGTAACGCAACTGCCAATTTTTTTTTGAAAAAAATATTATTTATAATAACCTTACCCTCTCTCACTAGTGTTTAATGAATTCATGTAATTTTGTATAATTTAATGAAACTTACACTCGAGAGACATTTTTACTATATGTATGATGTGAGAATGAATAAGTAGTTGTACACAGTAACGAAGCCTCAGAAAAAACAAATTTGTTCAATAAAATACCTATTTTTAAGAATTTTTTTTTAAATTTAAAGTAGCAGCTGTAACTAATAACATTTCAAGAAACTTTATTTTAAATATTTCATCGTATTTCTGAGTCAGTGATAATAATAGTTATTTAATCATAATTTATATTAAAAACTTCTATATAATTAATAATTATTTGAATTATTAATGATAATTGCATTATTAATTATATTTATTATTATAATTTATTCCCAATGATAAATAATATTAATATGTTTAATAAAGAATTCATGTTTTTTATTCGCTTTATAGAGAAATAATACATATTTTTAGAATTATTGTGCATACGTTATGGAAATCTCTAGCTAAATGTGGACAAGTTTTTTATTGACCAAGAATCACTACTCATTAACAACTATGAACCATATAAAAGTTCTCATAAATTACTTTCTTTAATTGCCTTACTTGGCTATTATTGAAACTCGAATGTTATTTGTTTTATAATAACCGATTTATTACATTGAGCTCAATATATATATATATATATGTTTAACAAACATTTTCAAAATATTAATGCTTTTATAAAATCTAATTCTAGCAAAAGAGAAATTTTTAATCGAATCTCTGCTTTTTATAAAATAATAAATTTACGAATTTTGGAAATTAAATTCTCTCATATTTTTGTAACTCCTTAATTTCATAAAAATCCTATTAAATTTGGAACTAGTATGGATAACTTTAAAACTTTTATTGCATATCCGGGGAAGAAGCTACAAAATATTATTCAATCTACATTAGACAAAATTGTTAATTCTATTATAGTTATGAATAGTATGGACATTTTTTATTAAGTATATGCAAAGTATAAAAATTATTTCTATTCTCTCTCATACCTGTGATTTTGAAGATTTATTTAATTCCATACATATAGGGAAAAAAGACATGTTTAAGATTCTTAAAATAGCATATATCAAATATTTGTTGAATAAGATAATAAAATATGATAAATATATTTCTATTATTAAATAAGTTATAAATTAAACTTATATTTTACATAATAATGTTTATTATACGCAAATATTAACGGTTTACCACAAGGAGGACCAGCTCGCAAGTGCTTAACAAAATTTACTTGCATTTGAAAATGAAATTATTAGTTATGAATTTTGTTACTTTTTTAGATACATAGATGAGTTAATTATATTTAGTAATATAGTAGACTTTGTTCCTAGCTGTGGTTTTTATTCCAACCATTTAAAGTTACTAAAAACTAATTATAAAAATGAGTCAGCTAACTTTTTGCACCTTCAATTAAACGTTAAGAATAATTTGTTCTTAATTAATATTTTTCATAAAATAGACTCATTACGTTTTAACGTTATAAAAATGCCTTTTTGCAGTAGTAATTTACACCTTTCAATATTTAAAATTATTATCTTAAATTTTATAAAAAGAGACAATGATTTAGTTTCCGATGACATAGTAAAGCATAGTGTAATTTTGTAAAATTCTGCAATAATTTTTTAGAATGCAATTATCCAAGTAAATTTATTTTTTAATATATTTCTTTTTCAATTTAAATCGATTTCTATCTTAGTTCAATATTTTATTAATAATTTCTCCTGTTTAATTTATTTTTTAAAGTATTTTAAAATATCTTAATCGCTTAATTTATTAACAATATAATTATCTTGAATATAGTTATCCAAGTAAATTTATTTTTAAATATATTTCTATTTTATATTAATTATTCTTAGAAATGTGTGCATTATTTCATTTTAAATTTCTTATGTTTACTTTATTTTAAAATATCTTAGGTGATAGTTTAATTGTAAAATAACTATCTTGGTGGCACCACGGTTTTTTCTTCTTGTGTTGTTGCAATACTTTACACCATTTCGCGTGAGATCTTAGCGTAAAAAGTTTGCAATTCGGTATTCAAGGTTTATATTTTTACATGTAAGTTTTTATTCTAATTTTTTCAATATAATATTTTTTTATTATTTTTTTCAGCGATACATTATTGTTCTCTTTTCATAATTTCATTTTACTATATTATCAGGTTTATCATTCAAGTGTTAGAAATAGGTTTAAATTTTCAACATGGCTCTAATTTTCTTTTATTTTACATTACGTCAAAAATTTCAGCTTTACGGGGAATGTGGATCCATAAAGCATTGCTTAACTCTAAATTTACGGCCTAATTGAGAAACATCCTAATTATAATATGTCTCCAGTTTAGTCCAAAGACTTTGTTTGTACCTACATTTGTTGTGTCTCGTGAATTCCAATTTATATCTTTTTTTGGCATTGTAGGTTTTAGAACTTTTTCACTTTTTTTATTATAATATGTATATGCATATATATATATATATATTATATAAAAATATTTATATATATATGATGTAGCCAATACACAAAAAATAAAGCATAAATACACCAAATTACTCATCTAATTTAGAATTTATTTTTAATTTAACCTAATAATACTTAAAATTTTTTAAATTACAATTTAATTATGTGAATTGATTTGACATTTACAAGTTATGTTTAGGAGTACTTTTAATTTTTGCTCTAAGATGATGCGCGTGTATTATGAATTGATTGTATAGTTTGACCATTTCATATATTTCTTTGAATATTCGTTTAAAGATTCCTTAAAAAGAAATTTCCATTAATGTACTGAGTAATGCATTATAAAAGGGGTTTTCTGTTATGTATTTTGTTTCTCTCAGCCAACAAGAATTTGCTTCCCAAATTTAAGTTACAGAGAAAAGGAAAGAATATATATGGCATGCTTGATCTAATTTCCATATTATTCATTTTACCAGCATTCCCGATTTGATATACTAATTGATAAAGTAGTAATCTACGTTTACCCATTATTTAGATGCATTACATTTAATTATACAACATATAGCATTCAATTAATTTGAGACGAATAAGTCTTTGACATTTTCTTTGGACATCCCAATAATTTGCAACTCACATTTTGTTGTCTCTATATCTCTCTGTTAATTTTATAAGTTTATTAAAGGAGATATTTATTTGTAATTTGTCAGTCGAACTGACAGGTTATGTTTATTTATTGACTATTGTATTATTGTTTATTTATTGACAAATTTTTGTAAAAAAAATATTTTCCAAAGGCCACCCTTAACATGTACCGCCCGGGGCAAAGGTCCGTTTTGTCTGAAATCTAGAGCCTTTGGCCGTGGTAGCCGAGTGGTATTGTTATCGGATCGTGGCTTGCCTTGTCACGGGTTAGAGCCCAGTACCAACAAATACTCGCCGTGTAGGGCAGCGATGCACGCTAAATCAGTCGAGAGCTGAAACGACCTCCCGTTGGTGTGGTGTGGTTGTTAGGAGAGGGGTGGCAGCTCATGTGTCGTCCACGTCACTTGACAATGGTTCAAAATTACGTGGTCCGTCGCCAAAAGCCCTCATGTAGCTAAACAGCGTGACGTTAATAATCAATCAATCGATCAATCTGACCCTAGAGCCGTCTCTGATGTCAGCAGGTGTATATCCCGCAATTTGAAAGAAATAACGCTTTCCTCAGGTTTGTGACCATTACAACTCAGTAACTAAAGTCATCGCATAGTAGCAGGAGCTAGTTGAGAGACAACCTTGATGGCTTTAAAACATAAAATAATGCATATATTGTCCAATGTTCTTCTTCCAAGCTAAAATCAGATTTATATCAGTGGTTCTCAAACTTTCACTACTGGCGACCCAATTTACAATCATAATTTTTATCGCGCCCCCCTAAAAATAATAATGTATTGAATGCAAAAATAATGCACTTTGCCGCTAAAGCTACAATACGATCATAATTATAAATCGTTCAAATTAACAATATAAGTATTACATTTTGTATATGTTACTTTTAAGTAATATATATCTTCATTTTTTTTAACTTTTTAGTTCGTTTCACTATAAAGGTGCGTTTTTTGTTTATTTTAAAACCATAATTTATTTTATAATTATTTTTACTATATACGACAAAAATCACAAAAAATTCCAGTGAATAATTTAATTAAGAGAAAATATACTTACCTACTTTCAAGAAATTTTCAATTTTTCTTTGAAAATTTGAGACAAAATCCAATAAAACTAAGGAAAATGTTGCAAATGTGTGTGTCCTTAATAAAGGACGTAAATCACAGACACTTTTTGCTAGCACAGGAACGTTATTTTCCACAGCAAAACTGTCATATTTTGTTCACTTTTTTGTAGTTTTCCTTAGTTTGATAATCTACAAATAGCATTTTGGACTTTTTCTTCCTTGTGTCTTTTTGACAAGGCGAAGTGCTACATTTTTGCTTCATAGTTTTCTTCATAAAGATCTTTAGGCAGCATTTGAAAATTTCAAATCAACTCAAATGTTTCATGTCTAACGCTTTTCTGATATTTAATTCCGTTATCATGATTAATATGCATTACTTCAGTAGGTTTTTCAATAGCTTGATCAGTTTCAACTTCTTTCAATAGGAATCACAAATGCCCATTTTTTTTTAATATTCTGCTCATTTACATTTATAAACCATAATAAGTCACACACAAAACTGCTATCAAAACCACAAAATTGTTCATGGGGAAAGTGTAGCATGTGTTCTAAGCAATAGTTTTGTAAGAAAGGCGAAACAGAAATATATTATTTACAACTTACCTAAAAACACGACGGAGATAACCATACCTGTAAGTTCGAAGGTCAGCTAAAGTAATATTTTAGGTTAAAAGAGACGTTATAAAAAAATCTCTCATCGTGGGATTACAACAAAGCAATAAATATTTTTTTAATTTGGTTATAGGATCAAAGATGGCTAATGACCGTTTGAAGTGGAATCTTTTATTTTTGATGATCACCAGATGATAAAAATAAATTATATCAGTGTAAATGTGTATTTTTATTATGTCAGAAAGCATTTTGTTTTACTTCATTCCAAAAAATTATTATTTAATCCTTTTATTTTCAATATGCTCGCGCCCCCCAGGGGGCACGCCCCACAGTTTGAGAAACACTGGTTATATTATTACAGAATAATATTTAGCTATATATATATATGTTTGGCATTTGTTTCTTTCGATTGTCTACTTCCTTCACAAATCATTTATTTGCTTGATAGTTCTTTCCTTCACAGTTTATAATGTCTAAAAACCCTTTATTTTTGTGAAAACACTTTATTTTTAATTCCAAATTTATCTGATCAGAAACTGCTTTGTTTGTGCATTCCAAACTGAGATGATGCAATATTGCATCACTCATTATTTATTATATACTGCAACTCATTTAGTTTCGGATCATTCCAGCCGATCCGATAGGTCCATTGTCATATCCCTGTGTGTTTGTGTAACTTTTCGCTTTCAGCTTTACGTTCGTCTGTAAAATATGATGCTAAATTTTATAAAAACATGTTTCCTTAAATTAATACTGTAAACAGACTAAGATGTTATTGCAAAATGGCTGATTCCCGGGAAATTACGGCATGTATGTATTATTTCGTTTTTAACTCATTTGCATAATTTTATGTTTCGTTAGAGTTTATTTTACTTTTTTTTTTGTCTGCAAGTGTAATTTACAAGGAATCCAATCCTCATTTTCACCTTTTATCTTCTTGAAAGTGTTTATTAACGTAACATTTTATGCAGTGCCATGTGTTGATAGTATATTGATGAATAACTATTATACAAAATTTATAAATCTATACAATAGTAATTACAATTATTCATTCTAAAGAAAAAAAAATTACATGTGACTAAACTAGTGAAACAAACAAAGAAATATTCCAAAACATTTGCAATTAATTCCGGATTATAAATTTACATACACGCAAATGATATAATGGAAAACCTATATATCACAAGCAACCTGTTAAAGAATTCATGTGGCATATTTTAAAAATACATGAATAATTTCTTTTAAAGAACAAAAATTAAATTACATTTAATTAATTTGTGAAATTCTGCATCAGATTTTCGTTATAAATGTGCTGATTTACGCTAAAAAAATTCTGATTTAAAGATTGAAGATGTAGGTTCAAATTATTTTTATTGTGGTTTTTTTTTTAATTTATAAGAATGGAGTGTATCCTGAGATTCTAAAGGGTGTTTTTTTAGAGGTGTAGAACTTTAAATTGCAATAAAACAACGATATATTATTCGATTGACATGAATTTTTTTATTCGAAAGATAATCTTGTGGCATTACATTTTAAAAATGATTTCTGGCACGGCTGGCTCGGATGTAGTCCAATCTGGACGTCCAATTTTCGATGACTTTTTCCAACATTTGTGGCCGTATATCGGATATAACACGGCGAATGTTGTCTTCCAAATCAATCGTTTGTAGATCCGCATACACCAATGACTTAACATAGCCCCACAGAAAATAGTCTAGCGGTGTTAAATTTTCCCAATTCATTTGTGAAAGTAGGCGGTCACCAAACGTGTCTTTCAATAAATCGATTGTGGCACGAGCTGTGTGACATGTTGTGCAACCACAACTCCTGGACATCATGATTGTTCAATTCAGGAATGAAAAAGTTAGTAATCATATCCCTATACCGATCACCATTGACTGTAACGTTTTGGCCTTCATCGTTTTTGAAGAAATACGGTCCAATGATTCCACCAGCCCATAAAGCGCACCAAACAGTCAATTTTTCTGGATGTAACGGTGTTTCGACATACACCACACCAAATGCGGCAGTTTTGTTTGTTGACGTAGCCATTGAACCAGCCCATCGCTAAACAAAATTCGCTTATGAAAATAACAACGGCAATCTCGCTTTGGACACATTCGACGAATCTACGCCTTGCTTGATGATCGTTTTGATGAATTGCCAAACCAAACTGAGAATAAATCACTTGACAGCTGTAAAATCGGTCGCCATCTTGTAAAGTAATGCCAACTTAAACTTCTATACCTGGGAAAAAAAACACTCTTTACTAAACAATACGTATCAAATTTTTAATTCAATTATATACATTTACTAAATTTCCGCTTAAGATTTATAAAAAAAATGAACAAGTATAATTAGGGAAACAAATATATCTACAGAAGAAGGAGAAATAAATGCAAGATGCTACAATGCATAGAGTTCTAAAAATCTAAACAACTAAATCAATACTAGATGTTGCTCATATTTGTCTCTATTTCCGTCATAAACCCAACTAATCCTGTCTGTTATTGAGAGCGTTCCTTAGGAGTGTATTTAACATCTTTTTCTTTTCTCATACGATGTTTTTTTTTTCTCTTTTTCAAGTTTATTTAATTAATTAACTGTAAGACATGAATGTAATCTCACTAAAGGAAAAAGTGGAAAAAGATGCAAACTTTTTTTTAAATTATCTTACTAACTAGTTAAATAATAATTTTAATGTAAAATATTTGCAATTTACCGAATCATGTAAAATATAACTTCTTTTTAAAATATGCGTAACATTTTAATTTACTTTATAACAGTTTATGCAATAATATTACACTGGTGTCCAAATGTTAACAGAAGTTATAAAACTCTATCAATTAAATGCAAGAATTTGGGAACTGTGCATACATGATCTGTTTACGTCAGTGTTTCTCAAACTGTGGGGCGCGCCCCCTGGGGGGGGGCACGATAACCTTACGTGGGGAACGCGAGCATATCGAAAATAAAATATTTAAAAAATAATTAATTTACTGCAATGAATTAAAAGAAAATACTTTCAGACATAATACAAAATGCGCTTTTACTCTGATATAAATTATAGGCGATATTAAGTCATCAAAAAAAAAAACTTCTTCAATACTTAATTAGCTATCTTTGATCCTATAACCAAATAAAAAGTATTTTATTTAAAATGCTGTAATCCCATCATGAGAGAGTTTTTATTACGTTTTACTTTTTAAAACTAACATTCTACTCTTTCAGAGAAAAAAACAGATCCCAGATCCAGAATCGAAAAAATTTAGGAACATAAAAAGTTCATTCACTGCCATTTTTTTTGAAATACTGCACATTATAGCTGTAATTTGTTTGACCTTCTAGGTTATTGGTACATTTAGTTATGACCCCTCTTTTATGTGTTTATTTCTCATTTAAGGAAGTTGTAAGTAATATATTTCTCTGTTGCGCTTTTTTCCATGCAAAACAGCTTTATGATATTTGGAAAACCACGGAAAGCACACACACACACTTTGATGGATTACTTGACCAAGACTTAGACCAATATAAGTATTTTCAAACGTATAAAACATAACAATTGTTTTTAGCAGTAACATACACATTATCATAATGAATGTACTTTTTACCCGGAAGTGGTCACGCTGGACACACAGATCACGAAATTGTTCATTCTGGCAAAACTGTTTATTTGTTTCCAAAGAAAAATTGAAAAGTCCTTGAAAGTAGGTAAATAAACTTCCTCTTAATTAAATTATTCTCTGGAATATAACGATTTGTATCGTGTAGAATAAAATAATTATAAAAAAAGGATTAGGGTGACTCAATAACCTTGCTCGACCGTATCGAGTGCGCGCCTGCTCCCAGGTTTAAACATGCTGAAGTCTTTTCGCTTTAAATATTAAAAATAATACAATTATTCTTCATCGGAATTTTATATTATTGTTCATTATTTAACATCAATTATAAATGCTAATTCTGTGAGACTTAAAATTAAAATTTGCTTAAAACTAATTATAATTTGAGCAATCATTAAAAAAAACATTTTACATTTTCGTAAACATTGTCGTGCACTTGTCTTTACTCTCCTTACAATGCAGATATTATATCAATGATGTTTTATTTTCTTATAAATGAACTCCTGCAAAGAGCGGGTGCTTCGGCCGGTATACTTTTAATGTATCAGTGCTGCACAGAGTATTTTATAACTAATTAATTAATACTAAATTAAGAACAAGTTTAATAAGTATTAACGACATCCATGGGCTTATCTTGCAGAGCAAAGTTTTTATAAGGAATGCTTATGATTAGAAATTGACCCTTTGAGTTATTTTTCTATATTCAGCAGATATTCATATTTTGTCTTCTAAGCAGTCACCGTATTTTGCAATATGTTCAATTTAAAAATTAGAGAAAGGAAAATAACATAATAATTATCGTATTACTTAATTAATTTATTTTTTTGGTTAAAAGTAGTATTCAAAATTTAATACTTATGTTATTAGTTTGTATGGTTTATAATTAAGATCTCGTATTGTAGCTTTAGCGTCAAAGTGCATTATTATTGCATTTAGTGCAATATTATTGAATAAGGGGGGCACAATAAAAATTGTGAATGAAAAGAGGGGCACCATTATTGATAGTTTTAGAAGCACTGGTTTATGTGAACCAATTATTATGAACATCGAAATAGTTTACTAGTTATGTAATGAAACGATGAAATGGACAATTGAGAATTGTGTAATCATAATAATGTAAAATTGTTTTCAAGAGAGAGATTATCGTTTCTACATTTAATACGGTCTTGCACATTTCAACTGTCGGAAAAGTATTAATTATATATCAAAGGAGACAAATTGACACATTTTTCAATTAAGAATAATTAAAACATATAAAAAGGGATGATCTCAGAATAGTGTCGTAAATATCGTCTGATTCATCATTTCAGAAAAACAGGAATCTATTGGGAAAAAAATACAGTTGAGAGTGGCAAAATTCTTGGAATAATAACAGCAAGAAAAACCAATTTATGTTAGTAATTTTGAGACGGAACAAGAATATGTGAAAAACAGCTAAAAAGACAATGAACGTCTTCCGAGGAATCCCGATTCAGTTTACAAAATGATTCATTTCGCACTATAATATAAAGAGAATTCTGAGCATATTGCTACTCTCATAACATTGAGAAGCTAAATCAGTATCATTTTGGTGATACTTTGGTAACGGATGGCAGAATTTACGTTTTCAGAATATATTTAGGTAATGGAATATGTCTTAAACACATGGGTGTCTGGAACTACACGATCTTCAATTCTGAACTATATCGAGAGGTCACACCATTCTCAACTCATTAAGAAATGTCTTGAAAAAGAATACATTAACCTCACCAACAAGATATTTAGATTTAAATTGGATTAAGCATGTTTGGAATATACTTGAATTAGAGGTTACAACTCGTCCTTCCTTGTTACCCTTTAACAAGGGAGATTGCTCAGCAAAAAAAAAGAAGAAAAAATAGCAGACAAGAATAGCAGAATTTTTCTCCTAAGTTCATCCAGGTTTTCATTTTTAACACAAAGCATTGATATGATAATTAACTTGCCGCAAAACGTGGTCTAACACCCAACTAACAAAATTAAGATGATTTTTAATTAGATTGCGGAATATATATTTAGCAGAAAAATACGCGCTCAATATGACATTTTCTCTAAGCCGTATGCATGAAGTCAAAATTTGTTTAGTAAATGTAATTTTTTTACGACAATTGCGTATCTATGAAGAATTTATTAAACAGTATATTATTAGAGATTGTATGCTTATTAAAAGTATTTAAAACTTTACATGAATATTGTAATGATATAATATTTGAAATACTTGCATGTTTTGAAGTATATAATATTTTTCTTTTTAAAGAAATGTATTCGCAATACAAAGGAATCGATTCTGAAAATAAAAATAAGAATATTTTCCAGTGTTTCCCAATACGTTTCACAGAGTTATAAAGTAAAAGATAACACTTTTTTTTAGCTTTTTACTACTGTAAACTAGATTAATTTTACGCTTACTGAAGCACTTCCAATTAGGGATAGAAATTGTTCTTCAAAATGTAATCTCTGATTACGTATCGATAAAAAATATATATAAATATTGAAATGTTTCTAAATGAAATGAATGCAGGTTTTCACTCATTGGAAAAAAGGCGATAACTAATATTAATACGCAAATAGTATATGTTGTTTCTTACACTTTTTCTTCATGTTTAAATAAATATGCGTGAATGTTTCATCAAAATTGTTTCAATGTCATTCGTTATAACAACTCAATTTAAAAAGAAAAACATAACATCATTAATATCTCTACATGAAAATAACTAATTTCTAAACAGATTGACCGTTCATAAGAATGCATTTATTAAGTTGTACTTGTAGATTCATTCTTATTAAATCTATACCACAGTAAAAAAATCCATTTAATTAACTGCATATATATAAATGTGAAGCATGAAAAAATGCTCTTTTCTTAATCTTTTTCTTATGTTCTAGCATCTTACATTGTTTTCACACAGAATTCCAAAACAATGTTCCTAAAATATATATATATATATATATATAGTTTCTAACTTTCCTCTTACTAAAGAAACAATTTATTTTCTCGCAACTGTAAGAAAAACACATTTTCTATTCCCTTTTACCAAAAAGATTCTTCTATAAAGAGTTTAGGATGTGTCAAAGAAAATATTCTATACTTCTACTTACAAATCGCATAAAAACTACATTTCCTTGGGTAATAGGAAAAATGAAATAATGTTGTATTTATGTACACATTGTTTTACTTCAGTTTATGTTACTTTTAGAATGAATAAATTTTCATAAAATCATGTTCCAATGGATACAAATAGGGGTTTATGTGGAAATCTAGTAACATTATATTCAAATAAGTTCCTATTTTATTTTCATACACTATTTAACAGAAGTAGAAGCACATTTTTTTAAAAAAAATATTTTGCACATGGCTACACAATACATAAAACAAAAACAAACAATATTTCCTCATACTACGAAACGGAACTTGATTTTGGTTTCTTAGAAACATGTTAAAAATCAATTTATTTTATTTAATCATTTATAAGTTATTTTTTTACTAAGGTAATTTTATAGCTAAAAAATTAAAACACACACACATATATATATACTCTACAGAATATTGTACATTATTATATTTATGAATAAATCCTTTAACAAAATTAATTTTTCAAGTATATTTCAAAAATATAAATCCTTTTTTTCCTATTAAAAATATTATTATTAAAAAGGCTTTCAAATACAACAAGAAATTTGGTAGATTTATATTTAATTATAATCAAATCTCGGAGCTCCTAAGTTCAGAATCATGTAAATGCTATCTATATCGAGACTATATTGATGATTATCATCAGCACGTTGTCACAGGAGACCTTAGCATCGTGAAAGATGATTTGTTAAGAAATTTTATGGAAAAAGGTACCGGTTTTAGACTCATGATCACAAAAAAAAAATCTAACGTTATGAAACAAATCATAAAAGATTTAGATAAATTCTACCTTAAAATGGCAATTAAATACGGAATGCCGATTGAAGCAATCAATCAATTTAGATCTTATGTAGCAACAGAAATTCGGGAATTAGATTTCACTGTTGAAAATGAAATTATGTATAAAGATCTTAAATCATCAATAGTAAATATCCAAAATGACTTCATGATTACATATGTTGATAAGGTCTCTGCTAATTATGCCATAATTTGTAAATATTATTACAGTAAAATATTAAGTAACCACATTTTAAATAATAATTCATTTCAAAAATCAATTCACAATAATAGAGAAGATGATAATCGTCTTTTAGCTTTGAACAAAAGACTGAATATTCATCTAAATAATATTAAATATCCAAGTATTTTTTTAACACCAAAATTTCATAAAAGCCCTATAAAATTCCGTAGTATCACTAATGGATACAATACATATATCACGAAGTCTGGGAAGATCTTACAATCTCTTCTTCAAAATCTAATTGATAATTTACAAAACACGGCAATAATTAAAAATAGCTTAGAGATTGCTCGAGTTACTAAGGATATGTTAATTTTTTCTATGCATGGTTTTGATTTCGAGGACCTTTTTAATTCAATAGATATTGACGATATAATTAAGGTTCTACAGTTAATTTATGATAAATAGGAATTATATACTTCAATGAAAAAAGAAAAATTTGATATTCTTGTTAACCTCGTATTAAAAGAAAATTTCATTACATTTGATCAGAATGTTTATAAACAGATCAAAGGATTACCTCCTCAGGGTGGTCTAGCTAGAAATTGTTTAGCGAACCTATATTTACATTTTTTTTAAATAGATCATGTTGTAAATGATTCTTACTTAATTTATCGTTATATAGATGATATAATAATTTTTGGTAAAAATAGTGAATACAAACCAAATATTACGTTCTACCCTGATTATCTCACACAAGCTCCTTAAAACTAACTTCAATTCTAATAGGGTGGAATTCTTGGATTTATACTTGCATCTTATTAACAATATTGTAGTCAGTAACATTTTTGACAAAAGAGATTCGTTTAAGTTCCATATAATTAAAATTCCCGTATGGAACAGTAATTTTCATATATCAATTTACAGAAATATCATTTTGAATTTTTTATTTAGAAATGATAACTTAACTACCCACAAAATAGATAAATACAATAATATAAAAAAAAATTTTCAACGTTGTTTAGATCATGAATACCCTTTTAATTTCTTAAGAACTTATATTCATCAAAAATACATTAACCGTCTTGCTACTTCGAATTCCAAAACCACCACACAACAATAGGATTTCAAAGTCAACATGTTAGTGGTCTTGCTGTGAAGATTAAATCATAACACTCATATCACAGTTTACATTTTTTCCACACACATCTTGAACATCTTACACATTGTTGACAACCAACCAAATTAGAGCCTAGCAAATTTACATTTTTGACAATCAACGAATTCAAATTTTGCCATATTTGATTGTCGTCATTTTATACCTGTCTTTGCTGGATGGTTTAAAAGTCAGCTCAAAAGATGTGTTTATGTATTTTCGAATTTATTAACTTGGTGAATAATTGATTTTCATTAATGGCAAGACGCTTGATTCTCTTCGTAAAAGCTTTGTGAGTAAAGAAATTTTGTTAAACTATTTTTTGAAAGATACTTTTTTATGTAATTGTTTTAGTATTTTTTCTACTTTTCTTACGTAATTATTTTGTGATTTTTCTGCATTAAGAGCATGGGAGAGTTTGTTACATAATAGTAGTGAGTGGTTTTATCATGCTCTCTGAGTTATCCATACTCTGAAGTTTTGTTTATTTTACTTTATTTGGTTTTCCTACCGAGTTGCAAAGGGGGAAGGTTGGCGCCTTCAAACTAGTTTAACCCCACTTATTCGGTCCTAAGTCCGAAATTGCTTTCTGACTCGCTAGGTTCTTCTTTTTTGTAGTTTTTTTTATTTCTCTATAATTTTGTTCTTCATGTTCAGCTTTTAAATTTTTATTACGCTATTTCTTGTTATGTTCTTTATCTATTATTTCTTATTTTTGATATATAATACATATTTCTTTTATATATATATATAGTCTAAATTATCTATCAAAATAGATGAACACTAAACAAGCAAACATAGTTGAAAAATGAATGAAAAATTAAAAAAATAATAATAAGATTTAAAACATAAAAAATGTATGGTACACACACACTCAAAGTATTATAAACAATGCTGACTTAGGACAGCTTAAATATACATAAAATAATTTACATAAAAGTGAGATTGTTGAGGTTTTGTGGTTAGCCAACCTTTCCTCTTTATGTTAATAACACTTAGCCCAACCTTTGAAATAATCGATAGAATATCTAAATCCATTACAGATAAAGGTAACTTACCTAAAAATTGCACTCAAAAATGCCGAGCCCAAGCTAAATCTGAGTAGAATAAACAATTTATTGCTAGATTATGGACCCAAATGCAAATTCAAAGCATGGGAATGGCTGAATTGTAGCACTTAGCAAAAGTATAAAAAGAAAAGTAATAAAATTGAAAAAGATAGTTTACATACTGCCATTACTTTAGGGACACTAGAATTATATATGAATTAAAATAGCAATAAGTATAATTTTTTCCAATATTAGAATATGGAGGTAACCATATCTAAGAAAATTGATAAATTTATAAAAGTAAACTGTTATTATTCTAAGGAATTTTAATCCTTACTTTTTAGAATATACATATATATATAATGAATTAATATTTGAAAAAAAAACTGTTCTAACATGAAGTGTAATGCACTAAAATTTTAACAAGAAATTAAAAATTTGAACAAGCTATATATATATAAATATATGGGAAAGTGTGAACTATATATATATATATATATATATATATATATATATATATATATAACAGTATGGATTCAAAAATATTAACCACATATTATTATCTCATAGTTTGTAAAAAAAAATACAGGAATTTAGCAATGTAATTATATTTAAATTTACATAAAAAGTGAGGAATTCTTAAATTTCTAATCGATACCATCAACCATACACTCACACAAGGGCACCTACATACTAACCCATGCACATATATAGAGTGAGAGAGGAAGAATTTGTGACGGTTACTATCCACGTTTGTGACTGGGAGAGTTTGTGACGGTTGCTATCCACGTCTGTGACTAATCCTGGGGGGAAAAAGTTTTTTAAGTAATGTGTGTGTGTAAATTCACTTCCCGTGGAGAAACCGTGTTTTGTGTTCCAATTTGAGTGATATTTAAACTCTTGCGAGGTGAGTGTAGAAAATGGTCTCTAGGCTGATATAGAAGCTATTTAAGTTGGTATATGGAGGCGTCAGAGTTAGAGCAGATTATATTTAGTCCGATTCATCAGGTAATGCTGGTTAACCCTGACCAATGCTGTTGCTTCGGATCATCAACAATATAAAGGATTTAGTTATTTGTCAGATAAATTTAGGATAGAGATTAAGCTGACCACTCAATTGACTTATAACATTTCTTACCAGTAAAAAAAAAAATGTCAATATTGCTTATTTTATAGGAATGGCTGATTATTCGGTGTCTCAAATTTTATCAGCGACTGCAGGACCGCGACAAGCTATAATTTTATCCCCGAAATACAAAATTTCATAGAAACGTATTTTTAAGAAGTAGAAGGAGATAATTCATAAAAATATAATTTTTAGTTTAAGACAAGGTAGTTCTTGTATTATTTTTAAAAAATGACAAGAAACATTTGATTACAGAAAAAAAATGCATCACGCAAAGGAAAAGCAGTTTACGATCTCTGGTTACGGCAAAACAAAAGAGTTTCAAGAGCTAACCTACAAATATTCTACATATCATTCACCATGAATGTAATACACATCCACAAACAGAACAATCAGTTAAAGGATGGTTGAAATATTTAAAAAAATCACATTATAAAAAAATGTCGCAGAATTAAAAAAATTAATTAACATCAAAACTGCTGAAGTGAGACCGTAAATGCTTTATAAGTTTAGAAGGAAGTCGAACATATATAGACATATATATATATATATATATATATATATATATATATATATATATATATATATATATATATATGACTTGTTTCAAGTCAGAACTTTAAAAATGATCTTTATCCATCCAGCGATCTACATGTTCTGTCACTGAAAGAAAAATGACGCCAAAATGAAAGTGTTTTTACCCCTTAAGCCAGATGTGAAGTACCTTTTTAATTATGAGTTACAATTGAAGTTTAAGGCTCACATATGGACTATAAAAAATGACCTAGGATCAGAAATGAATTGGAGGTTGGGTCATTTGTTTCGGAGAAATAGTTGGGTGATTAGTTTAATACTCGAATATGTAATGGAAAATAAAAGTATAGTGTTATATATATGGAATTTAATTTTAAATTTAATGTTATCATGATATGATATATATATATATATATATAACGTTTATATATATATATACATATATATAACGTTTATATATATATATATATAACGTTTATATATATATAAATATATATATATATATATATATATATATATATATATATATATATACATATATAACGTTTATATATATACATATATATAACGTTTATATATATATAAATATATATATATATATATATATATATATATATATATATATATATATATATATATATATATATAACGTTTATATATGTATAACGTGCGTGCAAGCGTAAATTTTATTTGTAGCAACTGAAATTCAAAACAAATAACAATTATGTCTCTATTAGAGAATGTTTTAAGTACTCGATGCAGAAAATTGATTTATTTTTCTACTCATGTTCAAAAGAAAAATTTAATAATGAACTCAGTCACATAAAATGAAAATGTTTATAAATCCTTTATTTTCCCCTCAATTTTTATGATATTTCCTTTTTTCAAGATCTGAGAAGAAAGCAATACATTTCGCTAATAGTTCAGTTCCAAGTGTTGTTCTTTCATATTGCTAACGCCATTAATCAAGAAATTTGAGCAAAAAAATAAAGGCGTAAATGCTTTTTTAATATTGTAAGATTACAATGAAAAATGAATGGACAACTGTTTAAAGACAAAAAGAAACTTAGAAGAGACTATTCCTATTAATGTATCGAGTTGATATTTATTGGTGTTTCTATTATTTTTTTTCTAGAAGGTTTCTGTAAAGTATAAAAGGCAATAATTTATTGTTTACCAAAGTGATAATCTTAGCACAAGAAATGAAAAACATTTATTGTGTTACTCCTTAAAAATGAAAAGTATATATATATATTCTTAATATTTTGTAAGTAAAACTCTGAAAGTTCGGCACAATTATTTTTAAATTATGTGAAAACCACTCTTATTGTAACCATAATTTCCTTTATTAAAGTTAAATAATTAAGATGAAAGTAATTCAAAAAAATTAAACTTGTCAATTAGTAGCAATTGTTAAATGGTTAGTAGAAAATAAATGTATTTTATTTGAATAATACTCTATTTATTTAAGCATGAATATATATCGCCATAATTAAAATGTAAATTGTGTACTAAAAGCAACGACACAAGTTTACTACAAGTTCATTAATTTTCTGCATATTTGAAGTTAAGAAAAAGAAACTGTGGAGGTTATTGTTTGAAAATTATACAAACTAATTGCATTGTCTAAAATTTTGATTAAATTTGTTTAAACAAAAATAATGAAACATAAGTATCACCTACAAATTATAAACTGTTTTATTTTACGGATATATACAAATAATCCACTTATATATTTAAGGAATGAATCGTGTTTACTTTACTTTTTACAATCAATCTATTTCAATGTGTAAAAAAATGTGCAAACTACTTTTCTTAATATATATATATATATATATATATATATATATATATATAATATTAAAAAACAGCCTGTCAGCAAAATAAAAATTTATTTCTCAGAAAAAATTTGTACGCATTGTAACATTTCACAAGAAATACATTTATTTTATGAAATATCTTACAATTTCTTATTTATTTCATGTTCAGAACTGTTAGTAGTACTAGATATATCTTGTAGTTTTCCCTATCATGTGTTTCATTTTTAGGAAATGTTGCATCGAATTCTGTTAAAGTTTTATTTTTTCTTTAATTTGTAAATTCGTGTTTTCTCTATGCTACATGTTTTAAGGCTACAAAGTACCCTAAAAATTATATTTTACCGAAAAAATTTTTTTGCATGTTTTGGTGGCCCATAACATTGAAATTCTTACCACGAAATTTCCGAAATTTCAGATCAGATAGGAAATTAGTTTTTAAGATATTTGAAGTTTTATGAGCTATGGGTTTGGTTTCGGTTTCCTTTTAAATCATTTTTTCACACTTGAGTTGAATCAATTAAGAATATTACTGAGCGTTTAGTTTGAAATGGTTATGAATTCCAATTTTCATTACTAAAATCATTTCTGTTTGATTATGTTTTGAGTTTTTTGAGTTCTCATAATTAATTAATAAATATTAATTTCATAGCCAATTTTTGCTTTAAAAATAGTTTATATAACTTAAAAGCTTTATGATTGATTTTTCCTGTAGAGAAAATGCCATGGCAAATGCGTTCTGGGTTTCTGTGAGAAACAATATTTCGAAGAGATGGAATGCTACTGAAAATGATGTATCTAAAAGTTAGTCCTCAGCTGATTCTGCAATTAGACTTCCGAATACAAGTATTAGGAATTCAAATGCTGCAGATATAACTGAATATTTCCTTGATGTACCAAACTACATTATACTAAACATATTGTAGTAACATATATTTTAGCATTTTAAAGTCGTACGACAAGAGCTAAATCTTCCTAAACTGCCCCAATTTAAAACTGGAAAAAATTATTTTTATGAGCTAACCTGACTTTTTTTAGCTTAATTTAGTATCATTATTATTTTGTACCTAAAAGCTTCGTGTTTCAAAACTTTTGTGAAACATTAGGTTAAGATAAAGCTGAATAAACTGACGTCTTAACAAATGCTATCAATATTATGCAAAAATATATTTTGAATTAAAAATATAATTTTCAGTCATATTTAATAAAAATAGTGCTTTAATGTGGAAAATACATTGGAAAATAACATATTAAAAATTAGAGTTTTACGGGCATTATAATTTTGTTTTATGACTTTACAAACTTTACATGCGTACTTCTCAGACTTTTAATTTTGAAGGTATAAGTGTTTTCTAATCCCTAAGGCTTTTTTCCTGTTCAAGATAGAGCCTTGAATTTTTTGTATATACTCCCAAATTTATGTTCTGTAAAAGATAGTATGTATTTAGGGCTGAGAATTCTAGTTATTTTTCTAAAAATTGCTAAAGTTAATATTTTAAAAATTTTCGTATTTTTTCCAGGTTTTTTTAGAAAAATAATTATTAAAAATTTAACAAGGCAATAGGTTTTCAAATCTCTGCTAAATATTGTTTGTAATAATCAAAGAATCGTAAATAACTTAAAATTACTAAAAAAAATTAAAAATTGAGTATTTTATAAGAGTTTCAAAGAACTTCACACACACACACACACACACAAATTCCTAATTTTTTAAAATTGTAAAATAATGGCTGGTCAAACTGACTTTTTGCTTACAGAATCAGCCTAATAATATAACATAAATATAAAACATCAATTATTTTCACTGTAACTGTCTCGAAAATTTTTTTTTGAAAAAGGGTACTGTGTAGCCTTTAGAAGAAATTGATGGAAACATTTTTAATGTTTTGATCATTTTTCATTGTTCTTCCTTTTTTTTTCTTGACATTTATTTACTGCTATATTTTTAAAATTAAAAACTTGAAAACAATGTTATTTTTTTAGAATAGGCAACATAAAAAAGGAAACTTTTATTTCCTTAATAATAATAAATATTAGGCACCTAATAAACCAATGAATAAAAAACACGTATTTATCAGAACCAAGAATTGCATCCATAAACCAGATTGGTCTAGGTGTTATAACCACTGCACTAGTTTGTTGAAAAGTTGCAATTGAGAACATTGATTATTGCCTTTAGTTTTCTTGTTTTTTCTACGCAGTTCCGTGTTCAAAAAATAAAGTGAAGTCCACATTCACCATATAAAAAAATGCTTTTAAGACTCAAACAAAACAAAAAATAATTGGCTAACTTTTACCTAAAATAAGAAAACGTTAATGGAAAATGTAAGTTTATATGATAATTTTGAAACAATTAGAACTATTTAATGTATATATATATACATACTTATATGATCAAAAACTGATGTAAGAACTTGGAGATAAATAAATTCCCAAACAAACGTTTGTGATGTCAAAAATGACAAAACAATACAGACAGAGGTTCTGATTTTGCGGATGATTCTTTTTCGCAGCTTTCATTGCAACTCTAAATTTGTCAGCTCTTTTATTTGAGAAAGAAAAGATTTAAAAATTTCGCAATAACATGATTTTCCTAATGAATGTTTGGTAAATTCTAGAAAGATTTGTATCTGGGCAAACATAAAGAATTATAGGGAACACTGTATTAGGCAGAAGAAAAAGTGACATTTCATTTCCATGGAATCAATCCCAAGAAATAAAGTAAAACAGATGTTGACCGAGGTATTTGTTCTCAAGTTACCGCAACTATTGATGATCGGCATCTGTTGTTAACAAATAATTGAGACAGAACACGCTATGCTACTCAGTTCAAAAGGCAGTTACTTTTTGCAGCAGCATGGAGGGTGTCAGCTAGCTTAAACTTCTTCACTTCTCTGCTTGCTCCCCAATATTATCCATATTCAGCAGTATATATATATATATATATATATATATATATATATATATATATATATATATATATATATATATATACTACAAATATGTAATCCTTGTTTAAACCTCAAAATTACATCGTGAATCAACGAGAAATCCTACCTATAGTAAATGTTTACTGAAATTTAATTTTAGATGCTGAAAAAAAATGTTGTAATAAATCTTCACGAATGTTGACAGTTTCACAATATATTTGTTTCTATAATATATATTTCATACAGGTAATTTAAACAGAAAATGTTTACAATATTTCAGTATTATCTGTAGCTGTTGTCTCGGTTCATTAAAAGGCAAAATGTATGATACTTAGATGATTGTAAATGGTAGACACGTAAAACCTTGGATAAAGCCCTTTTTTAAAAGTATTCAGGTACTTTGTTTTTACTTTCTGCCGGATATTTTTTCTTTTATAAATATTGACCTTAATTTAAACAAATGTTTCATGACTTATCCTTTACAATTCTGAATGATAAAAAAAGAACACTTTTTGTTTCAAATATATTCGTATTTGGCAAAATATTTAAAATTTCTACTACTCGGTGCATTGTTTCTTGTACGATAGCCCTGTTTTATGTTTATTTACTATACGCCCTATATGGTTTTTGGAAGAGTTTTTGTCATTATAAAAAATGAAAACTGCCATTTGTATAAAATGAAAAGTATAACCACATTTGATGATTTTGTCTTTCATCAAAGAAGTAAAACTAGATATGATATTAGTATTGCTAAACATTTTATTGGACCCATTACAGTTACATATATACATGTATATATATATATATATATTATATATTTGGAAGGATGCCCACAAAATAAAATTTATTATTTTATAGTCTGGCGTATTGAATGAAAGAAAGAAGCCAACTGCATGGAGAGAGACTCGTACAAAATTTAATCCAAAGCTTCTAAAACTTTCAATATATGTGACCCAATTTTTAGTCATTTTAGTCATCATGCCCCATCAAACAATAACAATGCATTCAATGCAACAAATACATACTGTAACGTAAGGCTGCAATACGACTTTAATTATAAGTCATACATATTATCAAGATAAGTATTAAATTTTGTAAAGAGTGTTTTTTTCCAGGTATAGAAGTTTAAGTTGGCATTACTTTCCAAGATGGCGACCGATTTAACAGCTGTCAAGTGATTTATTCTCAGTTTGGTTTGGCAATTCATTAAACGATCATCAAGCAAGGTGTAGATTCGTCGAATGGACCCAAAACGAGATTGCCGTTGTTCCCAATTTTCATAAGTGAATTTTGTTTATCGATGAAGCGCACTTCTGGTTGAATGGCTACGTCAACAAACAAAACTGCCACATTTGGAGTGAAGCTAATCCACAAGTGTATGTCGAAACACCGTTACATTAGGAAAAACTGACTGTTTGACTGTTGGTGCGCTTTATGGGCTGGTGGAATCCTTCTTCAAAAACAATGAAGGCCACAACGTTACAGTCAATGGTGATCGGTATAGAGCCATGATTACTAACTTTTTAATTCCTGAATTGAACAATCATGATGTCCAGAAGTTGTAGTTCCAACAAGACGGCGCAACATGTCACACAGCTCGTGCCACAATCGATTTATTGAAAGACACGTTTGGTGACCGCCTACTTTCACGTTTTGGACCTGTGAATTGGCCTCCAAGATCTTGTGATTTAACACCGCTAGACTATTTTCTGTAGAGCTATGTAAAGTCATTGGTCTATGCGGATAAACCACAAACGCTTGACCATTTGGAAGACAACATTCGCCGTGTTATTGCCGATATATGGCCAGAAATGTTGGAAAAAGTCATCGAAAATTGGACGTCCAGATTGGACTACATCCGAGCCAGCCGTGGCAGTCCTATGCCAGAAATCATATTTAAAATGTAATGCCACAAGATTATCTTTCGAATAAAAAAAATTCATGTCAATCGAATAATATATCGTTGTTTTATTGCAATTTAAAGTTATATACCTCTAAAAAAACACCCTATATATATATATATATATATATATATATATATATATATATATATATATATATATATCTAAAAAAACACACTATATATATATATATATATATATATATATATATATATATATATATATATATATATATATATATATATATATATATATATATATTATTTTTGATTTAGCCGAAATGTATTTTAATCTTTTCTAGAGTTTTTGTTATAAACCTTTACAGTCTGGATCTTTCTTTGTTTCATAATCAGATGTATTAAGGTTTTCCTGAATAACCAAGCGTGAAAATAAATTTAATGCTTCAAAACGTTCTTGTTGTTTCATTTTTATGGAGGGGGGGGGGCAAAAAAAGGAAAATAGATTTATAACTGAAAAAATTAACTATAGACATAAATGAGGTGTTTAAATTTCATTGCCTTCATAATATCATTTGCAAACGCATTGTAATTAAAAGAAATAGTGATGTATCATGTTAAGTACATTAATGCAGATAAATCTCTTTGAATCTAATTTTCATCTTATTTCTTCTAAATTTTCACTCTAGCAATACAAGAAACGTTACATAACGTTTTTTTTTCACAAAATTAAGTGCTCAAACTTGCTGTCACTGCAGTATTTCAAAATCTTTAGGTTTACTTTTTTATTGTAAATGAAAATGCTTAAATTTCTGTTGATTAACAAAAATGCAGTAATCTATGTAGAAACAAATAAACACGTAATTATTACAAAAAAAATGTAAAAATCTCTTCTAAGTTAAACTAATCGCTGAAGGACGCAATAAAAAAACCCCTTATATTGTTCAAGTACAATATAAAGCCCTATTGTTAATGAAATATTAATTTTATCAATGCTTTGGAACTTTTAGGGAAAATAACAATGCCATTTGTCATTTTAGGGAAAAAACTTTGTCATTTTAGGGAAAACGACAAAGTTTATATTTTTAGGTAACTTTGAAGTAGATCAGGAGTACTCAACTTTTTTCTCTTCAGATGTATCTTTCTCCTCTGGGACTCATGCATATGACAACTATTTAACGCGGGCTGCAACATGCTGATCAACACGACACTTCTCGCTCAGGGTTTATAATAGCCAACGCTTAACTTTTTCCAAGACTCCATCTAAATCAGTGCTTCTCAAAGTTTGAATGTATGCGACCCAATATTAAATCATAATTTTCATCGCTCCCCTCACCAAACACAATAACATAGTATTTTATTCAATAATACTATGACGCTAAAGCTACAAAACGAATTAAATCTCTTAAGTGTCATCGGCGTATATAAACGTCTGACTCAGCCAAAGTGATAATTGCACAGGACGTATATATACGTCTTTCTGAAATACGATCTTGTCTGTGCACTGCTATCCAAAAAATTATTCCAAAGCCTTTGGAATGCAAAAAAAGGATCTTTATAGTGTTTGCGAAGTATTTACTTATTTCATTATATTCATTACTTATTTCATTATTCATTACTTATTTGCTTATTTATTCGTTTCTTGCGGCATTGGGGAGCAAGTCGTGTAACTTTTAATCGGCAGTTAAGGAATTAATTATCAAGAGATAAGTGTTACAAGTAATGAAGATAAGGGTTACTTTTAGAGACAAGGTTCATCGATAGTTATCTTGTTTATAACTTAGCATTGTTAAATTTCCTTTAAAATACATTATGCATTAATGATACACTTATAAGTATATTATAGCAGTGTAAAGATATATTTTATTTTTTTTACTATTATGCCAGAATGTATTTTGTTTGTTTATTTCAGTGAATTAATAATTTTTTTAAAAAATAATCTTCGGTTTTCGACTTTTCAATGTGCTCGTGCCCCCTCGTAGAGTTATCACTCCCCCCTAGAGGGGCGCGCCCCAAATTTTGAGAAACACTGATCTAAATCTTTATCGGAAAATAGATAGTTTCTCGTGTGGCCCACTTTAAGTTCATATTCTTTGATTGTAGGGGGATTTTAAATATATATTTTTTGATACAACCTTTCAGGGTATGAATGCAGTTCTGAATGCATGATCACGCTTTAAATCTTTCTTGTGCAATTGGCGTATGATTGTAGTTATAATCAAGAAATGTAATACTTAAGTAATTTAACAGACACAGTATTGAACAGATACAGAACAATAGCATTTTTGGACAAATTAAGTATCTTTGCAATGAGGATGAGGAATAATCGAATGATGAGTATAATAGTAAATATGATCCCTCTACTGAAATCTATCCAGATAATTTAACTGAGGGAGCAATTATCGTCCTTGATAAGATAACCGCACCCTATTCAATGACTAGAAACAGTAAGCGTTAGTCCATGACAATATTTTTTGTGTTGTTGAACGTTGCTAAAATCAATGCGCAAATTGCTTTTTTTTTATGTACTCAGAAATCACCTTCAAACATCGAACCAGAAGCTGATTTCTGCAGTGTTTTAGATTTCGATGTACAGAAAACAGTAAGTAATGTAGAAATCAACAAGCAATGCTTCTTCGAAATTTTAAAAAAAAATTAAGATCTAGTGAAAACATTGTTCTTACTCGCGATGAAGACTAAAGGAGTGTATAAACAATGAACTAAATTAAATAATAAAAATAACAGAAAAACTAAATTTAGGTGTAAAAAGTGTAATAAACATATTGTATTTCCTCATTTTCTTCCTTTTTCTTGTTTGTATGCAAATCTTACAGTAAAAAGAAAATGTAAACAATCTTCGGTATGAGATACCCTGAGCGTGAAATTCCGTTTGTTTCTTTTGTGCGTGAAGTACGGTGTAATGGGAGGAGAAGGGGGGTGGGGCTAAAACATCGAGGACATTTAGAGTGCAGAAAATTTACCTAAATGTTAAACTTTATAAGCTTGTATTTTATCTTAAAATCATATTAATTTCTATCAAACTGAACTCACAGAAAATAGGTTTTATGCGTCTGGATCCACACAATTATGGGGTAATTTCAATTCCATATCATCCATGACTCCAATCTTTCAGTTTGTATTCTACTGTCATAAAAAGAAAGGCACCATATACTTTGATTTATTTTATTGACCAAGACTCACTTGATTTTGTTTCAGATTTTAATTTATCAAGTGCATTAGTCAGTAGTTTTCAACTGGATTCTGGACTTTACTAAAATATAAATATGTGAATAAATAACCAAATTTATCAAATGGCTTATTGGAAGCATTTAAGAATCACTCTATCACAACTTTTCTCAAACTGTGGGGTGAGCCCCGCTTGTGGGACATGTTAACCCTATGTGTGGGGAAGGGGCATGAGCATACCGAAACGTCTGAAATATAAGATTTAAAATAATTATTAATTTACTGAAAGGAGGTAAAATAATACATTCTAACAAAATAAAAAATAAAATATTTCCACTTATATAAGATACTTACAAATGTATCAATACGCAAAAAGTATTCGATAACTAATTTATCAATACTAAATTAAAAACAGGTTTAGTAATCTCTAGTGATTCCCAATGGTTTGTCATATAGAACATTAAATACAGAATATAATACGTATCTTGACAATTTGTACAGTTTACTATTAAAATCACATTATAGCTTTAACGTCATATATTATTATTGCATTCAATACATAGTTGTTGTAGGTTGGAGAGTAATAAAAATAACGACTGAATGTTGGGTCGTAAATTTTGAAAGTTTGAGAAGCACTGCTCTAACAATTTCTGTATAAATTCATATTTTTATTCTGTACAATTCCATATGTTTGTCTTTATATATATATTGTAACAGATTTTATAAGATGTTTTGTTGTTGTGTTTACTTTTTGATGTTATAAGATGCATTTTGAGCCCTTAGCATAAAAAAAAATTATTCTATTGCTGTTGCAAAGGTATTCTTTTTTAAATTAATTTATTTCGTCTTTGAAAGAGATCTTCAGAAAAAGAGCTTTTAAAAGATTTCTACTAGAGCTTTAGTGGCAAAATTGTATTTTTTAAATATAGCATTTTAACGAGAAATCGAACAAGTTATTCCATGTTTATCTTTGTGAACGAAATAGAAATCCCAATCGTTTTGAAGTGGCATATATTATTTAGATATTTTTCTCTTAGAAGACATGAGAGTTAATTAAAGTTTCACCACCCATAAAATAATTGCTACTCCATTTTTTTTAATCACTAACCGTTTATAATTACAAGAAGGAAAAAAAAGTTATCCCACAATTCATACCATCACGACATCAATAGCAAAATTAAAATAATTAATGATTTAATTCCTCAATAAATTGTTAATGCATTGTTCTTAAATAATTAAATTTGTTAGAGCAACGGGCCATGACCAGACCATTTAGAAACACCCGGTGGACTAAATGTGACCGGCAGGTCTCTGGTTGAGGATCGCTGAATTAGATGAAACTTGAATAAATTTTCTACGATAATACTACTTATGCAAGCTTAATCATTTAACTTGTGACAGGGCTTTCATCGCTATTTCAGTTAACAGTCGTCTTGGATTCTTTGGGGCCAGAATGGCAATTCTTTCCAACCAACTTAAGAAGAATAACATGATTATGTAAATTAGAAATCTTATATATATGGGAAGTTAACTTTAGAGCGAGGTATATGTCTAAGTCTATCTCCAAGTTTATGTCTATGTGCAAAAGTGATTGCTAGGTGAAGCGAAGCCGCTAAGTTGAGAGATAGCTGTAAAGTGATTTAAGATAAAGTTTAAAATAATCCTAAGTCCTCGAATTGGCCTACCCGTGTTAGTACAGACGAACCCCAAAAGTGGGTTCGAGTCTAAAAGGAGGTGAGTCGAATTAAAGCCATTACAGAACTCATAAAGACTTAGCTGTTTACCTAGGATATAGCGGTAGGCGAATTTATATAAGCTGTAAGGAAAGTGCGTATATTAGTGAGAGAGGACCTAAGCTATAAAGTTAGATTCAGTGGTCAATTGTGTGATTATTTGGCAATGCGTGTTGCGTCTTCTCATTCTACATCATCTTACTTAGATTATTATTGTTGTGTATTGTGTTTAAACTAAGATCTTAATAAACACATTTTAGAATGAATGTATTGGGTGGTTCTTTGTTCTTCCCCACAGAAACAGATCGCGTAGATAGTGTAGAACTTGTGTCCCCACGAGCGGGGTCTTCACAAACTGTATTAAACTAATACAAATATTTTACGGGAATGTTTCTTAAACTTACTAAGTTCATCCTTGAGTAAGGATGGAAAAAGTTCAGTAAAATGTATATGACATTAAATCAATCAACTGTCAGTTTTTGTGTTTTATATATTAGCAACGTCCGTACTATCAATGCTATCTTGATAGTATTCGGAATTATAATTAGTACTTAATCACATATTCAATAAGACTATTTTCTAATGGAGATACAAAAAATACTATACAAATTCTCGAATCAGAATGTTAATACAATTAAATTAAGAAAACCAGAATAAACACCCCATTAATTTATGAAACAATGCTTATGAAATTACTATTAAGGTTTTCTTGCCGATTATTACAAAAAGCTTATAATTACGTCATTAAAATCCATAAAAAAAGTCGCAAGAAAAAAAGTATACGAATTCCATAATATAAGAGCAGATTATCAAAACCTGAAAACTTTACTACATAAATCACACATTTATTCGTGTAAAAATTCTATGTTATTATAATTCATGGTATTTGATAATTATTATAACAACTTTATAACTAGGCCAAATTAATCCATAACGAAAGCTGCATGAAAAAAAATTATATTCTTATTAAAAATCACAACTTGTTTTAATAAAGGAAGTAGCTTACATTCATGAAAATTATTTTTGTACACATATTTTATTAAATACAGATTATTTTCCACAACAATAAATAATAAATGGTCATCTTATTCCAATGTACAAAAAATTCTTAGAATCAGGAGATCATAACGTGTAATATACATTTCCGAATTTTAAATATAAAATAGGCCAGAACAGGAGTTAAGGAAAAAAAATCCCCTCACTTAACAAATAATTTATTACGTATGTATCATTTCTCGAAATTTCTATTCACGTATACTTTACGTGGATACGTAAACTTCACGTAGAAATATGTATTTACTTCCATAAGCATCTTAGGCAGGCGCTCGACAGAACATGGATCCGCACTTCATCACGAATACTCTGGAGAGCACGAATGTGAAACTCAAAGAGAGGAATGTTATCCTTTAGTAAATTGTGAACCGCGAGCTATTCATCACATATTTTCCAATATATCTCATATGAGAAATGAATGTGACTTAACAGTTCTTGGCGATCTGCGGTATGATGAATTGGGAATTATAGATCTCAGCTGCGGATGTATCTGCAGGGAATCGGTATAAAATATGTACTTTTCAGAGAAAGTTTAGCTAAAGGAAATATGATAGAACACTTTGTGTAGTATAATAGATAATGGTTTGGAGAATGTTGTGAAAAGTTAAATGTCTTTTGAATTCATGAAAGCGTATTGTATATCTTTGTAATGAATCACGAGAATTATATCTGACAATTTGCAATTTCCAGGAAGGGTAAGGTCAGAACGAAGGGTTCGTTGTGAGATTTATTACATAAATTAAAATAGGGCTGCGTTAAAAGCAATGTTTTAGAATTAAGAACTTTATTTAGGCCTGCAGGAAACATAATTTTAAAATATGTTGTTAATTATTTGTTGAGCAAAATATTTTTGTAAATGTATTGTCTTTGTGTGGATTTACATAACACAACTAATATAATCTAGAGTTATTTCAGTTTCACATTTTTCTCTAGTTAATAGATTTTTGAAAATATTGCTTGTGTTTTTAACGTATGCGAAGATACATTTATTTAAAAAAATACTAAATAAGTTAGGTTTGAACAAAATCATATTGTTTTGGAAAAAATTGTCAGTTAAATATGAATTGAATAGCAACCCATCGTCTGTATGATACATTAACAGTTCAAAATTGTATAATTTATGTATCCAATCATATTCTGCGAATTTTCATTCTTTAAAATAATTGCTAAATTGTGTACACTTAAAATACTATACTTATTGACTTGTTGTGCGTAGAGAAAAATGCATGTTAAATTAGTTAATGAGGAAAAATTATAAATGTATTGTAGAAGATTTGAATCAAGTATAGAAATAGTGGACCACTCAATATTGTATAATGAATAGTATATATATATATATATATATATATATATATATATATATATATATATATATATATATATATGTATATATATATATATATATATATATATATATGTATATATATATATGTATATATATATAAATATAACTTCTAACAATAAAGTTCGGTAAAAAAAATCAGAATTACCGGTCGGGCAACACCGGCAAAACAAAACTCTGCCCATGCGTAGCGGTAGGAGTTGAACATCTGCCCCCCACACCCATTGTTCACTTGGGATTCAGATGTGTTCCAAGTAAGACTTGTTTTAAAAAGTATTTGTTTATGTTGGTTCTAAACTGAGAAAAGGAAAATGAACGAACAAAAGATCAATTTCAAGTTTTGCTTTAAGCTTGGAAACCAAAAGAAACTTATGCGATGTTGGTACGTTTTTATAAGGATCAAGCACATTGTCCACGATGTGTGTGTACGAATCGTTAAACATTTTTCAAATAGCAGGGGAATTGCTACTGGCAATCCCCGCAGCAAAAGACCAGTGACCTCCATCAGTGAAGAAAACATTGAAAAAGTGATGAAACTAAGCACTAAATATCGTGAATTGTCTGTGAGCATGATAGCTGATGAACCACGGATTCCATGCGACAAATCGTTACCCAGAATTTAGGGATGAGAGAAACCTGTTACCGATATTGAAGATATTTTTATTGACGATATATTACTAACATCTAATGAAACGTGACGATCTTTTGAACTCCATCTCAAAAGAAGATTTATCGCAAAGTTTCTAGGACATGAATAGAAGATCTCAGTGATGCATAGTAATTGGAGTTGACTATTCCGAAGGATAGTAAGGTAATTTTAGTTACTATTTCATTTACGTTGATGTTACATGGCTATTCAATGAACTTTATTGCCAGAGGATGTATATATTTATTATATATTATATATATTATATATAAAGGTACTAAATAATAAGGATTAAAATAAATTAGAATATTAATACTTTATTATTATAAATTTATCATTTTTCCTAGTAATAGTTACCTCCACATTCTAATATTAGACAAAATTGCTTATTTTTATTATTTTTTTAATTAATATATACACACACAACTAGTGTCTATAAAGTAATAGTAGTATAGTTATAAACATTCTTTTTTTATTTATATTATTTTCATACTTTTGATAAGTTCTACTATTCAGCCATTCCCATGCTTTAAATTTCCATTTGGGTCGAGAATCTGGTAATATCTTGTTTATTGTACTCAGATTTAGTGCGGCGTCTGCATTTTTTAATGCAATTTTTAAGTAAAATACCATTTTCTTTTAATGGTTTTAGATATTATCCATTATTTCCAATAGGTTTTGGATAGTGTTATTATTCATATGTATATGTAATTTTATTTCAAAACAAATTCTATAACGTTATTAAATTTATCATAATTTATCAATTTTTTAATGAATATTTAATATGAACATTTCTAAGTACTATAATCATATCCTCTATATCAATAGAGTTGAGTAAGACTTCGAAGTTAAAGCTATGCAAATATTAAACATATATATATATATATATATATATATATATATATATATATATATATATATATATATATATATATATATATATATACTAGCCGTTACCCACCCGCTTCACTGGGTATTTCACGATCTTGCATATATGTATACTGTTTACATATATATTAATTATGGATATCTAATATTAAGAATTCGATTGTATTGAAAAATATATTTATAGCTGTTACACTCTCACCCCTTGATATAAAAAAACCATAAATTATAATATCTAATTTCTATTTATGTCTAAAATCGAAGTAGAAAGATTTTTTTCGATCACTTAACCTAATAATCAAGTGGATTTCCACCAAAGCAACTTTCAGTGGATCTCTACTTCATAAAATAAACATTAGTGCTGAATTTCAAGTCTAAATCTAACAGAGCAAAAACGGAATTTTTATCATCAATACCTCGTTGACAGCATTCTTATCGGATTCCAATTCAACAAAAGAGACATGCAAACCAAATTCTATTATTATAGTCTTAGCAGTTTAAAACGGGAATTTTGTCTATCAATACGCCCCAATAACTTTCCCCGCTTCTTCCTGGAATTGATTTCCGTAAAATCCATTCTTAGTGAAACTCTATTCAACTAAAGAAAAGTGCTCAACAAATTTCAAGTAAGTGAGTTAAATTCAAAAAAAGGAATTTTTCTATAACATGCCTTAATCCCTCGCAAACTCACTCCTTTGGGGGTCCGTTTTCGCAAAAATCTTTGTAAAAGGAACTTTATTCCATGACGGAACATACCTTCTAATTTTCAAGCAGGTGGTCCTATTAGTTGGAACGCGGAAATATTTATCTATTAAGCCCCTTAATCACCCTCAGTGACCCTTGGGGATCAATTTTCCCCAAAACAATTTTGCAGCGCATCTCTACACCATGAAAGGAATTAGCTTACCAAACTTCAAGACTGTACGTCTAATAGTTTAAATATGGAAATAATTATCTATAACGCCCCTTAAGCCCCCGCAACGCCACTTAGGAAACGATTTTCTCAAAACCCATCTTATAGCGGATCTCTACTTAATGAAGGGAATCAGCTTACTAAATTTCGAGATTTTACGTCTAATAGTTTAAAAAAGGAGTTAATTGCCTATAACGCAAGGAATCCTCCTTACCAAATTTTAACACTTTGCGTGTAATAGTTTAAAAATGGAAATAATTATCTATAACGCCCCTTACGCCCCAGCAACGCCACTTAAGAAACGATTTTCACAAAGCCCATCTTATGACAGATCTCTACTCAGTGAATGGAATCTGCTTACACAATTTCAAGATTTTACGTCTAATAGTTTAAAAAAGGAGTTAATTGCCTATATAACGCCCCTTAATTCTCCACAACGCCACTTGGGGTCGATTTTCACAAAACCCATTTTGCAGCGGATCTGTACTCTATGAAAGGAATGCGCTTACCAAATTCCAAGACTGTACGTCTAATAGTTTTAAAATGGAAATAATTATATATAACGCCCCTTAAGCGCCATCAACGCCCCTTGGAGGTCGATTTTTGTAAAAATCATTATGAAGGGAATCTCTAGTTTAAGTAGAAATCTGTGTACGAAGTTTCACGACTTTACATCTAATAGTTTAGTAAAGTAAATAATTATCTATAACGCCCCTTAAACCCTCGTAACGCCCTTTGGGGTTCGAACGCTCAAAAATTCGTTCTTAGCTGACGTCTACACCATGAAGGGAACCTACCTACCAAATTTCAAGTCTGTAAGTTTAATAGTTCCGGAGATATCGTGATTAGTCAGCCAGTGAGTCTCCGTGAGTGAGTCGCTTTTCTCCTTTATATAAATATATATATATATATATATATAGATAGATAGATGCTGCTGCTATAACATGTGCTTGATACTGCCATAACTTGTCTCGGCTGTCAAGTCACGACATTAGCTTGCATTTAGCTTGTACATACATAATATATATATATATATATATATATATATATATATATATATATATATATATATATATATATGTATATATATATATATATATAGATAGATAGATAGATAGTTAGATAGATAGATAGATAGATGCTGCAGCTATAACTTGTGCTTGATGCTGCCATAACTTGTCTCGGCCGTCAAGTCACAACAGTAGCTTGCATTTAGCTGCACTAAGAATTAGTTATCTTGTATATGCATAATAGATATTTACATATATATATATATATATATATATATATATATATATATATATATATATATATAGTCTTATTTTCTGCAAACAGAGATAACATCCAACAATCACTTTCGAAAAACACAAAGACAGTAGGAAAGTCCTACAATGAAGGACACATGAGCAACCGAGATTAAAAATTATAAAATGGATGCTGCAATATTATAAACATTGGTGACTTAGGAAAGCTAATAAATGAAGTGATTTACATAAAAGTGGAGTTGAACATGTTTTTCCCTCGTTATGTAAATAATACTGTGCAAAAACCTATTGAAAGTAATTGATAGGAATATCTAAATCCGTTACAAGATAGAGTTAACTTACCTAAAAATTTCACTTATAAATGCAGAGCCCACGCTAAATCTGAGTACAATAAACAAGTTATTGCCAGATTATGCTCCCTAATTGAGATTTAAATCATGTTAATAACTGAAATGTAGCACTTAACAAAAGTGTAAAAAGACTAGAAATAAAAATTAATAAGAGAATAACAAATTACCCTAACTTTAGTAGCCGTAGAGTATATATGAATAAAATAGTAAGTAATTTTATCTAATATTATAATATGGAGGTAACTATAAGTATGGAATATGTAATTTTATAGGAATAAACTATTATTAATCTCAGAATTTTTAATCCTTACTATTTCGAATAGCTTTCTTCTTATAACTATTAATGAAATTAATCGGGTATTTCTGATTTTAGTAAAATATTTATAGTTATATATTATTTCAGATTCTTTGACACCAGAAATTTATTGCGTTGTATGCAATTAATAACAATATTTCTAAATAGAGAAACATGTACATTACTCTCCCAATGAGGAACTTTTTTATAAAATTGTAATTAAAATATCCTCTTTTTATGATGCATATTATAAACAATTACACTATCTACTATATGTATGTCAAGAAAATTTGTATCATTGTTGCTACTATTTGTCTGTATTAAATTTAGATATTGTGGATAAAAATTAATGTTAGGTATAAAATCGACTTGCTTGCCAAAAATGATTATGCCATCTATATAACGATAAATATAAAATTTAGAATTATTGAATTAATTACTTTCAGTATAATGTAAGCATAAATTGGCAAGGCAGTTGCTCGCATGACCATCTTGAGGCAAACCTTTAATCTGAAGATAATAGTTACTTTTATGATATATATAGTTCTCTTTAAGTGCAAACCTAAGTAGTGAACTAAATCTATCATTTTTAACATTATTAAATACATTATTTTTATTTATATTTACAAGTGTTTTAATCAAATCATCATTATTAATAGAGTTAAAAAGATTTTCAAAATCTAAACTAAAGACTGAATAAATCTTTTTATCTTTCATTTTTTCAATAAGTGATTTAATATTTGTAAGAATGGCTGTGGATTTCAGATTATTTTTTGTATAATGTAATATTTCATGGAGAATTTTGCCTGTTTTGCTGATATATGCATTAAATCCATTTGTAACTGTCCTAAATTTGACTGGGTCTTTATGGAACTTAGGAGTAAGAAATATATGCGGAAATTTAAAACTATTTTTAATTTTAATTCTTAATTGTTTTTGAGAAGCCCAAATTCGATTATTTATTTCTCTATAAGAAAATGATGACTCAATAAAAGCTGTATTATTTTCAAAATATCTGTTGGTCATTAAATGATAATAGTAATTACATATGAAGGCAAAATTTCCTGGCACTTTATCAACATAAACTATAATAATTTTATTTTGCAATTTTTTAATCTGATTTTTAATATTATTAAAAAATATTTCTTTTATCTGTACCAAAGTTATATTTATTAAGCTGCTGTGTAATATTACCTTTGAATTCTTAGAATGCCTCTATAGGCATACTATATTCAATAACTATTTTGTATATAAATTGCTCAACATAATTATATAATTGATTTTTATAATATTATTATTATTCGAAATTATTAATCTAAAACCAGTACCTTTATTCATTATATTTTAAAGATTATATTGTCTTTTACAATATTGAGGTCACCAGTATGAACTGAAACCACCATGTTTGTGATGTTTATCAATGAATTCTTTAAATTTATTACATTTACATATTAAGTTATTTTGTTTTAAGGGCACATTATACTTAAAAATTTATCTATCAGTTTTTATTGTATTTAAAGGCTTTTTTAACAGTAATAGTTTGTATTGGGAAAGATGACATGTGTCTATTAAAATGCCAGAAAATTAATATTATCATATGATTTACTCATATATAAAAGTGAAGAGTATTCTATTTGATAATCTTTATTTACATAACTTTTATATTATGTTTATGTTTCGAAAATTTGTGAATGTGCTTTATAATATGAAAACCATGACAATCTTTAATTTTATGTGAAATTAGTACATCTTCTGGGATACATAATTCTATCTTACTGAGTCCAAACATAAAATATTTAATTTGTTTTACGTTAAAATTGTTATCAAAGCTATTACAAATATCTATAATACTATCTGTAAGGAATTTTTTGTCTCTACTTAATGTTTTATTTCTAATGCCTGTAGTTTTTTAATTAGATATTATATTAATCACACACACACATATTATTGTGTTACAATAATCTTAATTAATTTGTTTAATTGCATTTAGAATATTTTCCTTGATATAATAAATTTAGTCCATAAGGATAAACTGAATTATATTATTTAATATAGTAATTTTCTAACTATTATCTTTCTTTAATATTAGGAACAACTTTAATAATATTGGGTGAAACATGTTAAAAACTATGTGTACTAAAGTGTCTTATTTCTATTTTATTTGAATGTTTAATACTATTGAAGTATTTAGTATCTGATCTATGTGGATTAATTCTAATATTAATTTTGTTAGATGTCTGGCCAATATATATAAATTCGCATTTAATACATGTCAATAAGTAAATACAGTTATATGTTTTATAGAAGGTAAAATTAGAATCCTCTTTGATTTGGTCATTATGGATTATTTTACAAGCTTTAAATCTTTTGTCGCCACATCTTTTGTAAAAAAAAGTATTGCTATTGACAAATTTACTATTTTGAAGTTTATCTTAGTATCTATTACATTTATAAGCATTAGAGTTACTTGAAACTTTATTGCAATGCAAAAAATCTTTTTTAGAATTCTTTAAGTATTCATTATTCCTGAATACTCTAGTATTATATGAATTAAAAAAGTCTCGTAGAATCTCTACAATGACCTGCATTCAAAACTTTGTCACTATCTACTGTGTTTATCATGTTTGTAGGATATACTGTTAAAATACTAGTCTAACAGATTATAAGATACTGCCAATTATTAGAATATGAATTGCTAAAAGTATAAACTAAATAATTATCTTAACAATAAAGCAAAATAAAAATAGTCAAGTGTTATTTTCTATCGATGATTACATATACCATTATAATGTACCACCTGGCAAAGACGGAGTATATATATATGCTAAATTCTCATCAAATGAGAGAAAATTTGTCAATCAAAACCGAACAAAACAGATATTGTAAGAATACCAGACATTGAAGGATATATGAGAAATTAAAATTTAAAAAACTGATGCTGCAGTATTATAAAAAATGCTGACTTAGGACATCTTATATAAAGGGTGTTTTTTTAGAGGTATATAACTTTAAATTGCAATAAAGCAAAATGTATTATTCGATTCACATGATTTTTTTTATTCTAAAGATACTCTTGTGGCATTACATTTTAAATATGATTTCTGGCATATGACTGCCACGACTGGATCGAATGTAGTCTAATCTGGACGTCCAATTTGACCACACACAAAATGACCAATTTGACCAAATGACTTTACATAGCTTTCGATGACTTTTCCCTACATTTGTGGCCGTATATCAGCAATAACACAGCGAATGTTGTCTTCCAAATGATCAAGCATTTGTGGCTTATCCGCATAGACCAATGACTGTACATAGTCCCACAGAAAATAGTCTAGCGGTGTTAAATCACAAGATCTTGGAGGCCAATTCACAGGTCCAAAACGTGAAATTAGGCGGTCACCAAACGTGTCTTTCAATAAATGGATTGTGGCACGAGATGTGTGACATGTTGTGCCGTCTTGTTGGAACCACAGCTCCTAGACATCATGATTGTTCAATTCAGGAATGAAAATATTAGTAATCATGGCTCTATACCGATCACCATTGACAGTAACGTTGTGGCCTTCATCGTTTTTGAAGAAGGATTCCACCAGCCCATAAAGCGCACCAAACACTCAGTTTTTCTGGATGTAACGGTGTTTCGACGTGCACTTGTAGATTAGCTTCATTCCAAATGCGGCAGTTTTGTTTGTTGACGTAGCCATTCAACCAGAAGTGCGCTTAATCGCTAAACAAAATTATCTTATGAAAATCGGGAAAAACGGCTACCTCGTTTTGGGCTCATTCGACAAATCTCTATGAGGCGTGAGTCTATTCATGATGAATTGCCAAACCAAACTGAGAATAAATCACTTGACAGCAATTAAATTAGTCGCCATCTTGGAAAGTAATGCCAACTTAAGCCTCTATACCTGAAAAAAAACTATCTTTATAAAACTAGCTGCACACATGACCTGGCATTTCCCGGGTTTTCTCTATATCTCTTGACACCAGAATTTCTGTGTGTGTGTTTAAGCCCCCAATGTGGTTGTTTCTAATTTTAGGTAAAAAAATTTCCCTTTTTTCGAAATTTGTTTCCTTCCACTTAATTTTGATTGAAGACAGCTTTCTTTTCCCTGTGTATAGCCAGGCTTAACACGAACTTTTATAGTGTAAAATTATTGTTCCATCTTTGCCTAACCCCTAACAGTTAAGATATAGCTTCAAATTTTGCGATGTATGACTTACAAACAACAATATTGCGTTAGAGTTAAAAAATATTAATGTGAAGCAATAAAAAGATGATTCTGATGCTAAGAGTAAATCAAAAAACGTTCATCGTTTCTTAATAATACTCATTTTCTAACAATGTAAATTAATAATAATAATATATATATATATATATATATATATAGATAGATAGATTTCAAATTTTCATGAATCAATCAATCGTTACCTTAAAAATGTCTCTAAAATGTATTTTGATCTACAATACTAGACGGTGCGCTTTTTAAATATTAAAGAGGTAATTTAGTAATGAAATAATAGAAATATAATCCTTCTAAAACATCTATATATATATATATATATATATATATATATATATATATATATTTTTTATATATAAAAATCTTCTGTGCATGTGTATTTCACTAAACTCCTCCTAAACGGCAGGACCGATTTCGATGAAATTTTTTGTGTGGGTTCAAGTAAATTCGAGAATAGTTTAGATTCAAAATTCAGTCCGATATTGCAATTAGTTAAAAAGATATTAATTAAAAACTTTCAAAAAAATAAAACTCAATATTGACTCGCATTGTTGTAACAACGCTATTGTTATAAAAAAGCAATATAAAAAAATTAATCAATTCTTACTTAGATCAACCAAGAAAAAATTTATTTTATCTACTTTTTATTAAATAGTTGCAATTAATATAAATATGTATATACATATGACAGAATCACAACATTAATTAGAAATTAATTTTTAAAAATTATCATTAACCCTCTGAGTAGTTAGCTTCCTCCTGAATAGTTATTCCTAAAATGTTTACTCTTATTTTGCTATTCGCTTTAAAAATGCAACATACTTCTTTCCTTTCACCCTTTTAAAACTTGGGAGGTCGAACGGGGACAATTTTATGACTCAGTTCGGTCCCTTTGTAAAGTAAGAACCGAGAGATCAATCGTTTATAGCTAGCTGTCAAGTTGCCTTGGGCAATCTTGTTTAAAAGTTGTAGTGCAACTAAGTCGTTTCCCCTATATGTTTAGTCACGGTAAAATGAAAACAAAATAAAGGGTGGAAAAAAAGAAATAAATAGTGTGTTAGAAGTTGAAAAATAATTATATTTTCTTCAAACAAAATTTATTTTTCTGTCATTTTTTAAAAAATTAAATATACACATATATATATATATATATATATATATATATATATATATATATATATATATATATATATATATATATATATATATATATATATATATATATATATATATATATATATATATATATATGGTGTGCGCCGCAAAACTTGTTTAAACTTGCAATCCTGGTTCCTAAGGCCAGGAATTTGTCTTTATACTGTGTACCTCCTTCCTACTTTTAGTTATCTTAGGTATATAGCTATATGTCTATTTTTATATTTTTGTTTATGTATTTATGTATATGTATATATATGTATAAATTTATTTATATGTGTATGTATATGTATATTATTATATTTTGTAAAAATTCTTTTATTGGATTATATATATATATATATATATATATATATATATATATATATATATATATATATATATACATATATATACATATAATATATACATATATATATATATTGGTATTTCGATTTGAACCAGAAAAAAGCATCCTGTATTCATTTTTGAATATGAGAGTAAGAAATCGCGCTCGCTTTCCTGTTTTTTAAAAAGTAATGAGGTAAAAAGAGCGAACGCCCTATCTCTTTTTAAACAATAAGACAATAAATTGCGCATAAAATGATGTACATACGATGATTATATCTATTAAATAAAAATGATCTTTCTCTATTCAATTATATTTTTAATTTTAAATAACATAAAACGCTTTTAAGGGAACCAGGACATGCTCGAAAGAGTAAAATGCCAAAATTAAGACCCTTTGTTTATGAGACATATATCATTTAAAATTTTCAATAGAGCTTAGATTTTTTATGTCTATAATAAGGATAATTTAATTATTCTGTAGAACTACAAAAATAACTTTTTACTCCAATAGTTTTTTTTTACTACTTAATTAAAATAATACATAATTTTTGAGAACTCGTAATATATACTTATGTTTAGGTACCATTTTTTAAAAAAGTATCCTTTTTTATGCAAAATATTTTTTACACATATATAAAACAATACATAAAATACAGTGAAACCCTTTTTTAGTAAAATTTTAGTATAGTTTCTTTAAAAAATTATGAAACTTTGAAATTTGAAATTTTTTTATTTTTCTGCTTTTTTTTATGCATAAAACAATTTTTAAAAAATTAGGCACTATTTTAATAGGAAAAAATTAGGTTCACTATATGCATAGGCATCTTGTATAGAAGTATAAAAAAATCAGGAATCATACAGTGCAATAGTTTTTTTTTTAAAAATGTACCTAAATGCAAAAAATATGCTTTTGAGAAAAGTGAAAAAACTAAAAAAAACAATATTTTCACATATTATACACTTAATTAGTATTTCCTTGCCTATTTTTATATGACTAATAATAATCCTTAACCATTTTCTAGAGTTACAAAAGTAATTTTAAATTCATATGTTTTTTTCCCTTTGTTTTAGTTAACATGAACATAATTTTCGAGATCTTGTAATACATATTTTCATGTATAGGTACCATTTCTTACAAAAATATTCTTTGAATATACAAAAAAATTTACAAATATATATAAAGTAACATATTAAACATAATGAATCTGTTTTTTAACTAATTATATTTATATAATTGCATAATTTCTTAAAAATAATCATAAAACCTTAAAATTATGAAAATCTTAATTTTGTTTTTTTACATATAAAATCTAATTTTCAAAAAATTAGACACATACTAAAAGATATTTTGTTCACTGTATGCACATGTATCCTGTTTAGATATATAAAAGGTTTCAAACAATATGCTACAATAGTTTTTTAAAGTGTACCTAAATTTAAAAATATTAAACATTCGAGAAAAAATATAATAAAACTTAACAAAAAATTTCTCCTTACATTATAGATTTGATTAATATTTCCCTGATTGGTATTCATTTTCTTCATCTAAATTCTGTTTATCGATTTTCCTTTTTAATGACCTTCTTTTATTTCTGGCTTCCAATGACACTTTATTTACTATACGTTCAGCCTCAAAAATTCGTTTGTTATCAATTATAAGTAAGGCACGTTCCGTGTTGTATCCTGATTTAATGCCCAGAGCTTCAAAGACTTTTATCCTACTTACATATCTATCATTAAAACAAATTACAGCATCCATAACTCCAAATTTCAAAGTTTCAATGCCAACAAAAACTGTTTTAGGAATTCGCTCCCAAATACATTTGTTAAAACTTTCATTGGGATTTTGTGTTCTTCCATGAAGGCACTTTTTCAATAAGTCCTTCTCTGTGAGATCCCGAAACACTTTTTTCACTTTCAATAAAATTGACTCGGGTAAAGAATGCTTGTGAATATAAAATTCCCCCGTAACAATGCTACGGTTATAACCGCACCAGCTATCCTCACCAAGAGGACACAAAGCGTGTTGAGGATTATCCTCAGTACTTAGTTTATGAAAATAAATAGCCCATATGGCTCTTTTCACGTCCTCCACAGATGACAAATTTTTACGGATTGCTAGCCCATAATAATGTTGGATTGAGTCCACTTCTTTAAGCGTTAGCCGTCCACGTCCCGAAATATTTTTCCCATCTGATAGCTTAATGCCTTTGCTCATTTTTAGAATGTTTCTCAGCCTTGTGCCCATACGCTTTTGCACATGGCCAACACATTCTAATTTTTCAACTTCTGTGTCGCCATATACTTTTGCTTCTTTTATAGTAAGAAATCCTTTTGAGTCCCCATCACCAAGATACTGCGTATAACATGCTTTTCGTGATGTTTCAGATCGCTGAAATATACTTAATACCCCCCGACATTCCATTCCCCCACTGAATCCTTCGTAATTTTTAGCACAATTTTCACATGGTTTTTTTTTTTACCCTTACATGAAGAACAATATTTTGTGAGAGCTTCAAAGTCGATAACCTTTCCGTTCTCAACAGACGTAGCACATACAACTCCGTTCAATGAAGAATAGCCTCTTTTATGCCATGTGCCATCCACAGCCACAGCTATATTTGAATTATTATCATTCGCTATGACTGCTTCGTGAACAGCTGCATTCATCGAGTCTTCACTAATTGTTTTTAAAACATTTAAAAACAAAGAATTATGGCGTTCAAACTTTGCAGGTGGTGGAGGCAAATTCATGAGCCCACAGAATATTCGAGCAGCAGCTCCACCTTTTCCAATAGCTCTCATTCCATATGTCAATCTTAGGTTAACATCATAACATTTATTTGATATTTTTGATGACATTGTACTCGTCGATTCTTCACAGTTGTGACAAATTATTTCCAAACTCACAGCTAAACCTCTACGACTTTTTAAATCTTCTCTCAGCTCAATTTTCTCTGAAGAACAGCAATATTTACAACATAAGAGATTTTTCATAAGGGAAGATAATAAATCCAGTTCAACGATTATGTTTACATTTTGAGAATCTTGTTCTTTTAGTAAATCCGGTATTTTAATTTTTCTCCTAGAAGCACTTTCCACGGAATTCAAAAGCAATTCTTCAGTCGATTTAGACATTTTATGTTGATTCCTACTATACTTCCTTCTGCCAAATTTTTTATTCTTGGCATAATTACTCGTTTAAAAAAAGTTAAGATACTTTTAAAATCTTATGAATATTAATAATTATAAGTAAAAAATAAACATTTCTTACGAAAATTAATGTAAAATTAAGTAGTTGTATGCCACAAGAAACTTCGGAATAGACGAACTCGGCTCAAAACATTGCCATAAACCGAAATTTAAAGTAAGAAATTTTGTCACACAGCTTGGAACAATAGCTCACGCACAAGCGTGGCTAAAAAGTAGCGGGGTTAACATTCAAACGAAAAAAACAATCAAAAGTTAATATAGATAAAACACAGGGGAAACTACATATTTAAAGTTCAAAGGGGCGTGTCAAAAGGGGCGTGGTCATTTATTTACATTTTTATTTTTCATATTTTAGGGCTATTTTATTAACAAACATATAAGTATTATACATTTTTAGATTCAGAAAAATAAGCACTATTTTTTAGAAATAAAATTGAAAAATCGATTATTTGAAAGTATATGATGTCCCTGTTCCCTTAATACTTTTAATTTATTTTAATTAAAATCATATAAATAATATTTGTATGTTAACTGAATATTTTTCGGAAAAAATCTAAATTTTCATTCCTAGTGTTCTCCTTTTCGAACTCTTTGTATTAAATAAAAATTTATTTTCTACATCGGCATTTGTGATGGACATAACACACATTCAGTCAATAATTTTTAATTTAAATGGGAGGTATACTTCTTTAAATGCGCATGATAGTACTTCTAACCATATTCTGTTCAAGTTTAATTTATTATCTTTCTGTTTCTTTTATTACATGGAAAAATGTCACACATTGATATATACATTTTCACACAATTCAGTCATTACAAATTCTATTGTGAGAAAAGTTCTCCCTAATTAATTTTGTCTTTCAAAACAGTACACTTTAAACACTTTTGTTCAGTGAAGTTAACCGACAGTTCCACAATGTATTCATACCAAATTTTAAAAACAATTTTAACATTTTGAAATGTATCCTGTATTAAATTGTTTGAGTATACACAAATATTTCCTGCTGTATGGAAGACATAGTATGAGAGATGTGGTGTGTGGTTTTGAAAGATTGTTTTCGTAAGTGTAGACTATTTTTGAAAATTTAAATATCACTAAAGCTGATTATATAACTATAAATGAGCCTTTTTTTAATGTGTGCTAGTATCAAAATAAAACACTTTAAATATCAAACTATTCGCAAAATGGTTTATAACTTCTATTCAAATTGTAAAGAAACTGAAATATAAATATATTTTGCTGCAGTCAAAAATATTCATATTATGTAAATATCCTATTCCTCCACCTTTTTCAGTAAATTTTAAAAACTGTAGCTAAATGCATTTTTTTAAATTCATAAACGAGGCATAAAAGCTCACACAGTCGTAAAATGTCTATATCATTTTTAAATATACTACTATAAAAAGTATATGGATTGTAAGATCAGTTCTAAAAACCTAACAGCTTTTAGAGAAGCAAAAAACATGTAGTTTTGGATTGATCAAAATTTTAATATAATACACAAATATACATGTTATTAAGCAAATACATTTGGAAAATCAAACTTCCTTCTGAAATAAACGCAATTGAAAGAAAAATGTTTAATTGCAAATGTGTGAAAATATATGTTTACGTAAGGGGTATCCTCAAAGTGAGGCAATCCTCAAACTTAAAACTCAAACTCAGTGGCACAACAATCCAAGAGGGCCAGGAACTACTATGCCCATCCCAATATACGCGACCATTGGGCGCTGAGGTACATGAACAGATGTTCCGATTTGGTGGTCTGTCTGAAGAGAGACCTTCAGTGTTTAAGACCCATAAGTGTTTAAGACTTGGTACTCATTTTTCGACCCAATGTAGCGGGGATGAAAGGCAGAGTTGACCTTGCCCAGCCCGTTAATAAAACCCAAGACCAGTGGTGTGGAAACACGATACACTACCACTCGACCCTATTCGGTGAAACATAAAACTTAATGTTAGAATCTTATATAATTCCTTAATGAATGAGGAAGTGCAAACTTTTTTTTCCATGTAAACTGTTCAGAAGGAAATTGTTAATTATGAACATTTCACAAGTTGCATAAATTAAAATTAACTGCTATAGTTAACATAAATTTTTAAGAGTGCAAAAAGTGTATTTTGTCTGCACGAATTAATTTTAAAAGGAATACGGTTACGGAAAAGTAGTATAAATCTATCTAATGTATGGTTGGTTACCTTAGATATTGTCAAACACAACCAAGTATTGGGAGCCAATTCCACAAATCGTTGTTATAAAAATGAATGGAAAATTACAAGATTTAGTTTTTGCATTTGTAATTTATATATTTCTTTTCCTGAGAGATTTAAAAGCTAGAGCGGCATCCATCAAAACCGCGGTTCCCTCTTAGTTTTTCCAGATCGCCCCCGACTAAGCCGGCTCTGCCATAGTAAGTGAAAATGCCGGATTTTGTTTGTCAATATCATTTATTAGCAGACTGCATTTTTCATGTATTTTAGATGGTCGTTTTATATTTTCTACATCAATATATTAATGTCTGAATTTAAAATTACATAAAATTCTTGACATTCGCATCAATGAACATGATAATTTTTATTAGTATATGAATGTGTCATCAAACGATTATATGACTGTTAATTACATATTATTTTAACCATTTAATTAATATTAAGTATAACATAACGCACTTAAATTTTCTGAACTTTAAAATAAATATTTCGAAAACTACTTCAGATATACTCAAAATTTTTCATTCCTACGCTTTAACTTCTCAGCTTTGCTTCTATGTAAAACTTTATTGTATATTCGTCGATTTTTTAGTATATTTTTTGCTCTTAGCATGCAGTTTTCAACTGAATTATATGAAATCTTCGAAATATATTAAAAGATACCAAAGAAGCTATATAATAAAATTTGAAATTTTTATTATACTCAAACAATTGCTAAAACTTATGGTAAATAATGTTTAACTGCGCGATGCATTTTTTTCCACCACGGATCCCAATGATTCCTTCAGATACACCTATACCGTTTAAACGTTTATAATTTCCAATTCGCTTTACATTTGCTATGACTATTAATAAGTCGCAAGGTCAAACAATGAAGATTTGTGGCTTAAATTTAGGAAATCCTTGCTTTTCTCACGGCCATATATATGATGCATGTTTTAGAGTTGGAAAACCAACAAATTTATTTGTTTATACCCCGTAAGGATTAACCAAAAATATTGTACAGCTAATGGCATTAGAATAGATTAAGTTTGTGTACAATTTAATAAATATTCCTGTTATAAAATAGTTTGAGTCTCATTATTTTCACCTTTAATTAAAACGAATTTAAGTTTTTATTCACACAGCCTTTACATTAAACTTCGGTCATAGTATACACATAGTCACATACTATTGATTGATTGAATTGTGATAATCGTACATATAATGACGTTAGAAATTGTAATAACTTTTTAATACAAATTTTACTCAAAACGGTCCAGATTGTTAAAGCTTATTCATAAAAATTTGGAATTTTTGAATTTAAGATGTGTGTATAGGACAACGTTTGTCGGGTTCTCTAGTAGTATATATATATATATATATATATATATATATATATATATATATATATATATTAATAAATATATATTGTAATATATAAATATAAATATATATATATATATATATATTTTACATAGATATATATACATACACATATATTTCCTCTTATTAAGATACATAGATGACCTAATTGTTATAGGTCATGATAGGGAATTTAAACCTAACATTAATTTTTATCCGGAATACCTAAAATTATACAGACGAATTTTAACTCAAAGTTGAATTTTTAGATTTAGATTTAACTATTATTGACAACAAATTATATAGCAATATATATGATAAAATGGAAGCATTTAAATTCAATGTCATAAAGATACCAAACTTCAATAGTTGTCTAAATATATGTGAGTATTTAGAAATATAATTTTAAATTTTCTGATGAGAAATAATAATTTAAATACGCACAATATTGATAAATTCAAAAACATCCAGAAATTTATATTATGTTGCATACAAAATGATTATCCCATCAACTTCCTGAGAAATATATAGATCAGAAATATTTCTTAAAAATATTTTTAAACTCGTAAATGCACAAATCCACCACACAACATTAGGTCCACAAAGTCAGCTTGTTAGTGGTCCAGTTGTGAAGAATTTGTGCATTCTACACACAGGATACATTTCAATATGCATTTTAATACACACACACTTAGAACAATATTTACACGACTACACTTTAAAATTATTTATTACCAATTAAACATTTATATCCAATCACACATTTAAGACCAATCAATCAAGCAAGTTTTTTACATGTGGTCTGGTTTGCATCTAATGCCAAGTGGTCAAACTCTAGTGTTGGATCAAGAATCGTTTGGATTGACATGGCATTTTGGTTAGATTTTATGAGCAAAATATGAAGTGGTAATTGATATATTAAATATGAAAAGTCGTGTTATAAAAAATGGATCGTATTCTTGATGGGATACACTTTGGTGAGTTTTTAATGATTTACTCTATTCATTTGTGAATATACTGTGTTTTTAATGTGAACCTTCGGTTTTTAGAAAATTTTTAGTTTGAACTTTTGGATTTTTTAGTTTGAACTTTCGGATTTTTTAGTTTGAACTTTCGGATTTTTTAGCTTGAACTTTCAGATTCTTTAACTTGAACTTTCAGATTTTTTTAGCTTGAACTTTCAGATTTTTTAGCTTGAACTTTCAGATTTTTTAGCTTGAACTTTCAGATTTTTTGGCTTGAACTTTCAGATTTTTTGGCTTGAACTTTCAGATTTTTTTAGATTGAACTATCAGATTTTTTTAGCTTGAACTTTCAAATTTTTTAGCTTGAACTTTCGGATTTTTTAGTTTGAACTTTCGGATTTTTTAGTTTGAAATTTGTTTTTAGATATTTTTTAATTTGAACTTTCGGATCTCAAATATTTTTTTATTTGAACTTTCGGATCTCAAATATTTTTTGATTTGAACTTTCGGATCTCAAATATTTTTTGATTTGAAATTTCGGATCTCAAATATTTATTTTTTCTACCTATACAACTATTTTAAAGATGGGTGCATCCTCTTGGGCGTTTGATGGTTCACTTATATTATGCACTAAATTGTTTTTAAATTTTAATATTGTAATATCTTTCAGAATGCGATGGCGAATAGTTTTACTTTGCAAGTATAATGGTTTAATTTTAACGTTTTAATTTAAAGTATAATGGTTTAATTTTAACTTTTTAATTTAAAGTATAATGGTTTAATTTTAACTTTTTAATTTAAAGTATAATGGTTTAATTTTAACTGTTTCATTTTTAATTTTTAAATGTTTTTTTGAAATTTGGATATTTTCCAATTAACTCACCAAGTTGCAATAGGGGGAAGGTTGGCACTATCAAACTATTTTAACCCCACTTATCGGTCCTAAGTCCGAGATTGCACTTGGATATTTTATAAATTTTTATTTTATTTTATAATTTTTTAATTTTGTTTGAAAACGATGGAATATTATCTTTTATATTCGCCATTGATATTCTGAAGTGTTTTGGTATTATAGGATTCATATATTTAAATTTTTCAATTGATAATTGTGATTGTTTATATATATATATATATATATATATATTAAAATAAAATTTATATAAGTAATAAATAAAAGAAAAAAATACAGATAGCTATTGATACGATTGTTTTTTTCTGAACGTTTGAATGTTTCATTAAATATATGAATATATATAAGTTATGAAAAGCAGTATGGGGGAAAGCCTAGATATTATGTACTGAAAAAACCATTCAAAAAAATCTGATGAAAACATTTTGATATATTACTTGAATTTTAACGTTTTTCTTTCGAATGCGTTAAGTAAATTATTTAAACACGTATCTGAGACAAAAAAGTATGTTATACAAAACTAACAAATTCATTGTTTTAACAATAATTTTATGTAGTATTATAATAATTTACAATATCTTATTTATAATATATTGTATACCATTTTATAAATATTTTTGTAACTAATTTTTGTATGAAATATCATTTAATGTTTATTATAACAACAATTACAAAAAGTTTTATTTATTAATAATTATATTTATAAAGTAAAATATAAATATTGATATAATTACATTAGTTATTTTATTTTTTTAAAATGCAAAGTAATTTTTTAAAATATGTTTTAATAATCAATATACCTTTTTTTAAAAAAATATTTATATGAAAGTTTAGTTTTCTTTTGTAAAAAAAAGAAATAAAAAAGACATCATGCAGAAGTGCGGCGAATTAAAAACATATAATAATAAAAAGGTAAAAAGTCTGGAGATTTTTTTCCATACATGGTATAAAATCATTGAACAAGAAAATATAATATGTGATAAAAATATATTTCAGAGTTTTTAAGGTTTTTTATTCCACTGTTCTTCAATAAATCATTCTTTAAAAATGAATAAAACTATCAGTTGTCTTGCACTCTTTAAAACAATTATCTGTAATGAATAATGAATTGAATACTGTGAGAGAAAAAATAACGTAAGTGAGATGACAGCAGCGAAATATTCCTTTCAAAAACCACGAAAAGAGTGACTTTATCTTTCACACATGCCCAAAACTTTCACCTGTATATTTGAAGCGAATAACCTAGTCAGTGCTTCTCAAACTGTAGGGCGCGCCCCCCTGGGGGCGTGATAACCCTGAGAGGGGGGGGGCACGAGCATATAGAAAATAAAAGATTTAAAAATATTTAATTTTCTGGAATGAATTAAAACAAAATACTTTCAGACATAATAAAAAAAAATGCTCTTTTACTCTGATATAATTTACGCGCGATACTAAGTCAACAAAAATAAAAATTTCTTCAATACCTAATTAGCTATCTTTCATCATATAACCAAATAAAAAAAATTATTTGATTTGCTGTAATCCCATCATGAGAGATTTTTTTATTACGCTTTCTGTTTAAACCTAACGTACAACTCTTTCAGAGAAAAAAACAGATCCCAGACGCAGAATCGAAAAAATTTAGGAACATAAAAAATTCATCACTATCATTATTTTGAAATACTGCATATTATAGATGTATTCTGTTTAACTTTCTAAGTTATTGGTACAGTTAGTTATGACCCTTCTTTTATGTGTTTGTTTCTCATTTAGGGAAGTTGTAAGTAATGTATTTCTCTGTTACGCTTTTTTCCATGCAAAAGAGTTTTATGATATTTGGAAAACCACGGAGAGCCCCCTTTGAAGGATTACTTGGCCAAGACTTATTTTTACGAGTATTCTATACATATAAAGCAGAACTCAAAAAACGTTTTACACTGTTTCATATAACTATAATGAACACATTTTTTCCCCGGAAGTGGTCGTGCGGAACGCACAGATTACGAAATCGTTAATTCTGGCAAAACTGTTTATTTGTTACCAAAGAAAAATTGAAAAATCCTTGAAAGTAGGTAAGTAAACTTTATCTTAATTAAATTATTCACTAGAATCACGATTTGTATTGTGTAAAATAAAATAATTATAAAAAAAAAGGATTAGGGTGACTCAATAACCCCGCTTGATCGTATCAAGTGTGCGCCTTTTCCCGGGTTAAAACATGTTGATTGATTGATTGGTTGAATATTAACGCTCTGTTCAGCTACACGAGGGCTTTTGGCGACGGACCACTAAAACATGTTGAAGTCTTTTCGCTTTAAATATTAAAAATAATAAGTTATTCTTCATCTGAATTTTATATTATTGTTCATTATTTAACATCAAATATAAATGCTAATTCTGTGAGGCTTAAAATTACCATTCGCTTAAAACTAATTATAATTTGAGCAACCATTTTAAAAAAATCATTTTACATTTTTGTAAACATTGTCGAGCATTTGGCTTTGGACTCCTTACAATTCAGCTATTATATCAATAATGTTTTATTTTCCTATAAATGGACTCGTGCAAAAAGCGGGCACTTCAGAAGGTATACTTTTAATGTATCAGGGATGCACAGAATGTTTTATAACTAATTAAGTAATACTAAATTAAGAACAAATTTAATAAGTGTTAACTACTTCCATGGGCTTGTCTTGCAAAGCAAAGTTTTTATAAGTAATGCTTATGATTAGAAATTTACCCTCGGATTTTTTTTCAGTATTTAGCGCAGATATCTATATTTTGTCTTCTAAGCAGCGACCGCATTTTACAATATGTTCCGATTTAAAAATTAGAGAAAGGAAAAATAACATAATAATTAAGCTATTATTTTATTTATTTATTTATTTAGTTTTGCTTGAAAGTAGCATACAAAATTTTAATTCTTATGTTACTTATTTGTATGGTTTATAATTAAGATCGCCCATTGTAGCTTTAGTGTCAAAGTGCATTATTATTGTATTCAGTACATTATTAATGTATTAGGGGGGCGCGATAAAAATTGTGATCGAAAAGGGGGACGCCAGTATTGAAAGTTTGAGAAGCACTGACCTAGGCACAAAACTGTGCTTTTCATGAAATATTTATAATAATTTTTTACGAGCACGATTTTCAAGTTAATGCTTTCAAACTGAACACATCGATTGCAAACAAAGATAATTTTTAAACAAAAATGAAACAAAAATAATACTTAAATATGTTTTACAAAAAGTGTAAAAAACGAAAAAGACATTCTTTCTTTAATAAAGCCGTAATTTCTTAGCAAATTTTTAAATCTTTGTACATATTATGGATAATATCGTTCTACATACAGAAAAAAGGTTTCGTGAGATTAGTTTTATAAATAGAGAATATAATAAGTATTTAAATAAAATTGTGAGTAATTTTCGAAAAATCGTAAAAAAAAGTTTTTGACATTTTATTTATTAAATGACTGATTCGCAAAAAGTGAAAAGTATGAACTTTTTAGTGTAACTTATCATTTCATTAACTTGAAAGGAAATGCAAGTGGAACGATTTAGAAATCCTTTTCATAAAAACGTATCAATTTTAATTCATTTTCAAAAAAAATCGTAAAAAATAGAAAATATCATTATTTTGTAAAATAAATTATATCGTACGTGAAGAAGTAATTTTTTTTCAGATGCTATAATTATTTTTTGTCTGATTCTCATAAAAAAATTAGATCGTTTTTTAAAAACATCTGGAAAAAAGAAAAAAAAAAATCGGAGAATTTGAACTTCACCACCAGGCGAGAAAAAATGGCAATAATTATGCGTCTTTAGAATATTAATTAATATATATCTAACTAATTGCACTATATGAATATAAATGGTCAAAATAGATTCCTCTGATCAACCTCGAACTTTTGGTGCTTTTGATGAGGTTCTGCGTCGTGCGGTTGGTGAGAAGACACACCTAATGTTACGCATACTTACGTTTGTTTACCTACGAATTTTAATAGTGTAGATAATTTATGTAAACGTAGGTTTGAAAATGTTTTGTGTTCAGCCAACCTCCCCCTTTATGTTATTAATACTGAGCAAAAACATATTGAAAATAATGGATAGAATGTCTAATTCCATTACAAGATAAAGGTAACTTAAGTAAAAACTGCATTTAAAAATACAGAGCCCACGTTAAATCTGAGTACATAGCAATATATATATATATATATATATATATATATATATATATATATATATATATATATATATATATATATATATATATATATATTATTTTATATATATATATTCAGGGTGTATCTAAACTCTGCGGCAAAACTTTAAGGGGTCATAGTACATATCATTTCAAACAATAGTAAATAGGAAATTTAGAGTCCCAAACGTTTTCCGCAGGAGATAGGTGGCATTAAAGTTTAGAATCCGAAATTTCAAATGATAATAAAAAACGGAAAATGGGTCGATTCGTTAGCGGTTGTTACTAAAATAATTCTTTTTGTCAGCATTTTCTTGTAAAAAAAGCTGACAAAATGTCGATAGAGGGCGCTTTAGACTTGGGAGTAATGAACATCTACTTTTTCCTGTCATGTATTGTATCACATTAAATGTTTTCAAAAGTTTAGACTTAGACTTAAATTTTGAGCTCAAAATTTGAAAAATTGGGGGAGGCTAAGTAGTACAAACTCAACTGTGTTCAGGAGGTGAAATTTGAACTCACCTCCTTCCCTGGACACAGTTAAGTTATTCACAATCTTCGATGCTCGGTCGTAGACTGGCAGCAACTACTACCCACTAAACGTAAAATAAACGAGAGAGAGATGAGAAAATTAAATTAAAAAGTTATTCATGACAGACTTGAACAATTTCTCTCCACAAAATATCTGATTTACATGCCAAGTTTAGTACACACGGATTTCACTGTATGATGCAAGCATTATGTAAGGGTGTAAAGATCTACTGCAAAGTGTTCCAGCCAACATAAAGGCTCGTATGTTGTTCCAACATGACGGAGCGCCTGCATATTTCAACGCAGATGTGCGAGGTGCATTGGATACAGCTTATCCAGGGAGATGGATTGGGCGGGTGGTCTGGTAAATTGGCAGGCACGCTCGCCTCTCCTCTCCTGCATAGGCTTCTTCCTCTGGGGCCATATGAAGAGTCTTGTATACGCAAGCCCCGACGACTCCTACGAAGTCCTGGCTGCAAGAATTACCATCGTAGCAGGTGAATTCCGGGAGATGCCCGGGGTATTTGCCAATGTTCGGCATTCCCTAAGCCGGTGGTGTGAGTTCTGCTTCTTTGCTGGTGAACCCTTTTTCGAGCAGATTTTGTGATTCCGCTGGAAAATCATGTGCCTACCATTTTCTACGTGTCATCATTCATTCAACATTCATTCATGCGTACTACGTGCGTACATCAAATTGTTTATTTTTATTTTGAGCAGAGAAGTTGCTCATGTCCATTATGAATATTTTGTTTTAATTTTGTCTTCCCTCTCTCGTTTATTTTACTTGTAGGAGGTAGTAGTTGCTGCCTTGTCTAAGACACCAAGATCAGGAATAACTGAACTCTGTTAAGAGGGAAGGGAGTTTCAAATTTCACCTCCTGAACACTATTCCGTTTGCGCTACTTAAACGCCCCAACGATTCAAATTTTGAGGTCAAAATTTAAGTTTACGTCTAAGCTTTTGAAAGCATTTAATGTGTTACAAAAAATAACAGAAAAAATTAGTTGTTTGTTACTCTAAAGTCTAAAGTGCCCTCTAACGACATTTTTTAGCTTTTTTAAAATTTATTTTTCAAGAAAATACTGACAAAAAGAATAATTTTAGTGAAAACCGATAACGAATCTACCCATTTATCTGTTTTTTATAATCATTTGATATTTCGGACCCTAAACTTTATTGGCTTCTATCTCCGTCATAAGACGTTTGGGATCCTAAGTTTCCTATTTACTGTTGTTTGTCTTCATGTGTAGTATAATTACTTAAAGTTTTTTGCCGCAGAGTTTAGATGCACACTGTATACCAAAAAATGTGGGGGTAAATGGTTCTATCACATATTTTCAAATTAAGGATTGCAAAACTATTGTTTTAATATCAAATACATCAAGGTGTCTGTCCTATTTCAAATTTGAATTTTTTTTTTCATAACAAAAGTTTTCCAGGATATTTTTTTTTCTTTGCGATACCTTTGGTAATATGAAGCCATTAAACTTTTAAAATTATATATTAATTTGAAGAAAAATATACAAATACGTTTTCAGTGTGTCTCTGAGGACTAATGAAGTTTTCGTAGATTATTAATTTGAATTTTCTTAGGGGTTAGAGATTATTCAGAATGGTTCATATTACGACAAAACTCTAATTCCGAATCAATTAGTATTTATTGAAATAAATATACTTTAGAAGTTAATTTAGGTTGGTTTTTTTAAAGTAATATGTAATTTGAAATCTTAACTTAGTGTTGTATGAATGTAATGTCTTGCCAATTTCGGAAGTATTACTAATTTTAATTTTTAAGGATAGTACAAAAATTAGACAATAACTATTTTAAAAATATTTAACCTAGATTTTTTTTAAATCCTTACTTATTTTTATTCTTTTTTTGTATTTCTAAAATACATTAAAATTGAAAATAAATTAATCTGACATGGTCAATAAGAGAAGAAATAATTTGATGCTGTCATTTTACAGCACTACATCTGTATACATAAAGAAGAAAATGGACTCACTCATCACGATACCTCCGGAACAATTAGAACTAAATTGATATCTCGAATGAATGTTCCTCTATCATGGAGTAGAGATCCGCTATGCGAAAATCGACCCCAATGGGCGTTACGAGTGCTCCAGGGACGTTTAAGGGGACTTGGCACCCTTTGAGCAAACTTCTTTATTTACGTATTTAAAAATTATATTTTAACATTTTATACAATGTTTCTATTCAAGAAAATGTTACCAGATGAAAATTTTCATATATTTTTCACACAATTTTAAAAATTTAAATTTTTTGAAGAAAATTGGGAAAATTTTAAAGTCCTACTCCTTTTGTAAAAATTAATTTTTTGACCTGAAATTTTTTTATAATATTCTTATGGATGTTCTTAACAACTTTAGGGATTGATTTTAGAATAACTTCATTCGTTTTCGAGAAGAAAAATAAATGTTGATATACAGGCTAAAAATCAACGAAAAAGCCAACATGTCTTACATTTTATTTTTTTTTAAAAAAAAAAGTATTCAGTTTATAGCAAAACGGATTCCTAAATTTATTACATGCTTTATTTTTAACACGCAGAAAAAAAAATTGAAGTGATTGGTAAATAATTGTCGAAGGAGTAGCATTTTGAATGCACTAAGGTTTCGAAAAACACAAACTGAGAAAACCACTTTAAAGTTTATAATTCTGAAAAAATAATTATTATAAGCTTAATTAAACTTAAAATACCACTTTAAGATATTAGTAATACATTTTTCTTTAAAATAACTGTATTTTCATATTTTTTTAACCCACACATTTTTTATAAATGATCAACTTTTAGAGAGTACTAATTGCCCATGAAAATTCAAGAACAATGTAAAAAACAATTATTTTTCTGTCACGACAGAAATTTTAGCTGTTTTTCTTCTTATAATAATAAAGTATTACATATGTATGAAAAAAAATATTAGGAAGAATAACTGAAATTATAAAATTATTAATATAAAATGCCTTAATTTAAAAATTTTACATGCACACATTTCACAAGGAAGAAAAATTACATTATTATTTTGCTCGGAAATATTCTGCTTTTAATACTACACATTCTTTTTTATAACTATTATTTCTATTTATAAAATAGATTTTTTTTATCATAACGCATTTTTTAGCTTTTTTTTCTAAAAAGGGTGTGTGGCTGAATTGCCTAATTTGTTTTCAAATCAAGTTTTATTCAACTTCTAACTTTCCGACATGCACAAGTGATATATCAATCGAAAGATAATAATGCAAAGAATAAGATTAAATGAAAATAAAAAAAAAACGATAGGCTTGTGACTTTTAGGGTACCCAGTCCTCTTAAGAAAAAAAATATTCCAGTTTTTGATCTAATAGACCTAGAAGCTCAGATGAGTAAGCATGCTCCACTTATGAGGTAAAGGTACGCTAAAAAAGGGGATTTGCAAATTTTGTCCCACAAGGGCGTGAAAGATAAATATTCCTGTTTTTGAACTATTTAAACAACAAACGGGAAATTGGTAGGCAAATTCCTTTCACAAAATAGAGGTTGACTACAAAAATAATTTTGCGAAATTTGAGCCCTAAAGGGCGTTATAGATAAATATTCCCGTTTTTTAACTTTCCGACCAACACACTTAGAATACCGATACTACCGACCTACACACTACAAATGACGGATTCTTCTTTTGGAGTAGAGGTCTGCTGCAAAAGGGGTTCTGCGAAAATTGGTTCCTAAGGAGGGGGGCTTAAGTGGAGTTATAGGAAAATATTCCTGTTTTTGGACTACACTCATGTCCTTAAATTAAGGATAATTCCGAATCACACAGAAATTTAACTCTAAAATAAAAATTTCACCTGTAGATTCATCACACATATTTTGAAGAAGAATATGCACACAAATTACAGGAAACCCCTAGATGGCACTGATAGTACGTCACAATGACGAGAGTGTAAGATAGGGGTATACAAGGAATGGTGGCAAAGAAGTAAAATTGTTCACAACCGCTTTAAAAGCCTTTCAGTGCAATAACCGCATATTTATGGCATAAAGGAAACATTTGGATGCTTTTTTACGTGGTAGAATTATTGGACAACTGAAATGTGGACGTACTCAGCTGGAAGTATCCGAGGAACTTGGAATCGGCCAGAGTGTCATCTCCAGACGTTGGCAACAATTCCAAGATGATGGTAATGTGAGTTGATGTTACAGCACACAGGTCTCCCCCGAGTTACAACGCCGAATGACGACCGGTATATATATATATATATATATATATATATATATATTTTGGCAGTTACTGCCAAAAGAAACAGTCGCAGCACAGCATCAGAACCGTCTCGTCAGCTCTCTTCAGCTGCCGGTACGACAGTTTCAAGGCAGACCATGTTAAGACGCTTAGGGCACATTGGTCTATATGCTCGTAGGTCTGTCAGATTCGTTCCACTTACCGCAACTCACTGTCGCCAGCGACTAACCTGGAGTGGAGTGCATGCATTGTGGACACCACAACAGTGGCCTTGTGTGATGTTTTCAGACGGGTTCAGGTTTAGTTTGCAGTCTGATTCTCGCCAGACATTAATATGGAGAGCTCTAGGTACCTGTTACCACAAAGAGAACACCATTGAACTAAACGTTACGGTGGTGCAATATGGCTCGAATGGGGAGGAAATATTGTTGGTTCCAGAACTGATCTGCATGTTCAGAGTGTAACGATGGCAGGCCACATCTATCGGGATGTCATTCTGGAACACTATGTGCGTTGTTTCGGTGTGCCATGGGTGCTGAATTTCTGTTTTTGGTTGACAACGGCCGACCTCGCCATGAAAACATTGTAGACGAATGCCTTCAATCGGAGGATATCACCCGTATGGCTTGGCCAGCATACTCACCGGACATGAATCCAATAGAGAATGTGTGGGATATGCTTGGCCGACGAATTGAAGTCTGGCAAACCCCTCCCACTTGTCTACCTGAACTTTGGAGGACATTTCTTGATGAGTGGTGTAATACTACCCAAGATCAGATTGATAATTTGATACTCAGCATGCCTAAGCGTTGTAAGGCCTGTATTGCATCGTCCGAAAGACATTCTCAGTATTAACCATCATACTAACCATATTATACTGTTTTTTGTAAATAGGTTCTTTTTGAAATTTGCTGCATCGAGTAAAAATCGCAATTTTTATTAGTTATATCAAATATATAGCATCTTTTTTGCTCTTTACCTTTTGTTTAATAAATAGACTTTACAAATAATTCAAATTTGTTTTGCCTCTGTCTCTTTCTTTGCCTGAACTTCATTATCCTTAATTTATGGACATGAGTGTATTAGACCTACAAACAAGCAATTGGTAGACATTTTCTTTTCATAGAGTAGAGATCCGCTACAAAACTGGTTTTGTGAAATTTTTCCCTCAAGGGGCGTTGAAAAGGTTTAAGGTATGTATTAATATCTGTCAATTTTAAATATATGGAAATTATGTCATAACTCCAAATTTTAAATTTGTTAGGCACTTTCTTTCCATGGAGAAGATGTCCGCTAAAATAGAAATTTAGCGAAAGTTGACACCAGGTGCTTAAAGAGCGTCAAAGACAAATTTTCTCGACTTTGCACAACTAGATTATATTAAAGTTTAGTAGGGACGTTTCTTTCATGGAGTAGAATTCGTCTAAGGATGAGTTTTTAGAAAAAAATCGAACTTCAAGAGGTGTTGTGATGGCAAGAGGATTTGCGTTATAGACAAATAAAATTAATGATTTTGAACTGTTAGATTCATTTACTTGAAATCTCTTAAGCATGTTCCATTGGAGAGCAAAATCCTCTAAGTGTGAATTTTACAAAATCTGACTTCAATGGGGGGAACGAGGGGTTACTGAGAAGTATAGATTTAAAAAAAAAATTCCCGTTTTTTGGACTACTATACCTGCAATAATGAAAATTTGACATGCATGTTTCTTTTGTTGAATTGAAATCTGATAAGAATGAGTCTTATCGAAGCCGACTCTGAAAGGGGGATTTACGGATCTTATTGATTACAAAATTTCTTTTGTGAACTATTAGATTTAGATTTACGATTTTTCAACTTTGTTACTTAGTGGACTAGATATCCACTAAAAAGGGGTTACACTGAAATCCACTTTGGAAGGAGGTAGGGGGATTACGGAAGTGTACAATGTAAATTTACACCAAATTTTAAAATTCAAGTCATGTCTTTTTTATATCAAGAGGTGAGAGTTTTAAGGATATTTTTAAATACATTCGAATGCGAAAAAAATATATGTTCGTACATCATCGTGAAATCCCAAGTGAAGTGGGCGGGTAACGGCTATTGTTATATGAGACTACAACTAACAGCATATTTTTAAGTAACTATAGAAAGGTATTATTTATGTTGAATATTCACTTCTTCTAAAATTACTAATTTTAATTTATTAATTCATGGCTAATGGTTAAGTAATATATATATATATATATATATATATATAGTTTATAAAATCAATTCCCTATAAAACAACGATAGAAAAATAGAACAGTGGAAATTTTACGAACGAATTACGTACACATTTATTCAACTAACAGTTAGCAATTCCTGTGCAAAATTATATACTTATATCTTAGATATCGTTTTTGGTTTACGTAGGTACCTCTCGATTATTGATTTTACAATTTTAGGTGACCATGACTTAAATCACTATGAATGAGGTTTATTAATGTATGCGAGTAAAATATATCAGAGTTTTAGACAGGAATGAAAATTTAATGGTTTTTAATGATGTATTCAAGGGTATATCTGAAATATGAAGAAGCATTAAAACATCAACTATTAGACAACTTAGCAATTTAAAACAACACTAAAAAGGCAGGGCCATCAATGGTTGACAAAAACCATGTTTGGATAGCTATGCAATGAGATATGTATGAAAGAATGATTCAAAACTGCAACAGGATTTACCAAAGCGGCAGGAAGAAGAATCAGTATGTATATAGTACACTGTTCTCTATTTCATAAAGGCTTCTGAAGACGATGTCAATTTGTTTATATTTGATAACTTCAAGACAAAATTATATGCTTCGCCCGGCCTAATAGCTCCAATATTTGAATTGCTGGTCCTTCTGAAAACGTTCACTATGCTGAGTTGAATTAAGTTTCCAAAACATCGGTTGTGAACATGTGAAAGGATGGATTAAAGATACGTTCCATTCATGCCAACAGGGGATTGTTCAAGTTGTATTCTGAGGCATGTGTTTTGACACGATTTTATATTTTTGTAAGCCTATAAATGACTAATAGTTTAAAACTACAAATGCATTATTTCCAATCACTAACATCCATTTAAAAAGTATATTGCATTCCATCAACAAATCACTACACATATCGAAACTTCCTATCAATTGTTCCTAGGAATACTTATCTTATATTAGCACCCTATATTAAGTATTCAATTCATAGACACGAATAGTATTGAATTCAATCGAAATGCTTTGCAACCTGCTGTTTAAAAAAATCTCTATCAGTTTGCACAATTATGGAATTCTGTATTGTTTGCAAATAATTATGGTATAATTAGCCCCCCTCCGGGATATCTTCTCATATTAGTGATTGCACAAATTTAATTAATATCTTGGTAATATTATTGCGAGATTATAGTACTGTAGTTTGAATGTATAAGCGATTGATGTGCTTTATTCATTATCCACACAAGACAAACTTAACCAAAATGTTAAATTTTGTCTTATAAGAAAACAATTTTGTCTTGTCAATAAAGAGGAAATAAGGATCGAGTATTTATTTCATTAAACCAAGACAATACAAATGTTTTGAGGTATGTGTCATAGAAGATTTTGTAAATCTAATTTGCACAATACTAATTTCTGTAAATTTATATTTTCAATATAGTTCGAAAAATATTTCCCCCCAAATATTAAACTACAATTAGAAATGAAGTTAATTAAGATTAAAAAATATCCCAATGAAAGTGCACTCTGGCTTACTGGACGCGCGCGCGCGCGTCGTTTTGTGTATTATAAAGTATAATAAAGTCATTTCTTGTGACATAAATAAAGATCAATATCAGTGAAGAAACCTAGAGCTTCATTTATTAAATAAGCACATATCATATTAAGCTGGAATATTAAATCTGAATTGATTGTTTGTTTACACTGCATCCCCCATAGTTCACTAATAATTTTAACCAAAACAAATCATGACATTCTCATCCGGATAATGAGATCAAAATATTTACTTCCATACTGGAAGATAGAAATGTTTATCAAATTATTTACTCACAAAAATGTGAGAACAACATATCAATATATTTATCTGACTACAATAATTAATTTATTTTAATTTTATTCGATATATTACTTGTTTTTGTTTCAAATTGTTACCATTGAAATAAATATTATTTAACACTTATACATACATACATATATATATAAGTATATATATATATATATATAATCCAATATAAGAATTTTTTAATATATAATCATATACATATACATACACATATATATAAATTTATACACACATATACATATACATACATATTTCCTTTGGAATGCTATCGTGTCTACTACTACTATTATTATTAAAAAAAATATATTGCTTAAACTTAATTGCCATTACGGGTTGTCCCTGAAAATAATACACAATTCAGTAGACGAGAAAAATAGTTAATTCAGCACATATGAATTTTAGTAATACATTAGTAGAAAAAAATATACATCCAACATCTCCTAAAATTTATTCTTATTAAAAACAAACGTTTTGTCAAAACAGTAGAAATGTTTTGATTACCATTTTGCCATGTTTCGTAAGACTACTTATTCTTCCTTCATTTTGTGCCATATATATCAAACGACATGTAAAGAATACCTGATTTTCTTTTTTTTTAAAAGAGTAGAATATTTTCCAAAAAACTATATTCCAAACAAAAGTTTTAATATTATAACTAAGAGTTTTGATAGAATAAAGGATCACAGTAGGATAAATATTTCATATTTTTGATGATAAAATAATAAATGTGTTTATAGTTTCTTCGGAAGCTGAAATAAATCACAAAAATATTGTGCCATAGATATCATAAGACAGGTAAAGAATATCTGTCTTTCTTTTTTTCCTTTAAAAAAGAAGGATATTATTTCCCTAATAAAAATATTATTAACAAAATTTTTAATATTCCAACTAAATCGATAATTGTATTATGGTTAACCTTTTGTTTACTGATAACAAAATGATAAATGTATACAGTTTTTTTCAGAAATTTAAATTAATCATAAGAAAATTTATGAATGACAGTTGTATTGATGCTTCAAACTGTGACCGAGTTTGAAGGAAAAGAAAAGCATAATTTCGTCAATTTAAGCTTATAGCTTCCCCTACAATACTAGTACGATAAATTTTCTCCACAGTACTTTACCCATATACGTTATAATTCAGTTTAGGAAATGGTGCTGGCAAATTGAAAGAAAACGAATGTATATAAGCAAAAAAAAAAGAATCCCAAGCTTAAAATTATGTAAAAAAACGTTTTCTCCATTTGTTACTTTATGTTTATTACATTTTTCCTTTTATTTATCACCACCAATTCGTGAAAACGCGTATTATATTTTTCATCTTATTACGCGCAGTAAATTTTTTCAATGAGCTACAGCATTTTTGCTTTATTCGTCTTGAAAGATGAAAGTAGTTCTGTTATGTTCCAAACAAAAAGCAAAACCATCGCCAATATTTCTTTTGCGCTTTCTTTAAAAAATTTCCCTCAAAGTGATAAACTTCGAGTCGTTCCGGTGTACATGCATTTCATATTTATACAGCATAGACCAAGACTTCAGTTTGGAATTTCCAAAATTTGAACCCGGTTTTATGACATATAGGATAAAATTTTTCCAAAAGAGTGAAATAGTAGAAAGAGTTGGCTGCATTTGAGCAACGTTTTATACAGCAGTGAAAGAAATGCTTTTTGTATTCACTTTTTCTTTCTTTTTTTCATATGCTTTCATTTGCTTAAAAGCTTTTCAATATATTGCCACTACATGAAAAGCAGCATAAGAGTGGTATCGAAAACCGTAAATCAGAAAGAAAGAAATTGGAATAAGGATGAAAAGTTTTTTATGCTTGCATGTATTAAAGAGTGCATGAAGAGTGGACATGTACAGACTTAAAAATAGACTAAGCTTCATCGTATATGGGCCATCTTAAGAGGTCAGTTTTCTAGCATATGAAAGAAAAATACACATAGCAAATAATTTTAGATTTTATTTTAACATTCCACTTGCATATTAGGATTTTGATATAGATTTTAATGTGTCTAGTTACAAATTTATAAAACTTGGTATATATATGTATATATGAATTCTTATTTAATTTTTATTCTTATAAAACTTATATTAAGTTGTTTAAAAGAAATATGATTTCTTTACGGTTTGAATGGTCCTTACTCAAGTTCTGTAATAAAACTGTATAGTTTTGTGCCACTTTTAATTTCTAGGTACAAAACTTAAGATAACGCATTCCTTTGTTTTCCACAAAATCGCAATGAGTTCAGTGAGCTCTTTTTCTTATCCAGTGTCACAGTTCTATTATTTATATTTTTTAATCAGAGAAAACTTGTTTTAAAAATCACTGACTGAGAATCTGATAATATTTCATTGACTCTGACTCTGCAGAATTATAAAGTTTATAATTTCATAATTTTGAGGAAATTCTCCCATTGTTAAACAGTAAAAAATTAAAATTATTATACAAACCTCACTGCAAGAAATATCCATTAGGAATTATTTTATAGTTAAAATAAACTTAAATCATTATTCTATCAATAGCATTAAATAATATTTTAAAGGAACTTAAAATTCTTTTTTTAAAATCCTGTTCTATAAAAGAACAATCAATCAAGCATGTACATTACATGAAAAAAAAATAAAACGAAAACTAGGAAATGAATTAAACATTAAAAACAAATGAACCTTTGAGAAATAATTAATTAAAATTAAGTTTGACGAAAGATATAATTTAACTTAAGAGTGCAGAAAATGTTTTCTTCCTCATTCAAAGTATTATCAGTTTTTCTGAGTTAATTCAGTAATTGATATTTGTCCGTTCAAGCCCTGAAAATTTCAGTTAAATTTATTAATGTTAAAATTGTGAATCTCATTTCTACAGCCATTCCATAAGATCAATTGGTTACGAATAGACAACAAAATAAAATAAATTTTTTTTGGTGTAGCTGATCAAACTTTCATGATATTTTTATTGGTACACAATCAGAAATTCAGAGAGATAACTAAAAATAATAATAAGGGATTCGAAACAGGTCTTCATTTTGTAATAATAAATGAAGAATAAACATAATAAACGAAATAAAAATACGAATTTTTCTAAGAGCTTGCTATATACATATGAAATAGAAAAAAAATACATTTCTTTCATCTGAATATGCTATAATTATTGAAAATAATGGCCCACACATTAGCGAAACTTTGTGAAGAACCCAAACAAAGCGAAAATGTACAAACTATTATATATATATAGTTTCAAATAATATTCTCTTATATATATTTTCTTATAAAGCATATATCTCTTACATGTATATTTTGTTATAAAACTGAATATTCATAACTTTGATTAGTTTTAGAGATTCAATATGTTTTAAATTTCTATTCTGTATTTCCAAAATATACCCATAAATGCATCATTATTTAGCTCCATAGAATGTATGCTTTCGATATAAGCATACATTCGATTTTTCTTCTCTATCTAGGTACTTTGACAGAGGGCAAAGTCATTAAATAAACGGCATTCAAACTTTTCATAGTGAGACTTACAAAATGTAACTTTTCGTGAAAAAGAGATCCAAATGGCAACTTCTTGGTGAGTCCGCCTTATCATCAAGCTTCAAAACGGTCTTTGGGGGCATTAACGTAGGATACGAAAAAAAAAGGACTCAGAAAAAAGGACATAAGACGAGGGAAGGAGATGACGCAGAAGAACCAATGAAGAGGAAGGACCCTGATAAGCCCCTTCCTTTTTCCAGGTGACCGGTTACAAATGGTCATCTGACCGTACTGGACACTCTCGACATTCGTGTAAATTATTTGTATCAGCCTATCTCTGTCATTTCAACTGACTCTGCCGATTACTAATGACATTTCGTATGATATGGAGATGTAGGCATATTTTTTGTATTATGTATACGTGTTTGGGATCCTTTTTTCTATTAAACTGCTCGACTTAGAGTCAGCTCTTATAGTTTTTTTTTGTCTTTATACCTATATGAGAAATAACTTTCCTTGCGTCTAGAATAAAAATAAAAAAATGGAATTGTACTAATATAGTTTTGAAAAACTAAAAGATTTTCCAGAAATAAAAGAATTATGATAATAAAATTGTGCCAAACATAAGAAACACAAATAATCAAATGTTTCAAAAATTTGAAAAACATTTTTTTAGTATCAAGTATACCGAAAAAGTTTATGTTTGGTTTTATTAAAAAGAAAATAGCTGTTATTTATAGGATATTTTAATAATTGATTATATATATTTTCAAAACAGTCAATCTATACATATATTATCAAAACCTTTAACAAAAGTCATAAGTCTAATACGAAAGACCATATTTTTTTTTCTTATAAAAAAAGAGTAATATAATATATATTTTTTATGGATAAAAATACTACCACAGTATTATATATTATTTCTGATATTATATGAAATTCATAATTTGATTAACTGTAAATTTTTCTTCTTTTTTTCTAGTTGAAAATATTATTATTAAAATCCTTGTAAAATAACCATAAATAGGTAGGTAAATCTTTAATAACAAGATCTTCAAGCTATTTGGGTTTATAAACATAAAAGATATAGTAGATTCCTTGATACCGCCATCACCATATACTAACAGATTATAAAATTCTAAAAGAAAAGTATTTGAAAAATCACATGCGAAAACTATATTTTTTGTACATCAATGTTAATCAACAGATTAGTAGATACTAAATAACGTTTATAATAAAATCTACTGAAAAATATCGTAATTATTATATTTTAAACGATCTTATAGAGTTAAATTGCAAAACGAAATTTCTGAAGCTATTTAAAAGAGTATAAGAATTGAAATTGAAAGAAAAGTTTTAGTATGGTTTATACAAATAAAATACCTGCTACTTGTTATCAATAAGTTCATTTTGGACAACTTATTTCATAAGTCTGAAATAAGTAATAGAGAAATTTATATATATATATATATATATATATATATATATATATATATATATATATATATATATATATATATATATAAAGGTTTCCTATGTATTATTATACATATCTGCTACTGGGTTAAATTTTCACACGATTTTTTCTCCTAAATTTCAATAAAAATTTCTTAAAATTCGTATTATTAATAATGTATTTGAAACTTATACTTCTTCTAGTAACTTGTTATAATCTGATTTTCATAGTCCAATATTTAATCTGAAAGACGAAGTTATTAAAATATTGAAAGTATCATTATTTTTTAAAAGAAAGTGGCATTAATTTTTTAATTCCATAAATTATATTTATTAAAGGTGTTTTAGAAAATTTGGATAATTATATTCTAAATATTATAAATTTTTCAATATTATAACACTCTCATTAGTTTAATTCTTATATAGTACCAATTAAATTATAACGAAAAAAATATTTAAAAAAATCAGTGGCTTACCAAATGGTCCAACTTGAGATAAAACTGGTTTTAGTTTTATTTACTTTTTTTTCAGAAATATATTCTATATACATGCACCTAAATATTCATTTTTTATCTATATACTTATAATAATTATTTTTTCTAAAAATAATTACTTAATATTTATTACTTTTTCTCCTAGCAATTTCAATGGTACCCTTCTGAAACAGTAATATCGATAAATCAATTTAAAGAAACATAGTAAGTAATTCTTATTGAATTAATGAAGACGTCGCTGAAAATAATATTATTAAAAATATGCAAGAATTGTTGCTTATAAAACATGCTTACCTTATTGAATTTCTTAAAAATATGTATGTACCAGGTTCAATGCTAATTTTTTATGAATTTACATTTAATGACTGTTAATTACTTAACTCAATCATAGACGCACTAAAAGAAAATGGTTTGGTATAATTATTTTCTGTTAAATTATTTCTTTTTTTAAATAAAATTTATTAAATTTTATATTTAGATCTCATACGTCTTGCGCATAACATAAGGTTGATCTCCTTCAAAAAACATTTACGAACATTTACATCATAAAATACTTTCCTGTTTTTTCTATTGTTTTGGATCTTTTCAGAGAATGTATACCACATATTAGTTATATTGTTAGTTTTAATTAAGATATTTTTAAGTCCAGTGACTGAGTGGTCAGTGCATCACGCTTCCACACCACAGGTCCGATGCTCAAACCCCACGCAAAGCAAGGTTGACTCAGCATTTCATCCCTTCAGTGTGTCAATAAAATGAGTATCAAGCTTTGCTTGGGTACTTTAGGTGGTTTTGCATCAGAATGACCACCTGACCGGGACATCTACTCATGCACATCAGGGCCCGTGGTCACGTATACTGAGTTGGACACAGTAGGTCTTGGCCATCATGATCTGTCACGCATCTGAGTTAAGTTTATTAAGATAGTTTACAAATTAATTTTAGTACTTTTAAATTATATTGACAAGCTTTTAAGCATGTATATTGTTGCTTGAAAGTACAGGAAAAGGATATTTAGATTTTTAAATAATAAAAGTACTATATTAAAAATTAAAATATATTTCATGCACTATACATATTTTATTTCTTCCTTTTAATATAGACAAATAAAAGAAAATATTACCATCATAAACTACGCATCACACTAGATCCTTAATTTTAAGCCTAAGAATCTTATAATGCATTACTCCTCCTTTTCTGTTTCTTTTTTACTATTATTGATGACTCTATATATACTTAATGTTTCTGTAAGCCGATTTGCCGTTATAATTTAAAAAATAAAAGCAATATATTATTTAAGTGTACGAACGATACAGATTAAAACTTAACAAAAATAAAAATGATAATGGTAGATTTTTATTAATATAATTATCATTGAAAAAAGAATAAAACACCTTTGAAAAATTTATAATTATCTTTTCCGTGAAATATATCTTTTAATTCAAGATTCACAAATAAGCGTATTTTCCTTTCTCAATTCATTTTCGTATCTCTGATCATAATTATATTTTTCCCCTTTTCTTCTGCCATTACCTTTTCTTTTCTCCGTTGTCTCATTTGCTAATAAGTAAATCCTTTTTTAATATATATTTTTTTCCTTTCCTTTTTTTAACAGTCTTGCCAACGTTAGCATAATGGATGTCGGATAATTGGCTACAATTTATTTTGGTTAAGAGACATTCATGAATAATCGGTATTATGGCACATATGAGTAATGGATCATAATACTTAGATGAAAAATTCATTTATAACTTTTTTTTACATGAAACTGTATTTTATTTCTGTAACTCTAGCAAAACAGGCAGTTTGATTGAATAATGACTTTTTTCTTACAGGAGATTGAAGCCATATTTAGAATCTAGAACTAAATGAAGTCAATTTTCGATGAATGGTACAATGATGGTCTATTTTTTTTTAATGTTGATAATGATATTAACTTTGATTTATTGTCGTTAATGTTTTTTTTAAAATGCCATGAATTCTCGATAACTCGTTTCTTTCTTTTCTTCTATTGAAATCAACTACTTTTAAATTTTGCATTTGTTGAAAATCTGCATTCTCAAACCGATACTATAAAGTTGTTTTAATTGGAAATATAACAAAAAAATTATATTTAGCACATGGCTTTATAAAAATAATAATAATAATTATATATATATATATATATATATATATATATATATATATATATATATATATATATATATATATATATATATATATATATATATATATATATTACCAGGTTCGACCCCAAAAAGTCCTTTAATATTTGAAAATTCGATAATTTAGAGGATAATTAAGATAAAGATTCATAAGTTTACATCTATGTTTGAAATAACGTAGGATTTTACTAACACTAAAAAAAATCCAAAAATTGGCCAGCAGATGGCACTTTTTAAATCAATAATTAGTCGAATAACTGATTTTCAGTAATATGGGATATTCGCTATAACAAATGTTCAACATGTCAGCCATCATTCATGAGCAATACCTGTAATCTAAGGATGGTTTTAAAAACAGCACTGTGATGAGTATGAGTAGATTATATGATAATTTGCTGTTTGATGTTATCTTTTAGCATCTCTAATGAGCTTATCCCGACTTATGACTTCAGCTAACCCTAAAACAAATAATCACATGGATTATGTTCTGGGAACACAAAATATTCCAAGGCTGATAGAATTGTGACTTAGTACGTGATTTTTACCAAACACGATACGCACAAAAAATCTTTCTCATCTTACAAATGCGATTGGATTACAAAAACCTCAGTGACAGATTTTTTATTCTGACTGTACAAATTTAATCACTATGTATTTTCTCTGGTAATGTCATCATACATTAATTGTTGGTGCATCTGTTTCCTATCAGACTACAACTCATTTTATCCACGATTTTCATGTAGCTTACCTGGGATTTTACTGTCCAGTGCCCTCTTGTGTCAATTCTTTGCACTTTTATTTTAGTTTCAAGAAAACCTCAAGTCATTTCAAGCATGTGTGCCACTTTTTACACCTCTAACTTCATTATTACTTGGATTTTTTAGTTTTCAAATGTAAGATACATAAAAAGGTGTTTTCATGATGAATATTCTATTCAACATTTAAAATCAAATATACTATTTGGGTGTGAGATTTCAACAATGGATAATTATGTTTTGCAGTTAAGTCACTTGTTGTTACATTTGTATTAAAAACTCAGTTTCTTTTGTTACAGAAATTAATTTTTAAATAATACCTATCAATATCATGTGTTTCCTTTTCAGACTGTAATTTAATTGATTTGTTAATGATACTTCAAATAAAGTATTTTATTTTTCTGGAAAATGTTCAGGAACATATTTTTATTTACTAAAAGTGTACTATAATGTTGTTTTCGTGTTTTATATTTTTGCTGTCCTGACAAATTTTTGCTGTAAGTCATACTAATCTTGCAAGCATGAATTTTTTTTTACTATCAATTGTAATACTATTACTATTATTAAAACAATACTATATTTCTGCCGTGAAAGGCATTGGATATATATATATATATATATATACATAAAACAACTTTATTTTTTTAAATGCTTAGAATATATAATTTGTATATATTCCCTTCCCTCGTGGTATACATAAGTGTATAAGAGTACATAAATATATATTATTCATACTTATGAAAATGTACACAATTTTTCCAAATAAAATAAATAAAAAAGTATGTGATTATTTAGCTCCAGTACAGTAATACATGGTACTTTTTGTTGAGCTTAATGAAGAAAGCTATCGAATGGTTTAATTTGGTTCTCTGATTTAAATCTGTGCTGACCTTAATCAACAAAGATATTTTCAAAATAAAACATTTACATAAAGAGCATTTTTCATTTTCTTTTAAGAATCAAAATTAACTGAACTTTAGAAAGTTAATGTTTTAGTTTGTGTAAGAGTGAATTACCTAAAATTGTATATTTATCTCTCATATATTTCTAATAAAAAATGTTTAGATTGGTTATAAAATCAAATAAAAAATATTTGTTGAGATAATACAATACATGATTTTATTTTTTCTCCCAAAATTCAATTTTAATTATGAACATGTCATATGTTTTAGGGAGGAAAGTAGATTTTATTTGGATTAACTTTGAAAAATACTACTTTTTTCTCAGAATAGAAAGAGTGTTTTTTTTTAAAATCAGGTAGCAGCTTTTTTCTGAGAAGAGGAAGGAGTATATTAAGGAGAACTATAAATACTTAAAAAAATAAAAAAAAAATATGGCGATAATTAAAGTTACTTTTTTTGAAAATTTTATTTATTTTTACGGTGTTATTTAAATTGTTGATAAGAGGACAAAAGACTGGAGAAAAAGATATAAGTTCTGAAAAAAAAAACAAATGCAAAAGGTAGATTGCTTAGTTTCAAAGATCATGTGATATTTAAAGACGCAATTTTGTCCATCGCTACTGTAGATTTAAAAATTCATTGAGTAAATGTTGTTAAATTAATCAAAATTTATTTATTTTCTTAATTGATTTACATTACGAGATTGAGCAATTTTAGAAATTAAAGCAGGTAAAGCTCATGATAAAGGGTGTTTTTTTTAGAGGTATAGAACTTTAAATTGCAGTAAAACAACGATGTATTATTCGATTGACATGATTTTTTTTATTCGAAAGATAATCTTGTGTAATTATATTTTAAATATGATCTCTGGCATACGACTGCCACGGCTGGCTCGGATGTAGTCCAATCTGGACGACCAATTTTCGATGACATTTTCCAACATTTGTGGCCGTATATCGGCAATAACACGGCGAATTTTGCCTTCCAAATGGTTAAGCGTTTGTGGCTTATCCGCATAGACCAATGACTTTACATAGCCCCGCAGAAAACAGTCTAGCGGTGTAAAATCACAAGATCTTGGAGGCCAATTCACAGGTCCTAAACGTGAAAGTAGGTGGTCACCAAACGTGTCTTTCAATAAATCGATTGTGGCACGAGCTTTATGACATGTTGCGCAATCTTGTTGGAAACACAGCTCCTGGACATCATGAATGTTCAATTCAGGAATGAAAAAGTTAGTAATCATGGCTCTATACCGATCACCATTGACTGTAACGTTGTGGCCTTCATCGTTTATGAAGAAGAATTCCACCAGTCCATAACGCGTACCAAACAGTCAGTTTTTCTGGATGTAACGGTGTTTCGACATACACTTGTGGATTTGCTTCACTCCAAATGCGACAGTTTTGTTTGTTGACGCAGCTATTCAAACAGAAGTGCGCTTCATCGCTAAACAAAATTCGCTTATGAAATTCGGGAACAACGGCAATTTCGTTTTGGGCCCATTCGACGAATCTACGCCTTGCACGATGATCGTTTTGATGAATTGCCAAACCAAACTGAGAATAAATCACTTGACAGCTGTTAAATCGATCGCCATCTTGGAAAGTAATGCCAACTTAAACTTCTATACCTGGAAAAAAACACTCTTTATAAAGCGAAGGAATCTCCATTAAAAATTTTGATGGTAAAAATGTTTATCCTTATATCGTTTTTTCCACCACCATATAGAGCACGAGTTTATTATTCGACAAAACTCTATGAGAAATTCTAAAAATATCTAGAAAATATTTTCCTTTAAAAGTGGTATTTTAATTGAAATCTTTACGAATTTATAATTATAAAAGTGGCAGTATGTTAATAAAATATTGATCATATTTTCCCAGTACAAATGCTGTTTTTAGTCTCTAAAGAAGCAATTAAATGCTTCATAAAGTCATTTTATTTCTAGTTTTATTTTGTATTGGTTTGGTCGTAAGAAATTAAAGTAGGGTTAAGTTGGATTATTTAGACCAGTATGACAATATGTGTAGATCTCTAGTCATCTATTCAATCATATAAAGTTAAAAATCATCTAGAGACTAAAATAAGTGGAATATACATTTCAATAAAAAATTTTGTATTTATCTAAACGAACACAAAAAACTGAAGCAAAATACAAAAAATGATGGCTTAAAAACCATTTCAAATTAATCGAATTTTTACTACTTCTGTATTTTTTAGAAACATTCCATTCTAGTTAATAAAGAGTGTTTTTTTTCCAGGTATAGAAGTTTAAGTTGGCATTACTTTCCAAGATGGTGACCTATTTAACAGCTATCAAGTGATTTATTCTCAGTTTGGTTTGGCAATTAATCAAGAGGAATATCAAGCAAGGCGTAGATTCGTCGAATGGGCCCAAAACGAGATTGCCGTTGTTCCCGATTTTCATAAGCGTGTTTTATTTAGCGATGAAGCGCACTTCTAATTGAATAGCTACGTCAACATACAAAACTGCCGCATTTGGAGTGAAGCTAATCCACAAATGTATGTCGAAACACCGTTACATCCAGAAAAACTGACTGTTTGGTGCGCTTTATGGGCTGGTGGAATCCTTCTTTAAAAACGATGAAGGCCACAACGTTACAATCAATGGTGATCGGTATAGAGCCATGATTACTAACTTTTTCATTCCTGAATTGAACAATCATGATGTCCAGGAGCTGTGGTTCCAACTAGATGGCGCAATATGTCACACAACTCGTGCCACAATCGATTTATTGAAAGACACGTTTGGTGACCGCCTAATTTCACGTTTTGGACCTGTAAATTGGCCTCCAAGATCTTGTGATTTAACACCGCAAGACTATTATTTGTGGGGCTATGTAAAGTCATTGGTCTATGCGGATAAGCCACAAACTCTTGACTATTTGGAAGACAACATTCACCGTGTTATTGCCGATATGTGGCCACAAATGTTGGAAAAAGTCATCAAAAATTGGACGTCCAGATTGGACTACATCTGAGCCAGCCGTGACAGTAATATGCCAGAAATCATATTTAAAATATAATGCCACAAGATTATCATTTGAATAAAAAAAATCATGTCAATCGAATAATACATCGTAGTTTTATTACAATTTAGAGCCCTATACCTCTGAAAAAAACACCTTTTATTAGTAAATTTGTTGAAAGCAATTTTAACATAAATGTGTTTAAAAGACGTTGAGTAGCCCTTACTAATGTTTTAAGATAGAAACTGTCTTCAAGAGATATATTTTCTAGTTTCAACTGTGTCTAAAAATATAACTGTATATAAGTAGTACGATCACACTTGTAGAGGAACTACAATTTAAAGAATCTTAAGTCGTATCAATATTATAAACTATATATATATATATATATATATATATAAGATATATGTATTATATATCAAAAACAAGAAATAATAGATAAAGAACATAACAAGAAATAGCGTAATAAAAATATAAAAGCTGAACATGAAGAACAAAATTATAGAGAAATAAAAAAAAACTACATAAAAGAACCTAGCGAGTCAGAAAGCAATTTCGGACTTAGGACCGAATAAGTTGGGTTAAACTAGTTTGAAGGCGTCAACCTTCCCCCTTTGCAACTCGGTAGGAAAACCAATTAAAATAAAATAAACAAAACTTCAGAGTATGGATAACTCAGAGAGCATGATAAAACCACTCACTACTATTATGTAACAAACTCTCCCAAACTCCTAATGCAGAAAAATCACAAAATAATTACTTAAGAAAAGTAGAAAAATGCTAAAACAATTACATAAGAAAAGTATCTTTCAAAAAATAATTTAACAAAATTTCTTTACTCACAAAGCTTTTACGAAGAGAATCAAGCGTCTTGCCATTAATGAAAATCAATTATTCACCAAGTTAAAAAATTCGAAAATACATAAACACATCTTTTGAGCTGACTTTTAAACCAGCCAACAAAGACAGGTATAAAATGACGACAATCAAATATGGTAAAATTTGAATTGGTTGAATGTCAAAAATGTAAATTTGTTAGGCTCGAATTTGGTTGGTTGTCAATAATGTGTAAGATGTGCAAGATGTGTGTGGAGAAAATGTAAACTGTGGTATGAGTGTTTTGATATAATCTTCACAGCAAGACCACTAACATGCTGACTTTGAAATCCTATTGTTGTGTGGTGGTTTTGGAATTCGAAGTAGCAAGACGGTTAATGTATTTGTGATGAATATAAGTTCTTAAGAAATTAAAAGGGTATTCATGATCTAAACAACATTGAAATTTTTTTATATTATTGTATATTGTATATATATATATATATATATATATATATATATATATATATATATATATATATATATATATATATACTTATATACATATATATATACATATATATATATATATATATATATATATATATATATATATATATATATATATATAGTCAAAATTATCTACTAAAAGAGATAAATAATCAGAAATAAAGAAATTGAAATGGCAAATATATACTTATGTATATATGCAATATATTTGCCCGCGAAAATTTTACATTTTGATTATACGAAATTAAAAGGTTGTGGCCAAAAAATTAAAAAGACTTGTTCGTGATCACATCATTTATTTTAGCATGCTCTCAATTTTTATATACAGGGAAGAGCAGGGGAAAACGCATTATAAGAAATACAGTCAAGTGCTTAGGCGAAGAGATTAAACAGTTATTTGTAGAAATGATACCATTGTTTAGGGGATATTAATTCCGGTTCAAAAAGCGCATGAAAACAATGCATGTTTTTCTATTTCTAGGAATTACCTATAAATCTATCAAAAATTCAAGGTCGAAAGAATCAGTAATAAACATGTCAACATAATATTTTTAATGCTTCAGAAAAAGATAAATTCAGACGCCTTCCAAAATAGGGTATTATGACTTAAGAATTAAATGTTATTATTAAAAGTGATTCAAATTATGAATATGTATCAATTAAAGTTATTGCAGAAACAAATGTACTCATCATACGGTTCATTATTTTTATGTCGTTTAATCTGAAAAGAAAGCCATATTTTTGAGATTTAGTTTGATTAAATGACTGATTATTTTGAATCATTTAAATGGCATCTTTTAGCGTCTAAGAAATTATTTATTTCAACTAAAAGCATTTTTGCTGATTATAATTTATAAGATCATTCAATTACACTTGTTTCTTGTGTATGGATATATTTTATAGACTTAAGAGTTATTCCTTTTTAGTATTATCTCAGACAAACGGTTGATAGTTGCATGTTACATTTAGAAAAAAATGAACTGTCGTAAAAACTTCAAAGAATAAAACAAACTTGAAAAATGTTTCAATTCTAAATCTTATTGTTACACTTTTCAATCCAAGAAAACATCACGGAAAGACGAAAATGCTGTAATATTGTTGCAACAAAAATAACAACTAATTTAATGATTAAAAATAAAATAAAACAGAAGATTACCTTTTGGAAACTTATTTCACGAAATATTCTTCAGGGAAAGAAACCGCGTCTATTGCCAACAGTTGTCCCATAAAAGAATAAAAAAATATTTCGTTATTTATTAGTGGTCTCTTAAGGCCTCTGCAACAATTTAGTTTTTGTGTTTTCTTATTTTCTTTGCAACAAATGAAAAAACTGCAAATGCGAGAAACAAATTTTTCAAAAGCTTTTTTCTTCTACCCAATTTATTCCAGTAAGTGTTTCGGTTTGAAATCAAGAATATTTTTCTCTCTCATTCATGTGGCTTAAATCTTTTAAGATAAAACAATCAATTTGCAATTTTTATGGCATTCTATTTATTTCTGCCAAGTACTTTCGTGACCAGCCTAAATAAATAGCGCATTCTTACCTTTTCTCATACGTGTTAAGAGCTTCACGTACATAGTGTTTTTTCATCTAAGTGCATAAATACTAGTTTGTTCCCTTAGGATTAACTTCTAATACATGTACATATATTATTATATTGCTGCAGATGCTAGTTTGAAACCCACGGAGTAACTAACGTATGAAAAATATAAGTCATTGTCAATGTGTTCCTAATAACTTCTCACTGTTTAATTAAAATATAAATACAAATAAGACTGGGAATTCTCTTAAAGAATGTTATTTTATTTAGAAAGAAGAAGATTTATATTGTGAAGGGATAACGAATAATAAATATAAAAGTGATACCGTAACTTTTTACACTCTATTAACATATTTTTTTACAATACAAAAAAAAAATCTTATTGTTGCAGAAAAGCTATAAAACATTACAATTAAAGTATGTGGTTGAAATAAAAAATACTGACATGAAGCTTATAAAAATTCTGAATGTTAATTTAAAATTTATTTGGATGCTGATTATGTATTTATAGTAACAAGGAGTTAAATAAATAATTTTTAATTACCAAAGAAAACACATATTATTTTATCTTGTATGCCTCGCATACAAAAAAAAAATATAATATATATGAACACTTGAATATACTGCTTCTAAGTCTACTTTTAGTTCTATTAAAAGTGCACCAAATTGTCATTTGAATAATACTGATTCGGGAATCAAATAGTCCTTTTATCACAACAAATTGCAAATTATGCTTTCAATAATAACACTAATTTTGTTTTTTGTTTTGTTCATTGAAGACAGAGCCCCACAGACCAAAGGTATCACACGGAACCTACAAAAGTAAATTAGATGCGTGAACAAAATAGGATAAAAAATAAATTAAAAGTAACAAAACAAAAGTTGAGAAAAATAATTAAAACAAAATAAATAAGATACCAAGACAAAAGTACGTTGATTACGAAATTGAACAACTAACAAACTTTAAGAAAAAAAAGTTATAAAATCACAAAATAAAAAAACAATAAAAATTATCAAAATCAAAATCAAATAAATGAAATTACTAAACAAAGTAAATGAAGCTTTACCTCAGACGAACCGAAAAAAAAATAGGAGGCAAGTTGTTTTTAAGATCATGCAGTTCAGGCTTTAGGCGTTTTCTTTCTTAATTTTTCCATTTCAAAGGATATGGCATTCAATATTTGGCTCACCACTGATAATGCAGTCACAAATGTTGGAAGGGCCGTGGTTAAATCGTTTGAGTACATTTAACCCACGGTCACTCGTGCCTGTTTTTCCTACCGTCATTACTCGCGGGGTGTAGAGATCCCCCCCCAAACTTTTAACACGTGTATTTAATTATGAAAATAAAATTAAGTCATTATGATACATACTTATAAAGTACAAGATGTTTTTTTTATATTATACAAACAAAATTATTGAATTATTGCATGCAAATGAGACTAACATTAATTTATAAACTAAACATACAACATTTTCATTTTAAAACACATAAATTTATATTTTTTCATAAACCAGTAAAACGTATATATCAGTAATAAATAAACTTTATAATTAATGAAATAATGATTGTAGAAAGTAGAAAATAATATTTTAATCATTTCCCAACTATTCAGAACAGATTGTATGTATATGCTCAACTTCTCGAGGGAGATCTCAGCCCCCCAGATAAACTTTTGAAGGTCATTACATTCCAATCGTTCGAGAAAGAAGGATTGAATCAGCCCTGAAGATTCGATGGCCTAAAATTTGCAGCTACAGAAAAAAATGTGGTTGCACGTATTCTTTTTAGAATCCTGTAAGGATTTTCTTGTTGCTGGTGTGTATAGAACACCCCGCGCGAGTGATAGCGGGTTAAAAACTGTCATTTCCAATAAGAAATTGGGATATGAGAATCTGTAACATAGTGATCCCAAAATTGCTGAATAGTCTGAAAACTAATCTAGTATTGAACGTAGAGATACTAATCATTTCTATTCTTCAGCAACAACGAATTACACAACAAAATTCTGTTAATTTTATTTTTCTCTTTTATTAGTTGCACATATTTGCAAAAATTACATTTTCCGTCTGCAATAATGTCATAAAATTAAAACTTCTAATGAATATCAATAATGCATAATACCTCGTCTAACATTCGAAACGATTTATAAAGAGACAGTCAAAAAAATTAACGCAGGAACCCATCGTAATTGAATGATTAAATTATGAAGGAGAAATTAAAGACATATTGAGAGCATTACATATTTTAAAGAATAGAAAAAATAATGAAAAATTGTAGAATGGAAAAAATTACTTCCACACACACACACACACACACAATAGTTGCTTGATAAAATGACAATAATGCTAAGAAACTCGAAAGTTTTATTGGTTTTGAAGTTTAATTAGAATGTTTTGCGAAGAGTTTCGAATAATAAATTATAATGATGTATGCACTACACATCAATTGAAATTTCACACACACAGTTAAGTATTGTTGAAAGATACTTATTATATGTGAAATTTCACTTTTAATTCAAACCATTAAGTATTTTTTCAAGTAAAAAGCAGTTGATTCTTCAATAGTTGTGTGAATGAATACTAGTAAGCATTACGCCATTTACGGGGAGAAAGAAAAAAATCATACTCTCAACTACTCTCAGAACCAAATTCAAAAAGTAACCTCTTTTTCCAATTTTCGCTTTTTTTGGAATTCTCTTGATAATCCCAATGGGGGAGGGGGAATACGAATACATTTTTTTCTTTATTTGTTTATATCTGAAACGCTATTATGATCTGCTGAACTGTATATACTGTGCATTATTTTCAGAAATTAATTTCGCATTTCTATTCTAGTTAAACATATGTCAAGTTAAATTCTTTGAATAAGAAAAAAAATATATACCGATAAAAAACACGGACTGAAAATTCAAAATTAGGCAAATTGTGATGATTTTAAAAAGTTAGCTTCGAAATGCCAATTTATTATGTACAAATTTTTAATAGTTAACGTTTTTCTTATAAGTTAATACATAAAATGTTTAAAATATCTTACCCTTTTTATGTTATATTCAATTGTTTTCAGAGGTGTAAGAGAAAAACATAAAACAGAGATATTATGTAGTACAATATTCCAACCAAAAATATTCGGCAAATATGTAATATTTTATATATATATATATAATGCATAGTTAAACTTAAATTCAAATTAAGCAGACTTTCTGTTATGTATGATATTAATGCATTTATAAATTTATAATAGTTCATGCAAAACGTTTAAGACATAAAAAATGTATGTTATTTACCAGTTTTACCCAATTTATTTATTTTGTTCAAATTTGAGTAGAATTATATTTTCTAAAGTAAATTAAACCTAAGCAAAGTAAATGTAACAAAATAGGAAAAAATTGTACATTTTATATCTGACCCATCCTCTAAATAGGACACTGGGATAAATGGGATAAAGTTTGCGTTTTCATGTTTTAATTCTCTTCAGGATAAAAAGCCATTTCTGAGGACAAAATTTTACTTGATTTGAAAAATATTTTCTTGTTTACAAAATATTTCACTTTTTAATTACATTTAACTCAAATTTTGATCTAAAGGTCCAAAGCAAGTCTTCCAAAGCCTTTTGTCACATTTGCCACGATATGTTTTTCATTTTCCTTTGACAACGACGTTGTCTTCATGCTTTAGTAAAAAAGACCAACACTATCTTTACGAATGTCTTCTGTTGCATGAGAAGGTACAGTCGAGATCCTAGGTCTACCTCTTGTTCTTATCACATATTTTTAGATAGATCACTGTTTTACAGTTCTTCAGAATTCCTTCTAGTTTAGGGTTTCCTCTTTGTTAAGAGTTTCGTGAATTATCCAGGCGTTTACCACAGACATATGCATTGAACGCATAAAAGGTAGCCAGTACAACTTATTCTCACGAATTTTAATTAAGTCCAGCTAACAGGTCGTGGTGATCCAGACCACCCATATGTTTGTTGCAAGAATTTCTTAAATTTGGCAATTCATGTTAGATTTATCTGTGTGTCTTTTTACTCACCTCTCCACATTAAAGAACGGTTCTAAAGAACTTAAATTTGTAGTAACAGTGACAGTACTATTGTCATTCCATTGCACAAGAAAAATGTCAGAGTTCTCGCCAAATGCAAAATCAGATGGATATCTTTCTTTCTTCCGCTTAGAATTAGATTCTTCTATAGGACACTCGTGGTATATCCGATTTTCTCGGATGGTTCCTATAGCTGGAAATCCCAGTTCAACAAGACTTTTCAAAAGATCAATGCTAGTAAAACAATTGTCAAAATATAAAGTGTAACTTGAAGATTTCACAAAATTCTCCATTAGTTTTATCACAACCCGAGCACCAAGAATAGTATCATTTCTTGCATCACATATTCTTTACCACAATAGAAAAAAAAATGCAGCAATATCCTTCGCTTACACAAAGAACCCAATGTTTATATCTAAACGTATTGGCTCGCCTCGGATGAACTGTTTCAGATTAGTCCTACCGTAATGCATAATGATCATTTAACCAATGCTTATATTTGCAGAGAAGTGTCCAAATTTCATAAAGTTAATGTTGAGTATAGCAAACAAACGATTTACTTTGAAGGATATGCATCCTGGGCATGCTGACTTACAGCTCAATTGTCAACATAGTGTAAATAAGATTTCAACTTTTTGAAGCGGTTTCGTGACTTGACATTTTTCACAAGGGTAATGCCAAGATCTTCAACGTATGATGAATAATCACGTTCACAGGTATTTGAATGATAACCAGTTAGAAGCAAAATTCCTTTAAAAACATATTTCGTCAGCAGTGATCAAGGAATCGTGTTCGTTTTTTACATCTTCTGCATATCACACAATTTCTTATAAGATAAGATCGTTTTCAACGGAATAAAACTGCTCAAAAAGCTGTATTAGAGTGTTACCTTTCAATGCAGTTTCCATCTCTTTGAGAAAGTCACTTGCAGTTGATTCAGCCTGTGTTTCCCATTTTGTATAAGGCGAGGATTTATTTTTTATCCCACATGACAGATGTCTTTAAGCTCTTTTCTGCTCTTCGTTGTCGAACAAATAGAGCTTGTGGATGGTTCAGGCTCGAAACTCTATCTCCATTTCTAACCTCCAAACAACCTGGCACATCGTTTACAATAATCTCAGCAGTATTTACTTCATTCTCATACCCTTCATCTTCATCAGTTAGTTCACTGACACATCTGGAGGTAACACAACAATTTCAACACATTCTCAGATGAATCTAAACTACTTTATAATTCTAATGCTTCATCTAACTTCAGAAACATTTGCACTGACATAACCATACGATAGGCGAAACACTAGAAGGAAAATTGTTTTTTTATTCTCTTTGCTATAAAGAGAGAATGAACGTGTCAATTGCAATCGGATTGTCCCACTGTTCTATTTAGAGGACAGTTAAGGGGGTCACACTTCACGAAAATCCATGAAAAAATCAATTTTTCAATTTTGATTGAAACATAAAATACCATTCTTTTTCTTTCTAATGCAGTTTAAATTTTTGCTCTAGCTTTTAATATTTTTTAAAAAGTTGTTTACATCTGTCAAACCCCAAAACCGCTGATTTTCACGCCCTCTCAAATCAAAACAAAAGACACATGCTACTTTTCAGCCTTATCAAATGGTTTAAATTGATTAAAAGAATTTATTTGGATCAGCAACTTATCCAGGAAAGAAGTGAAGTGAATAGCTGTAGATGCTTGTTACTTACAGCCTATTTCTTACCTCCTTAAATTCAACAGATTTCTCCTATAGTGCGCAATAGTGTTTTCCATCAAATACATTAATAATAGTTTCCATAATATTTTTTAAACTCTGTTAAGTAATAAAATGTTTAAAAAACGAAAGAGTTTGGAAAGAAATGTACAAAAATCCAAACTTTTACGGATTTAAATGTTGATAAGTCAGACAACTTCAACATAAATAAATCAGCTTTAAACTGTAAGTTAGGTAAGTTTAATAAAGAGTATGTTTCTTTTTTAGATTCATTTGAATGTTTCTGTGAAATTCCTGACATTGTACTGTTCTTTTGTGCTTTGAAACAACATTAATTACATAAAATTAATGCAAAAACCAAGGTATTCACATAAATTTTGGTCTCCAAATCTAGTGTTTGGCCACAAAATTGTTAATATGTTGTGACTTTTGTGGTCTTATTCAAACATTTCTTAATATCAGGTTTAATAAAACAGTAGTTAATCAAAAAAGGTACAAAATTATATGAAGTGGACACAATAGAATTTCATATGCTATGAGGTATATTTAAAAAGTAGCAGTTGCAAAAATATTTTGCGGAGTTATGCATTTGTCACTTACACCATAGTGGTTTTACGATTCCATGCATACATTAAATAATGCGACAGAGAAAGTAACCAAAGTGTCTATGGCTTTAGTTGCTGCCGAAACAATATTTAATAATGAATAACCAAATGTACCAGTGGCTATCAATGGTAACTGGCTAAAAAGAAACTATATATTTCTAAATGGTGTTGTTACGGCAGTTAGTTTGGATACTGGGAAAGTTGTTGATGCTAAAATATTATCGCAGAAATGTGCATGTAATTTTAACAGCGATGTACATAGCAATGAGTGTTCAGCAAGTTACATTGAAAATAGTAGGGAATGGAAGTGGAAGAGGTGCACTTTTTTTTGTATCTCTCATCACTCGCAGAAATTACACAATTTACGATATACACAATGTTTGGACTAAATGGGAACTCTAAAGCATACAAAGCAGTTTTAGAATCTAAAGATATGTCAATATTGAATAATTAGAATGTTTTGATCATGTTGAGAAAATGATGGGGACATGACTTAGGGCCTTAAAATCAAAATTAAAAGACAAAAAGCTTAAAGACAAATAATCTCTAGGATGCCGTAATGGCTTGACAGATGCTGAAATAAACAAATTGTAAAGTTACTATCTTTTGGCTGTTTGAAACAACTCGGGAAAATTTGTCAGCCATAAGGCAAGCTATATGGGCTATAATTTTTGATAAAATGTTCATAGGTTTGAATCGACGACACGGTTTATGCCCCATGGGATTTGACTTGTGGTGTAGATATAATATGTCCATACTGAAAGGTTACACATACAAGCATAACCACGACTTGCCTATTGCAATTAGGAGAATTGTATAAACAAAGTATTTAGAGGTCACTAATCTTGAACATTTCTCTGGATGCTTGCTTGATAAAACTCAAAATATTAGTGAAAGCGGGAATAGTTTTAGGTGTATAATTCAAAAAATTGTATTTGTGCAATTGGGAACTTCAAAAACTATAGTACATGAAGCTATATACTTATATAATCAAGGCTTCATTACCAAATTTAAAGTTTTAGATGTATTAAACATTCAACCCCTGAATTTTACAAAAGTCGAGCATTGCAAAAAAGTAGATCCTCTGTGTATTAGGAAAGCAGAATAGTCAGTTTTACAATGAACCAAAGGAGCTAGAATTAAAAAACAAACAATTAAAATGTAGGCAAGAAGATGATCGTCCAAATGACACTAGCAATCCAAGTTATAGTTCTGGTATGCATTAGTTAATAGTAAGTTTTTACTTTAAATCACTATTTCTCAAAAGTGTAAATTTCAACACAAAAGGAACATTTTTGAAAAACTACTTATTTTACAGCCTTTAAACTTTGCACATATGTTAACACTATACAAATAAATATTTTAATGAGAGATTTTGTCATAAAATTATTCAAAACATATTTATGGATTAAAATGTACAAGAATTTTCATCGTTTTAAAAATTTTGACGTGTTACTCCACATATGAATTTTTTTAAAAAAGACAAACAAAATTTTGAAAAATGCTCCCATTAAAATAATAAAAACAATACAATGAATACACAAAAAAAAATTCATGACAGTACAACCAGCCATTTTTTCTTTAAAATGTTCCTTAAACTTGGTCATTTTTAACATTACGGAGATAGGGAAAATGCTGCGTGAAGTGACACCCTGAAAAATAATTTGTTAAAACTTACCTAAGAACATAATCGCTGTAATTAACCACCGGGATCATAACGAAGGAGTACTATCAGATGAAAAAAATGTCTAGTCAAGTGTCCAAAGTAAATTGAAGAAGAATTCTGCAACCCAAACGAGATGACTCAAACCGCGACCACAAATGCGACGAATAAGAAAAAATTCCAGGAAATGATGAAGGCGTGAGACGTGTAACTCTGGCTGGAAGAAGCTAATACATATCCCTACATGTTACAACAGTTAAAATATTCGCAACATACAAATAATGATTTCCAAATGATATTTTTCAGCTGTCCTCTAGATAGGGAAGTTGGATAAAATGGTTTGTTTAGTTCTTCACACATTGAATAATTTGCCATCCTCTGAATTATTAAAAATGTAAGAATGCATGCACATATGGATAAAAGTGTGTTTTTATGCTATTTGAACTTTTTTTGAATTCTAAGGAACTGCTTACTTTCAAACCATAACTCTTTAGATTGTTGAGTTCACCTTTTGTTGAATCTTCATGATAAAAGACATCTTAAATGATTTTTTAAAACATATAATGAGCACAGACTAACGATTTCTTAGTATACTCCAATTCAAAAAGAATAGGAGAAAATAATTCTGCTTTTAATGCAGTTGAAAGGGATTAGATTCATTTACTTATGCACTGAATACATTCTGAAAATGTTGCTTTATGAATGTACATAATCCTTGAGCATATGATTGTAAAGAATCAAATATATTTTCAAAAATTCAATATAAATTTCAGTTAATTAAATAGTATTTTTTCTGTAGAAAATGATCATGAAATATGAATAAATGTATATTATTTACAATATCATAATGCTTTTGCTATCATCATTTACGTCAAAAATTTATGTATTACTACATTCTTATAAATGTAATTGAACTCTTTGCGAAACGATATAATTCCAAGGGGAGAACAAATTCTTTTCCCGGTATTATAAATATCAAACTTAAACATTTGTATTTGTTAGTTAACATTCATGGAAAATCAGCTTCATTCATTCAAATACATTGCACATAATTAGCTTGTTAAAATTGCAACATTCAGGTAAACTGTGTTTCAGCTAATATTTAATTAGTTTTTCAAAGAAGAATTTTTAATATAATCACTAAACACTTAACTAAGGATACTCGTTGATATAACTGCTATGAAAAGAGAATTGCAATGCATGGTAGATTTGCAGTCTCAAAATAACAGATATTTATGTCTCATTACGTAGAAAAATTATCAGTGAGAATTTATTTTCTATCTGAAATCGTGAGTGGAGAAATTCCACTTATGCTTACCAATGAGTTATTTATTTATACTTATTAGGACCTAATAAATGGCAAATTATTTTAAATCATTTTAAACACTACAACTTTTGTACCATTTAAAAATTTCTGAGTTTGTGTAGAAAGATAAAATATTACTTAAATTAAATTGTAGCTAATGGGAATTATACTTATATAGAATTAAATCGATAACAAGGGCATTTTTTACGCTTTAATGCCGCAGAATAACTTTAAATGAAAAATATATAACAGTTAACTAATTATTTTTCTTTAATATCTAATGAGAAAATATGTATTAGTGTAGTAAAATATAATAACTGTGCTATTCAAGAAATAACTTTCAGACTTAGTATAACTAAGATGAATAGTTATTAAAAGGGACCGAACAGCATGCGGGTTATACAGAAGGTAGTTCATACTTTATGGAAACGATTTCCTTATTCATTTTTTCGTTTGCATTTTGAGATAAAACTTTGAAATTTTCAGAATAATCATCCGCTAAGGTTTTCTTTGATTGGAACGTAAAATAAAAGATTTATTTCAAAAAAAAATAGATCCTAAGAATGTAATATGGTTTGAAGGTTACGTAATTACGCTTTCCAACAAGAAATATTGGCATCTACAAATTTAAATCGGAGTAAAAACTTCGGTTATTGCATTTCAACCAAAGATATTTATAATATATTAAATTTGAAATTAAAAAATCACCCAGCAGAAAGTAAAAATGAAAACAGGAACACGGAGCTTCATCCTAATAATGTCAAACACAGGCAAGTATTAAGAAAGTGAAGCGTTTTATCCTAAAGGAAATATGTCGACTGAAAAAAACAGAAGTTTAAACTTAAAGTTCGTCTCCTTTTTTTTAAAACATATTTCTGAAAAAAAAATTGTAGAAAATTATGTCGAAAAATTATGCTGAAAAATGTAAGTTTGTATTATCACTCGATGATGTGGTAACAATCGATACATAAATATATATTTAAAAATTATGCTTTAAAAGAAAAAGAGCTCATTAAGGAATGTCGATCATTGAGAGACCCGTTTCTACGTCGTGACAAACAACCCAAAATAAATGTGCATTTTGGCTTTGAAACTAAAGAAACAATGTTTATCACAAAATAGATATTCTCTTAAAAGTAACATATTTAAGAATACGCAGTACCCTCCAAATTTCCGAAATAGCGAAAAAAAGTTCTTGCAGTTTCTTGTGGCCCATATCATTGGGAGAAGCCTGACACTAAATTTCATGTTTGATAACAAATTAGTTTTTCAGATATTTAAAGTTTTTTGAGCTTATGTTTTGGTTTCGGTTTCATTATAAAGCATTTTCCAATTTTAATTTTAATTAATTTAAACTATTTTTGAGCACAATCAACTCTTTGTGACGACCCCCCTTGGTCTCAACCTCGACACCAAGATTGATTTGAGGCAAATAATCACTAAGAGCCATTTTGTATAATAATAACTTGTATTTATTATATCCAGTCTAAAAAAACTCTAATAACATATAATATTTCTATGTTACGTCAAATAAAAGGGCTTTACCTTTTAAATTAAATTAAATTTCGACTTATGAAAGTAATTAATAATTATGTTCAAGATCAAGTAAGGTCTACCGAAAAAGGAGGTCCGAGAAATACACGTACTTGAATTATTAGCTTTCATTAACTTAAACTAATTTTACTAAACGAACGCTTATTTTAAGCGTTCATATATTATATTTACCACTGGCTATATATTAGCTTTCTTGTTCTCCCGTAGAATAGCAGCAATAAGTCTTCACTAACGTAATTTCCTGGAATCCTCTAAATTTGAGGTTATTGTTGCTGGCTCAGTAGCCTTCATACCTGCTAGCTTACAACGCTCGACATTAATACCCTATCTACATTGCATATCCCGTTCACCTTTAGGGGTAAATTTGAAATATACATGAATTTATAATCCCTAAAAACATGCCTAAGAATATTAGCGGAAAGATTCCGTGCAGATTCGTCACAATCCCCTCCAAAAAGAAAACGGGATTTATTCGAAGGTCACAAATGGCCAGAAAATAAATTACGTAACCAATTCCTAAACTTGATTTATAGTCTCGGTGACTTTAATATATATCTAACGATCGGATACTTTACAAATTCTTCTTTCCTAAGGGAAAGAAAAAAGCATTATGATAAAAAACTTCCTTATATTTAACGTAACATTTACAAGTTAATATTTCCCTACATCACACCGATTTGGCTAAGAGGCGAAGAAAAAACCAACGACGTGGCGATTAATCTGCCTGTGTGATTTACTTAATTGATTATGAAAAATCTATACACACTTATTCTTTCTTACAGTTGATTCGTCGCCATCTTTACAATGCTCAGGGTCAGCTACCCTGAAATGAAAACTTCTTTAAGTGGTTTGAAGAAACAAACATCTACTGTATGCACAAATTCTTTTACATTTTACATAACGTTTTCTCATACATTAATTAAAGCATCTGGCTCCTTAACATCCCCATTACATCCATGCTGCTCTTGTTGGTATTAAATGTTAGCCCTACCTAAGTACGCCGCGTCCCAAGCCACCAGTTGTGAGAAAAATATACACATACATATACATACAATTTCAAAACATTTTTAATAAATCATTAAAACAAATAACCAAATGAATTGTCGTATCTTAGCGAAGTCATACATAGAAGTAAACAAATGCATTCTTACTAATGTATTATCCATATTTATACAAAAAAATTAAAACAAAAGCTGATTTTTCTCATCAAGAAAAAATTGTAGTGTCCACTTTTGCTTGGCTTCTTAAATTTTAAAAATCCGCCCGTGACTTGTTTCATTGCAATAATTCTTCCGACCACTCGAAAGGAGACAAAAAAAAGAAACGATACAACATGATTTTTTTTTATAACTTGAGTGCCCATCTAATCATCCGACTAGATAAGTTTTTCCTAATCGTTAGCTTTGTTAATGCTGCGTGATCTGTGATTACCTTCACCGGTAATGATCCAAAATAAATTTTAAACTTATTTAATGCCCATATCACCGCCAAACATTCGCGTTCTGTAACTGTATAGTTTCTTTCGGCCTTGTTCAAGGTTCTAGACGCGATTGCAATAGGTCTGTGATTTTGATTCAGCACAGCACCAATTCCGACCCCAATAGCATCCGTAAATAAATTAAACTGTTCCTGAAAATTCGGCAACTGTAAAACTGGCGCCTCTGTTAATGCTTGTTTTACTTTATTAAAAGCATCCTGTGCTTCTTTCGACCAATTAAATTTAGCCTTCTTTTTTCTTTAACCGATATAATGGGGGGTTCACATATATCCCCATAGTGTGGTATAAACTTCTGATACCACTCCGTCATCCCTAAAAACTTCGATACTTCCCTATTATTTTAGGGGGTTTCCTTTCTGCGATTGCCCTGACCTTACTATTGTCGGTTTCAATCCCTTTCTTACTAATTATATGAAACCTAAATACTTCAATTTGTCACGTGCGAAGTGACATTTGCCTTTATTGAGTGTTAGCCCTGCATCTCGCAACAATGTAAATACCTGATTCAAATGATCTATGTGTTCATTAAACGATGTAGATGTAATAATAACATCGTCCATATAAGCCATCACGGAACGCCCAATAACCGTTTTCAATATAATGTCTAAGGTCTTTTGAAAATTTGGCGCCGTCCCTGAGAGTTGAAATGGCATTCTGAGGAATGCAAAGGTGCCATTGCGTGTTATAAACACGATTTTCAAGATATCGTTCGGAGTAATCACCAATTGAAAATAGCCCGATTTTAAACCTAATGTCGACATAATCCCGGTATGTGTTATATTTGTGATCAGATCATCAATCTCCGGCAATGAATATCGCGGGTATTTAGTGATGGCGTTGAGTTTGCGATATTAAATCGCGAATCGATACACCTCTGGAGAATCTGGAGGAAGGCCATTATTTTTGCCCGTTAAAACCACCGGTAACGCGTATGGGGATTGAATAGGACGAATTATACCATCCTGTAACATTTCCTCAATGTGATAGTCAATTATTCCTTGTTTGACCCTGTCATATCGGTTGGGTCATAACACTACCGGCCCCTAGTCCCTAGTATCTATTTCATGGTATAAAACATGAGTTAACCCCGGCTGGTTTGAAAATAGCCCTTTAAAACTATTAAATAAATTCTTTAATTTTTGCTTCTGCACTTCACCGAGCTTTGTATCTGATAGATCAATTTCGACCACCTTTTCCACTTTTGGCAACTGCTTAATTTGTAGTGAGGATATCCTAATAGTTCGGTGTACCGTATCAGGAGGATTTTCTGTACATCACGTTTGATCACCCCCAGACTAGCATCGATCGCATAAAAGTTTAAATATCGGTTTTGATCATTCTGACCCCTGAAAGAACCGTTCCTCGAACCACCCTGTCGACAGCTTTGATTATGGAATCTATGATCAGATTGACCACCATCGAATCTCCGATTATCCGCCACACCTTGACCCTCGAATCTATTGAACTCCCTCCGCGGTCTGCTATTGTCCAAGTATCTGTTGTTACCTCTCGTCTCTCTCCAATTTTCCTGCCGATTCCTGTTAGGGAAACGATTGTTCTCACTTTAGTTTGTATCTCGGAATTCCCGACTCGAACCCCTGATCTTTCTATTTAGAAACATTTCCTCATACTTATCAATTATTTGTAGAAGTTTAGATGTGGTTTGCGGATGCCGAACCTCTACATAATCTAAAATATGAGCAAGTCATACACAAGATTGAGTTTTTGCGATGCGTAAAAACGCGTTTCGAGTTCCGACCTATTCCTAACTACGGAAAACTGTTCTGTCAACGCTTGTTTTAAGTGCGCGTAATCTGTCGCCTTCTCTTCTACAACCCTATAACCTAGAACCTCAAACTAATCTAGTGCTCGTCCTGTTAGATGACCCTTTAAATATGCACAAGTCAGTTGTGTGGGTATCTCGTAATATGCTAAGTTAATATCAATATTCTCCAAGAAATCTGCCACGTTCTCCATCCCCGAAAAATGCTGCTCAGGGATGATTCGAAAAATAGATCCGAATCTAAACTCGGGATTTATTCGTTGGGGGCCACTGTGAAGACCCCCTGGGTCTCACCCTGGACACTAAGATTAATTTGAGGCAAAGAATCACTAAGAGCCATTTTGTATAATAATAACTTGTATTTATTATATCCAGTCTAAAAAAAACCTTTAATAACATATAATATTTCTATGTCATGTTAAATAAAAGGGATTTACCTTTTATATTAAATTAAATTACGAATTATGAAATTAATTGATAGTTATGCTCAAGATCAAATAAGGTCTACCCAAATAGGAGGTCCGAGAAATACACGTACTTGAATTATTAGCTTTCATTAACTTTAACTGATTTTACTAAACTAACGCTTATTTTAAGCGTTCATATATTATATTTACCACTGGATATATTAGGTTTCTTGTTCTCCCGTAGAATAGCAGCAATAAGTCTTCACTATCGTAATGTCCTGGAATCCTCTACATTTGAGGTAACTGTTCATGGCTCAATAGCCTTCATACCTGCTAGCTTGCAACGCTCGACTTAAATACCCTATCTACTTTTCATATCCCGTTCAACTTTTGGAGTTGAATGGAAATATACGCGAATTTATAATCCCCAAAAAGACGCCTAAGAATATTAGTGGAAAGGTTCCGTACAGATTCGTCGCATCTTTGCATTGTGAAATTGTTTTTAATTTAGATTTTCTGTACAAAATCATTTCTGATTGATTAAATTTTGAGTTTTTTTAACTCTGCTAATTTCTTAATCAAAGTTAATTCTAAGGCCACAGTTTTTGTTTTAAAAAAATAGTTTATATAACTTAGAACATTTTTAATTAATTTTTTCGTGTTGGAAAATGCTACGGCTAAATTATTTTCAGGTTGCTATGAAAAACAATACTTGGAAAATATGGAATACTTCTGAAAATGATATATTTAAAAACCAGCCAATCACTGATATACTACAAAAATACTTCCCATTACAAATATTTTGGCTACAAGTAATGCTGATAAAACTAAATATTTTCATTATGTGCTAAACTACATTATAGTAAACATATAGTAATGCTATATTATGACACTTGAGTTCTCTCTCTCTCTTGTTGGGGAAGTTAGCTTGTTTGAAACTGCTAAACTTCACAAATTTAAAACTGAAAAAATTAAATGTTATATACAACCTGAAAGAATTTAGCTTACATTATTATCATTATTACTGTGTACATAAATGTTTTGTGTAATATATTTGTGAAAATATTTTGTCAAGATTGGGCGGAATAATCTGTCGTTTTAGCAAACACTATCAATATTACGCAAACATATATTTTGAATTTAAAAAGTGTTTTCAGCCATAAATAATTGAAGTATTGTTTTGCTATAGAACATAAGCTGGAAAAAAACATTTTAAAAATTAGAGCATTACAGGCATTATAGGTTTTTGTTTTATGTCCTTACAAACTTTGAATGCGTTTTTCTTACTCTTAACTTTGAAAAAGTAGGTGTTTTCTATTCCACAAGGTTTATTTTTCTTTTCAATATAGATATTTGAAATGTTTCGTAGATACTTCCAAAAGTATGTTCAGTAAAAATTAGTATGATTTTGTTCTAAAATATGTAGTTATTTTTTTAAAAAAATGCTACTGTTAATATTTTGAAAATTTTCATGTTTTTTTCCTGGTTTAGCTAAAAAAATAATTATTAAAAATTAGGGCAGATTTTCTAATACATACATAAAATAATCTAAGAAACATAAATCACTTAAAATAACTAATTTTTTTTTTAAAAAATTAAAAATTAGCATTTTAAAAAAGTTTGTAAAACTTGAAAAAAATTCTTAAATTTTTAAATTTATAAAGTAATGGCTGTTCATATATTGAGCTTTTGCTTTCAGAATATAAACTTAATAATATAAGTTGAATATTAAACATAAATTATTTTTACTGTTACTGTCTCGATTTTTTTTGAAAAAATGTACTGTGTAGACTGTGTAGAAATGTATAATTGAATATTTAAAACTGTATAAAATAATACATAAATAATGCTAAAAGATATTTACAAAAATTAAAATGCATAGATTTTGGAAACATTTTTCATAATTGTGGTTACTTTTTAAAACATCATAATTAATTTTAATTTAAGACAAATGTGTTTTTTAAATTTTATTTTATTTATCTTTTTGGTATAAAATTTTGATTAATGTTATACGTATTAACTTGAATTATTAAATTTAGAAAATGTACACTTAAACATATTATTATATTAGTTTCTAATCCAATCAATTTTCAGTAGGATATTTTTAAATCATTAGAATGATTATTGATAAAGATTAAAATTAAGAAAGCTTATTCCAATGTAATTGAAAATTAGAGAAACAGACTTAAAAATGAAACAAACATAACGATTATTTCATATTTCTTTTGTGTAGTTTTATTAAATCGTAGCATGTCTTTCAGTTACATTTCTGCCTGCAAATGAAAATTCATTTGGCAGACCGATTCAACGACAGACAACTAAAAGATATTTTTCTGCAAGACATTACTTCTCAATTTAACATTAAGTACAATGGAATTTTTGAGATAAATCTTCCTTGCATAGTTTAACCCTAAATACTTTTCTCTTTCGTTATGGTTTTTAATTTTAACTAATATTTCATTTTACATTTGAGCCAAATTTATGGCACTTGAAAACATAAGCAGAGCGAAAACTCCATCCCAATACCGAGAAGCAAACATAAACCTTACTTTCTTGATCGTTTGTTCTTTGAGGTAAAACCAGACCATAAATTAAGAGCCTTCAGAAATTTTCTACGCTCTGGCGATATTCAAGCACACTCTAAATTCTAGAAATTATAAAAAAATAATAATAAAATCTCGAATGGGGTTAAATTCTCTTTATAAAGCGCTAAGGGTAATTACCGAATCGAGATATGCAGGAATATTTAAGAAACGTTCTCCTTATATACGAAGATGGTTGCAATCACCTTAAAGGCTGTTCTCATAACTTGTTTTGACATTAATGACCTAAGAACTTCGAAAAATTATGAAGGTCTGAATATATCCTCTGCATATGTCGTCCTAAATAATGGAAGGTTTGAACTCCATGAGAGGAAAAATATTTTACCTTTTATTAAAGACTACGGATTCCACGGCTTTTGTCTTACATCATCATCGAATATGCCGTAAAAAATGAAATATCTTAAAAGGAAACTAGAACATTATTAATGAAAAAATAAACGTTACATTTTACTTAAGTCATATTTCTTCATATTTCAACTTAAAAACATAAAATTTTCGTAAGAATGATTGATTGAAAATTAGAATGTTTTCCCTGACAGTTTATTTTATTTCAAGTATTATTTTACAAATTTGGCAATAAAGATAAAGTTATTCAAGCAGTGGAACAATGTATTTCGATGCAGTCAGCCAAATTATACAATACCTGATTTCAAAAATTAAAAAAAAAAAAAAAAAAAAGCTAGGAGAAATGTATACCTTTAAGTGATGCCTACTTAGAAAAGTCAGAACAACAAATAAAAAATTAAATTTTTATTACAATTATTTTTGAAATAATTAAATACTTAATATACCCTTTCATATATGCTGTTAAGCATTTCTATGCTTCCCTAACAGATGTAATATAACAATTGCAATCTGCAACTCCTAAATGTGAATGAAATGCGTGATACATGAATTGCAATAACTAGAAGTTAAAATTTAATTAGTTTTAATTTAATATTTTAACAGTCCAAGATTTGTAAATTTCAGTTTTACTTATTTTTAAGATATGTTCTTTATTCATATTTTATTGCAACTCAAATCAATAGGTGTAGAATATTTAAGAAAGTAGAGCTATTGCGGCTATATTATTGATGAATATTGTGAATCACAACCCTAGTAACAGGATTAACTTCTGAGAACTTTAATAAGTAAACATTTCATTCTACTTTCAGCGCAAATTATTTTTATGATTTTAAAAATGAAATCCTTAGTATCATATTCCCACCTAGTCGGGGTGCTGTGGCTTGCATGTGGCCTCTATCCCGAGAGGTATGCCAGCGCTAGCTTAGCAGGGTCACCCAACCCGGGAAGATCGTAAGGAAGACACTAGATCAGTGCTTCTCAAATTTTTAACGTTTGTGACCCAATTTTCAATCATAATTTTCCTCGCGTCCCATCCATACACTAACATTGCATAAAATTCAATAATACTATACTGTGACGCTACAGTTGAAAAGCGACTTTAACCTCCTAAGTGCCACCGGCGAATATAAACATCTAGCTAAGCCAAAGTGTTAATTGCCCGGACGTATATATACACCTTTCCAAAGTACAATATTTTCTGTGTGTGCACTGCTATCCAGAAAATATTCCATATTCCAGTGTTTCTCAAACTTTTAATGTATGCGACACGCTATTCGATCGTAATTTTCGTCGTGCCACCCTCCATACAAAAAAAATGTTTTGAATTCAATAATATACTTTGACACTAAAGCTACAATATACGAATTTAGTTAAAAACTGTACAAATTACTATGGTAAGTATTCAATTTTGTATATAATTTTGAAAATGACAAGCCCATGGGAGTTAATAGTAATTATTAATATTGTTTTCAACTTAGTACTGAAATATAAATCATTAAATATATTTGGCAGTATATATATATATATATATATATATATATATATATATATATATATATATATATATATATATATATATATATATATATATACTGGTGCTTTTATAAGTATATTATATGTAACTGTGTATTTTATTTTTATTATATTAGATTTTATTATGTTTTGCTTTCTTTCAGTAATTTTGTAATTTTTTATATATTTTGTTTTCGAATTTTCGATATGCTGCCGTCCCCCTCGTAGGGTTATCGCGCCCCCTAGGGGTCACGCCCCACTGTTTGAGGAACGCTGCACTAGACGAAGAGACAATAACAAATTTTTAACGTTTGGCATCAATTTAACCAGGTTTAATCCGAAATCTCCAAGGTTAGTAGTGCCATCTTTTCTTTTTTTTTCTGAGGTTGGCAACCACACGCTGAAAGTCCTTTTAACTATAAAAACAATCATAAATATTTTCATGATATTCCAATATTTGGGATAAATATCAGGTATGTCTTTTTAAAGCCAACAATTGCTACATATGATACTTTATTTAAAGATCTTCTTTTGCGACTATTCCAATCAATTTTTGTAACATGATATATGTTTTTTTAATGTCTACATATGGGCTGATTGTCTACAGTTATATTTCCGTAGTCACATCATTCTCATACTTAAATCTGAGGTCTGTATAGAAGACATTTAAATGCCGAACGTAGGTTCAGGCAGATTGTTCATTTCCCTGGCAGATTGTCTGTGACCATCTGAGAAGCTGGGAAAATTCATGACGTCCAATATTAAATTCCTTTAGCTAAATTTTGGGAAGAAAAAGAAAACTGATGGTAATTGTTTCAATAAAAGTTATGATGTTGCATTGAAACTGCAAATTAACCTTTTTAAATTTAGTAAATAAATCTGTTAATTGGAAAAATCTGGCTTAAATTTTTGATTAAATTTTCTTTTTAAATTAAAATACTGACCTGGTTTAGTAGACCAGTGGACAGTAGTTTAAAATCATGACTTGATTTAGTAGACCAGTAGACAGTGATTTAAAATCATGACCTGGTTCAGCAGACCTGTAGACAGTGGTTCAGTAGACTACCGTAGACACCCACTTGAACTTCGTGGGCTTCTAAATTATTTTTCACTGACGTAGACCCCTTTCAGATTGTCTTAGACCACTTTGGAAATCACCAACTTAAAGGGAAACGTATTACAGGTATTATTGGCCTGGTATTGCTTGGTGAATTGGTATTTTGCTTTGTCCATGTACTTGATATACGTGAGTCGCTTCAGTATGCCTCTGAAAAGAATGCCACTGGAATTCACTCACGTTTGTATTTTTAATTCAGGAATAATTTTTAAATATAGAGAATGAAAGTTATTTTCCATGAAATTGGCAATGATGCCACAGATATTCAATTAACTGTCATGCCTAATTTCAGTCGATGCATAAAGTAGGAAACCTCTACTCATTAAAAAGTTTCAGTATACGGATAAACGTGAGGACATTCATATTTTGAGCATATATGAGTGTATACATATGAGTGTGTGTGTGTGTGTGTATGTTTATTTATGAAAACACTTCGCAGACATTATACTCAAGCATTATAAAAATTGCGCCTGTCCATGTGAAAGTACTTGTAACAGGTGTCGCAGAGGTAACTCTCATACATAAAAAGGAAAATAAAAAAATTATGCTCAAGCGAACAGTTTATTAAATATTAAATATGACACCAACAGGTTAATACATATGTCTCTATACGGTGAGGAGGCACATTGTCAGAGGCCATTAATTGTACTGTAAGGTACTCCTTGCCAAACCAAACTTCTGGTCTCATTTCCACCATGGTGTGTCCCGGTAGTGCTTAATGTCATACAAGATAGGTGCAGGCATATATATAATATAGGGCAATTAAAATGGGTGACGGTGCTAGCAGGCTATTGAAAGCTCGTCAACCGGCATGATGGCAAATAGCTGGAATTATGTATCGAGTTTAGCCAACATAAAGTAACGAACCAATGATGAATCTACTTGTGTAGCTTATGAGACAAAAGTTAAACTGACGACGTGTAAAGTGTTTAAGATATGCTGGTGCTCCGAACATGAAGCTAAATCATGTCATGCGGGCTGGTGTAAGACTGATGAAAATATAGTTTGTAAGGTACACACATCATCTATAAAGTCTACCTACCTGTCTGCAACCATCTTTCTTTAAGTAAATATTCCTCGAATTACAGTTTTTGATGTAAATCATTGCTCTAGAGGAGATCACGCAGATGCTAAGTTAGGCGTGAAAGTTTATGTTCAGTCTTTAAATGCATTCCTGATGCAATATATTGTGGATAGTTTATTTACTGAAAGATACACGAAATGGCAGGTTGCGTTTATAATCACAGGTATTTACACACAGGTTTCGATGAACCATTCAGTGAATATATCTGTCAAAGTTAGAAGTTAACAGATGGATTTCCGTCAATTTTCTTACACATCTTTGAAAGGTATTGACATCCCTACAAGCACGAGTTGTAATTGAGCAAATGGACAAACCCCAAATCATATAGTTTCAGAAGAAGTAATAATAATGACATTTAGCTCACTTGCATCTGCAAAAAATATATTATGCTAGGAGTTACCGAGAAACTAGTATCCTCTTAAGATGGCATATTCTCGAAGGGTACTTAAATCTGTTTTTATATGTTCAGCTGTAAACTTAAATTTTGCTCAAAAAGTACAGCTGCTACTCCTTCTTAATAATATTTTTTCAGTACATTGTTTACACAATTAAAACTAAAGCATTGTTTTAATTAGTACATGGCTATATAAAAAAATTGCATTCAAATATATATTACAAATTGTAATCATATTTGTTCTCTTTTTTTAACAAATAAGATTATTTTAAACCTTTAAAAATGATAATTACGTACTATAATTAAAATTATAACCAAATGTTCTTTTACTTAAATAAAGCTAATTAGTTCAGGAAAGTTAAATACATTTTGAGATGTTCTCAATCATGTTTATTGATTGTGATAAAATTAAATACTTTTAAACATATAGTTCTGAATTTAATAGCAAAAATTTGCCAATCTTACTATCTATAAATTGAAAAAAAAATTAAGTATTTAAGGTAGGGTTATACTTAGTTTTATTTCTTTTTTATGTAACCGATAAAACTGAGACTCTGTCTCTCTCAATACAGCAGGAAAAAATGATACAAACATTTATTTAGCAATAAAGACGCAGTTTTAATTAAATATACTTCTTGAAGTATTTCTTTTGTAAACATTTATCGTAGAAGACCCTGATTAAAGCCCGAACAAAGATACGTTCAACAAAACAATCAATTCTCTGAGTTAAAAGTTTATTTTTCTTCTTCGGCTTTTGTTATTTTAAATCTAATAAAAACGATCGAAAAAAGAAAAATAAAGCTAGAATGTTATTTTTCTAACTCACCCAATATTATCAAGGCTAACTGGGTTCTAACAGTTAAGTCGCTCAGTTATGCGAAGAGCTTCTAACGTAACAGCAATTTGATACGACGACACGAAGTTGGAACGAATTTGTCTAACGGTCTGGAATGTTGCCAAAGACTGGAGAAGAAATTTAGCCTTTCTCCGTTTCCTTAACTCAATTTCGTTTCTCTCGGCAAGAGAACAGGGAAAAACAAAAATACGAAGAAATCGGATCCCCCAAACATAATCCGTTGGTAAATGCAGAAAATTCCTACGCTAGCGCCATTATATGATGAGAAAGATTCTTACGGCACAGCTTTAGCTTACTGAACCGTAACTCGGCTGGAACACTTGATACTGTATCATATTCCACTTGATGTGGTTAGTATTAATCGATATTTATATATAAAAAAATATTTATTTTTATTTGCTTCTTTCACAAAAGACGCATTCTGGTTGTTATTAAAGCAACAACAGTATAGTGGCATGTTAATATAACATTTTTTGTAAACCAATGTACTAATGGGCAGTAGCGATATCTATAAAGTTTCCAAATGATGTATATATGTAAGTTGAAACTAATTAGTCTAGAAATTGCAGTTTTGTATCCAAACTCTGAAATTTGTTTTAACTAGTAATTGAAAGGATTTAAGAGGTGCATCAAATTAGGACAAAATAAAATAACAATTAAAATTAATTAATTAACTATTAATAAGCTGGGGCATTTTATTCAGATAATTTTCAGTTTTTGTGATTTAAAGCTTTTGTAGTTTTTAAACTTATTCTGAAAGAAAAAACCCTCTTTATATATTACCTTGAAATTATTTTACATGTGTATACAATGGTAAGTAATAAAACAGGAGGCAGGTTTATGGTACAAAAGTGTTCTCCGTAGGAAAGAGTTAAATTTTATTAATAAACGCTTGAAAACGAAAAAAAATAACATTTCATTCTAAAAGATATGACAAATAAAAAATTATGCCGTTTAATACCAACGCAGTGGAAGGAAGAACGTGTGAAAAGAATAAATATTTTGATGTTATTGATTGGCTTTAGATACTTAGTACTGTTGTGTGTGTGTGTGTGTGTGAAGGGAAGCTATTCATTTTATAAGTCTCTAATATTTGTGTCTTACACTTTACAATTCACTTATTGCATGCTTAGTATATCTTTTTTTAAAAAGAAATATGTATTAAGAAAAACATATTATGTATATATATATATATATATATATATATATATATATATATATATATATATATATATATATATATATATATATATATATATTATATATATAAATATAAATATATATATGTATATATATATATATAAAAAATATATATATATACATATATATATATAATATATATATATATAAATATAATATATAATATATATATATATATATATATATATATATATATAAATATATATATATATATATATATAAATATAAATATATATATATATATAAATATATATATATGTATTATATATATAAATATAAATATATATATATAATATAAATATATATATATATATAAAAAGGGGGCATAAAATTGGAAAGTTATATATATATATATATATATTTCTGCAATATATAAATATATAATATATATATATATATATATATATATAAATATATATATATATATAAATATAAATATATATATAAAACGGCTGGATATATATATATATATAATAGTTACAAAGATATATATATATATATACCTATTGTTGTAACAACGGTATATATATATATATATATATATATATATATATATATATATATATATATATATATATATATATATTATCATTTAAGTATCGTGTAAAAGATTCCATAATTTAATCAAAATTTATGATAGATGATGTATTATTTGATGATATTGAAGAGGAAAATGTCTTTAGTAATCCAGTTTCTTGTACATCTTAAACATAAAACAAATATGGACTGCGCAACAAACAAACATGAGCTGCAGCAGGCTACATGATTGACAACAGAGGAAAGAAATTGGAATTTCCATTAATCTCGATTTACATACTAAACGCCAAACGGAAATACGACTACTCACATGAGCTTCTATGTACTGCCTATTGGTACATACATGTAGTTTAAAAGATTCATGTTAGGCGGGTAGCTAATTATTCTTTAAACGTTGATCCTAAGGGAATGGGCATCGATAATTGGAAAGTTATTACGGATTATATAAATTAATGATAATTAATTCATTTCTGCAATATATATATATATATATATATATATATCTATATATATATTTATCTTTATATATATATATATATATATATATATCTTTATGTATAAAAATCTTCTGTGCGTGTGTTTGTCACTAAACTCCTCCAAAACGGCTGGGCCGATTTCCATGAAATTTTTTGTGTGGGTTCAAGTAAATTCGAGAATGGTTTAGATTCACAATTTGGTCCGATATCGCAATTAGTTAAAAATATATTAATTAAAAACATTCAAAAATACAACTCAACATTTACCTGCATTGTTGTAACAACGGTATTGTTATGAACAATCAATATAAAAAAAAATGAAATCAATTCCTACTTAGATTAACGAAGAAAAAAATTATTTTAGACACGTTTTTATTAAATAGTTGGAATTAATATAAATATGTATATACATATGACAGATTCACAACATTAAGCGGTAATTAATTTTTATTTATTATCATTTAAGTATCGTATTGTCATCCAAAGCAATCGTGTATATAAAATTTCCTTTCAACTGAATGCTTTAACACGTGAGAAAAAAACCTTTTAAAATTTTGACATAAGTCGCCAACGTGGCTGTATTTGTATTTTTTTAAATAATTAGTTTTAATCAATTAATTTTTACTTATTATAATTATATCATTGTATTGTCATTTAAAATAACCATGTACATTACATTTCATTTCAATTGAGCGCTTTAAAATGTATTTTATTAACGATTGAAAATTTCACCAAGATAAATAAATAAACAAACAAACAAATAAAATATGTATAGAGATCGTGAGCTAATAGTAGGATTAGAAAAATATATAAGTTGGCGTCGCAAATTGATTTTCAGCCAAACTGGCCAAACCCGGTCTTTTTTGTTACGAAAATGCAGACGATTCACGCTTTTTAGCGTTTTTAATTACTATCTTTTCAAACAATCTTTATATATGTAATTCTTCTGTGCGTGTGTATGAAACTGAACTCCTTCTAAACGGCTGTACCAATTTTAATGAAAGTCTTTGTCTGTTCCAGTGAACTCGAGAATAGCTTAGATTTATAATTCGGTATAGAAATGTTTATTTAATTAATTTTTTATTTATAAATTGTTGATCTTGGAATGTTTTACATTGGATCCAGCAGACTGCGTTACGATCGCAGTATCGAATATTCAAAAATCTTTATGTTTCTAATTTAAGTTGTGTACAGGACAACGTCTGTTGGGTCCTCTAGTATATATACTATATATATATAATACATCTATTTCTCGAAATACACTCCTTAAAGGTATACAAGAAAATAACGCTCTAGTTTCAGATAAATCAGAAAAATACTATAATTTCAATAATTTCTATAAATGGGGCTTGCAATGTAAATAAATTAATAGCTGCCTATTCACATTCATGTATAACAATTTTTAGTGTAATTTTTCCTCAATTTATCTTCAAATTTTTTATACAGCAGCACTAGTTTATTTACTGTTAGTTACAAAATTGCCATATAGTTGCCGCTATAGTTAAATTAGCGACATATATTGCCCCATATCACAAATAGTTGTTTCGTATTTTATGTATGTGTCTATGATGTAGATTCGTATCAATTATACTGTACTAAATAAAAAATAAAATATTTTTTGTAAAAGAAGGTATTTATGTTTTATTATTGTGGTACCATTATGTAGCTTTAAACAAATTTGAAATCATAATTCATATTAGTTTAAATTACTTCTGCCATAATGAAAGCATACAGGTGATATTATTAGGTTTTAACTTCATTTTTCAAGATTGTTTATTTTTCTACATTTTTTCTTGCATTATTATGTAGATATTTTCTACTGAAGGTGAAGTCTAAGATACTGTAAAACAGGCTAACTCCTACATCTCTGTCCTAAATCAATAACACCTGTGCAAAACAAAATAATATTCCATTTGCGTCAATTGACTTTTTATATGTTTACTTATATTTTGATTTGTTATTCTTGCTTATCAACTTCAGTATCCGTTATTTATTTTGTAGGATATTCGGCATGTTTATATATATATATATATATATGTGTGTGTGTGTGTATTTATGCAGCACCCATCCACTCCAGAGGGCGCTACAGTGATTCTTTTACGTTGCAGATAAACATATTTGTGTGAGGGCAAAATAAAAGGGAAACTCTAAAGACATCTTTAATGCTTTTATTTTTTTTAACTATTGTTGAGGGCAGTAACAGCCTCTATAAACTATTATTTCTTATATTTATTTCTTAAATGTTTGTGATTTCACTTGTCCAGAAAATAAATGCCTCAAAATATGAACGGTGTCTTCGTATGTCTTAATTTTCTACCCAGATAAGGACTCTATAACCTCACCTTGTATGCGTATGTATGTAATATTCCCTCTGAAGACAATTCTGAAGATGAGTTCGAACTGATTGGTTTTCAAAATAATTCAACGTAAAAGCTTTTTCTTGAAGCTCTAAAAATATTTACCACCTGATTTCTCAAGACATTTGATCCAGATATGTCTCAAACTGAAGCTTCACGTATCTGTGTGAGGTTTTTTCCCTAGTATGAAATGTATTAACAATAAGTACAGAAGACGACTCACGTTGATGAATACTTGTACAAATGTATTCGAATAGAAGATACTACCTACTTTCACAACATTAAAAAACGCGTTGATAAAAACAAAAAAAAAAGAATTCCATCCTTACCATTAAAAACAATTTGTTTTGTAAAAAAGTTATGTTATTGCATTTGTTATTCATTACAAACTACACTTCAAGTTCTTTCTTACGGGCCTCTGAATTTTATTTTTCTTATTGTAAACTATTAAAATTTGTTTCATATTTATGAAAAATGTAAGCTTACAGGCAATAAAAATACGTGTAAGAATTTTTAAATTATCTTTAGTTCTTTTGGTTGCTAGCTCATATATGTATTTTAGAACGTTTCATTTGTTCCGGAGCTTCATAAGTTTCGAAACCATTACTGTAATAAAAGTATTCTTGAACTTAAAGCTAAAAATCTGCAATGTTAATTTGTATGTGACTTTAAAAACAATTGTTATATTTCATTATTTGAAATAGAATTAAACATTATGTCTTATTTATTAAAGATTGCTGTAAATTTTGTCTTGATATGTTTTGCTAATTCCGTCAAATTTTAACAGACATTTCTGCTTTGTAGCAATTGTAAGAATTATTAATTATTAATAAAGAATATTTTACCAAATTATTAGATACTTAAGTTTTTCGGTCGTTTTGATCGAATGACGAAATCAAATGTTTGAACCATTGAATATGCAAGAATCTCTATTTAGTATAAAAAATTCAAGCCTAAATGACATATTTCATCATATAATTTGAAATTCTTATTTTTTGTTTTTCATTTAAAATAAGGATCTATTTTGCTTTCTGGTATCTGAAATATATCGAATTAATAATGTAAAAAAAAAGATGTATAGTACATTTTTTTGTTTTTAATTACATTAAATTAACAGTTTGGGGGAAAATAAGAACCTACGGTCAAATCAAGAAAATAAAAAAAAGAAAGGTATTTGGTTTTTAGCATAATAATACAGCGTTTTATATTATTAAAAATTAAAATATATTTATTAAACATAAATTGTAAGATATTTTGGTAAACCTTTTGAAATATGATGTAATATCCATTTACTTTAAAACGAGTTAAGTATATAAATGTCGCAGGGAAATGGCGTAGGTAGGAATTTCATCAAATTCCTAAGAAGGATGATCAATTGACGGGATATATTAAAATAACGTATCTCTTCAAGGTCATTTCGCTGAAGAAAGTAAGTGATTTTATAAATCTCTGAACTCTTTCTGTGAAATGATGAAATGAACTAGTCAGATTTGCATTGGCAAAATGCTATAGAGAGGCGGAAGGGGGAGCCTGGGGGAGTCGAGTCCTTATACTTCCTAACCATACAGGTAGTACTATCGATCCCACAAATATGAACCCCATATCTTTAAAAAAATGGCACTATAGGATTATCATATGAATTAATTACCAGCCTAATTTTCTAATTATTTGTTAATTAGTTTCGAATAAATAATTTGTGTTTCACTGACTATTGTATTACTTCTACGTTTAATAATGCACCCTATTTGTTAAATAAACAATTTTAAACTCTTGGCAATATTATCTCATCATTTCACTGAAACAGCTCTGGGATGCGTTCAAATCCCTTACTTTTATCTGGGAAATGACCTTGAAGAGAATTTATTTTACCATGTACCGTGATTTGATTATCTGCCTTAAGGACTTTATGAGATTACTAATTTCATCATTTTCCTACGACATAAATATCTCACAAATTCGAAGACCAGAAAAAAAAATAATATTCTATAACGAATTATTGTTCACAATACTAATATAAATCGAAATAAAAAAAATTAATACTGAACATAATTATAAAATTTTAAGTACTTCATAATAATTTAAGAAACTTATTATTTTTAATTCCGTAATATTATTAATTAAAGCAAATAAATTATGGAAATTTCAGAACAGTAGTTATTAATTTTCACAAGATTAATATAAATAATAACGATACATTATAAATAATAACAATTTTAGTTAGATCAGATAACCGTCCAAAAAATAAAGATAAATTCATTCCAATATACATTTTTTTTGTTCCTACCTTTCTGGTCAGAGCATACTTATTTAAGGTTTCATTATTATATTTTTAATCAAATATTTTTTATTAAGTTGTATTCTGATGGATCTTTATTCATAGAAAAGTACAGTTTTAAATCAATTTTACTGTAAAAATTTTCATCACACCAATGATTGTAACTCTGAATCAAAGGCTCAATTTACTTAAATTATAAAAACTGAGTTTTTTTTAAGTGTTGATATACGTTACCGACAAAAATCCAGTTTTGCAATTTATTTTGGTTCTTGATATTTGATTCGACTGTGTAATAAAGTTTAAGGATTTTTATATTTTTTAATATATATATATATATATATATATATATATATATATATATATATATATATATATATATAAAAACAAATAGCTATAAAAACTAGTATAACTAGTCAAGATAGTAGGAAATATCAGCCTCAGTAATAAAATAATTAACTCCTGGCCATAGGAATCAAGGTTGTAGGTTGAAACAAGTTTTAGGGCTAGACAACCTTCACCTGTAATTTGCCTATATTACTGAGCCAAAGGAAAAGAAAAGAATAATATAAGGAGAAACTTAAAAAAATATTACAAAAATAAAATATACTATATTATTATAATATAGCGATAAAATTATAGCCTAATAGTATTTACTAATACATATTTAAAGACGATGCAACAGATAGTAAGACTTACTTTGTGGGAATAGCAACATGTTTTGTTTCCCGCCAAATACAACAAGAGTAAAAGCAGTATCGCATGAAAGTAAAGTTAGTAAATTATGATACAATAATAAAAATATATATATATATATATGTATACTTAAAAAAACCATAAATATTAATATAAAATTTTATAGAAAGTAAGAGTTTTCAAGACACACATACATAAGAATACTTAAATAAAATATAATATTATGAATTTATTAAACATGTGACATCATCTATTGAATAACAGCATAGTTAATTAAAATACTATGATGAATATATATTGTCATTTCACTGATAAATAATAGAAATATAATTGTAAAGAAAGTTAGTGGGATATTCATGTTCAATGTCTTGTTTTATAATGTTTTTAAAACTTAAATATATATTAGATTTATCATTTAACAATGTATTGTTACGATAAATATAGTAAAAAATATTATTTCTAGATATAGAGATAGATAAATTGTATGGCACTTTAAGAAAGTTACAATTAAAGCATCTATTTTATCATAAATATTACTGTGTAATTTATAATCCTTAGTATACTATGCAACATCTAAGTAATTATTTTTAAATTTATTATTATTAATTTTAATTAGATTTAAGTAATCAGGATAAAAATACTATTAGGATTAAAATTATTATTTTTACAAAAACAATTAGACCATTAAAAGCTAAAAATGCAATAATCATTATTAATAATATAATTATATTCATAAAAGTGTACATATAAGTTAGCCAAACTATTGCTAGCAGACCACATTGGGGTAGAACTTTAGTTTGTTTATGTAATAAACCATTAAATTTAATGTAATTTTATTTTAAGGCTAAATATATGAGAGTTTCAAATTTGTAAAAATTAATATTAATATTATATCTACTGCCATTTTCTAAGATTAATTTAATAATATCATTAATATCAATGGAATTGAAAAGATCTTCAAAGTCAAACATATGAACTGAATAAATATGAACTGAAAAAAACTGTGATATATCTTTAATATTTTTAATTACAACTTTATTACATTGCTTATTAATGAGGTTTTGTATAATATTATGAAATATTTTGCCGTCAGTAGTGATATATGTTTTAAAACAATTTGTCAAAGTTCTAAATTTAACAGGACTTTTATGAAATTTAGATATTAAATATACATATATAGCAATTTATAAATATCAATAATACTATTACTAGTTTCTTTATGTGACAATACTAATTTTTTAAAAAGATTCCTTATTTAAAAAGTATTCATTAAGCATATTATAATAAAATATTTAGAAATCACAGCGTAGTTTCCAGGCACTTTGTATAAGTAAACTATGATAAAATTATTTTGTATTTCTTGTACTTCATAAATTTTTCTGTTTTACATTTTATAAGGAGATTCAGAGTGAGAATGGTAGCTAAATGTCATCAAGTCTTTTAATATATTGTACTTAAATTCATCAAATGCCTCCTCTATAGGCAGTCCATATTTAACTGCAGATTTGTGTATTTATAAATTTGTGTTTTAAAAGTATTGTTGTTCTTGGAAACAGTTAATCTCTGAAACTTTGCCTTTACTCATGATATCCTTTAAAGGTTTATCATTGATTGTATGTAAGTTGCTTGTAACTACATGTTTATAATAATTATCAATAAAATAATGATACTTTTCGCATTTACATTCTTCTATTTTAAGAGAAGGCGAAGAATTATTCGAATTAAAGAAAAATCTGCCTATCGCTTTATTATATTTGCATGATTTTTTAATAATTACATTTCTAACAGAAAAAAAGTGGCAAATGTCTATGAATTACACTAGAAAAATTAAATTTATCAAAAATTGTATTTATAAATAATAAAGTGCAGTAATCTGTAAAAGGCTCATTAACTTTTTCAATTTTTAAATTGAGTTTATTAACTAAAAAAATATTAATATCTTTAATGATGTGTACGAAATGGCATACCTTTAAATATTCATGATATAATATTTCATTTAAAAATACAATTTATTTTTTATTAAGTCCAAACATTAAATATTTGATCTTCTTGATATTAAAGTTTTTTTCGAGAAATCATCAATAATAACTTTAATATTATCAATTTACGATTTTTTTATCTCTATTTCTACTTTAGTTGTTTTGCTTCAAGAATTCAGCGTATTTATCCATATATATATATATATATATATATATATATATAGGATATATATGGATATATATATATATATATATATACATGGATAAATGTGCAGGATATATATATATAAATATATATGCATGATATATATGGATAATACGCATATATTTATACATGGTTGTGTGTGTGGTATATATATATATATATATATATATATTGATAAATAAATAGGATAAAAATCTCTATCTTTACTTCAATTACCAATTTTTATAGTGATTCTATATTTCGACATTGTCTAACGCTGAATGAAATCTTTCATAATGTTTTACAAGATTTCATTTGTAGATTATTTCCCAAGCCGCTTTTTCTTTTTCTAGAATCGACGTCCTATTATCGCCAATAATTTTTCTCATCTATCCTTACGAATGGGAAATAAATTTAGAATTTATTTTTTCTTAAACGTCAACGTATATATATTTTGCAAATTTTGTTTAGTTTTATTACTTTAGTCTTCCTTTTTTGCAGGAAACAAAATTCAGAAAACTTCCAAACAAATTAAACTTAAGAATTCTCCTCAATCATTGTATAAATCCCATAATCCTTCATCCTCTAGGATTTTTTGAAAGAATTTACGATTTATTAGATAGCTTCCTTCCTAAATACTTTTTTTTCTGTCTTCTCACATTATATGTATTTTATTTTACTTCAAGTTTTTATCCAAATATCTTTCGATACGAGATAAAAATTGAATACAGATGTGAAATATGATTTGTTTTAAAAATTATCGCCGAAAGTTAGTAACCACGCGTATAGAATTTTTCATGATAAGCTTGCAACTTAGAAATAAGTTTTTTTCAAAATTTGTTTTGAATTCCAAACACTCTATTGCTTACAACTAATTACAGGTATTAATCTGATTAATTGAAATATAAAATTTGTCCTTGATAGTAAATCACATTCAAATGAAAATTGTTGAGTATGTTTTTCAGAATAATTGCAAAAAAAGCACACTACTTGAGATAAATATTGTTGGTACTTCCATATTACAAATTACCTAATAATCGTCGCATAAACTGAAATACAGTACAGTAGTTTTGTTTACAATTCGATAAAAAAGAAACACACTCGAATCAAAGATTTTTTTTTATATATAAATACACGATAGGTATGCAGACAATTTTTCAATTAATAATTAATACATATTCTGAAAAAAAACAATAATGAATATTTTGGGACATAAAGCTATTACAAAATGTGTGTAATTTTCAGGAAGAAAACTTATTTAAACTTAAAATAAAGCAACCCACATACTAAGATTTAAAAAAAAAGACCACACTTATTTATCCCTGAATTTCAAGTATAAATGTTGCTCAGGAAATTAAACACTGCGGTGTTGTGCAATTGTATCCTAAATAGATAGATAAGAGTGATGTATTAAAAACCGAGATGTGTGTTAAATAGAAGAAGAGTGAAGGTGCGAAGATAAAATTAGTGAGGTCGTATTAGGTTTGAGAGTTCAGCTTTAGTAAATGCAAAGTAAAGTTGTTATTTTTTTTTAAGAAATGAAAATTAATTTAGATAATGATATCAACTAAAAAGTCCTAACATGAAGTTATTTAGGATAGACATGAGTAGACATAGACTAAAGATAGGAAAATAATTGATGGTTTTAACTATTTTGCCTAAGCTGGATTATTTATTCAAATTAAACTACCTATTAATTATGTACCCATATATTTCAAATACTTTCTTCTAGCGGTGTAAAAAGAAACATAAACTGAGAATATTTTTCAATTGTTTAATTAATTCTAATATTACGAGCAGAAACAGAATGAAGTTATTATACAAAATAGAATCATGTTGCATATTCTTTTTGAATGTCTGACATCATTTTACTTATAAGGCAATAAATAAAACTTTAGATATTTTGTTGAATATTAAATTTTGTGAAGATTATGCAACACGCATTATATTTAAATTTATCTGTAAAATTATTCGTATTTTTCAAAATGTCTTTTCAAAAAATATAAGTTCAAAAAATGTTCATTAAATAAAAGTGAGGGTTTCTGGGGAAAATAAATTCTGATATAAAAAAGTTTTATTTTCTAATCTACAAATCAGGTTGGATTTAAAGAATAATATTAGGCTATAAGGATCAATTACGTTCAAGACTTCAAAAAAAATATTTCCTGACCCCGAATTTTTTTGCAAGTTTATTTTATATGTTGTAACATCTTGATTTAACAACAAGTTTTGCAAATTTTAATTAAATTTATTATAATTTCTTGAGTATTCCCGAACATATGTAGTGTTAATAGATATTTACCAGGAAATATTTCAAAATTTTTTAACTAAATATTAAAGTTCGGTGTTCGATGTTCTACCTCATTAACTACCGTTAATATTATTATATTACATTTTCCCAAGCTCTGACATCTTGTAATTATGCTAAATGCATGAATACTTGTTAAGGTATTCGACTATTTGCGACAACTGTTTTTTTAAAAGAATGAAGATATGGAGATTTTTTGTGGTTTTTAGATTTGTTTAGTACATGTTAAGAGAAAAAAAGGCTAAAATTAAGAATAGAAAAATAAATTGTTACTAATAAAATGGGTTAAAATTGTTACTACTAATATATATATATATATACTTTCGAAAAAATAAAATAATTCATGTGGAAAGAGAAGAAATACATTATATTTAGCTATACATATATACATACATTTTGACATTGGCTTTTTTATTCCCTCATCATCATGAACCTCCAAAAGAGCGCCATACATTCACTTATATCAAGACGGTCTAGCACGTATCCATTTTGAAAGTATTTTTCTTCAACCATCCATTCGAGAACGGTCTAAAAGAAACATTCCATTCCCTCCCGTTTCCGAACTATCACTTTTTGTTTTTCCGGGATAGTTTATGACCTAGAGCCCACAATCCAGAGGATTTATCCAAACATATCCATAAAAAAAAGAAATTGAACAAACGGGAGTAACTCTCGTACTCATAACACTAAGATATGTGAAAGAGGCGAAGGCAAACAATCTCTCCAGGTCAGCCAACGCATAGTCAAAAAGCCAATAAAATTCCCTTTAAAATCCAGTTTTATACTAAGGGTGTTTGCTTAGAAAAGAGCTTTGAGTTGAAAATAAATTTACCATCATTTTCTCTAGAGGTACTCCATTTTTGGAGCAAAGTTGACGTAAGTCGAAGGTGTTAAGCCTTAATCAGTGAAAAGAAAGTGCGCAATATTTGAAGCGTTATAAATCAGAAAAAAGATCCCAGATTATTTTTATTCCAAAAAATATATATATATTAGAGGATGGGAGAGAGATAAATGTCAAATAATAAAATTTTAAGTAAATTTTTATGTTTTTTTCTTAGAAAAAGTTCTAGATCAATGTTAAATAATAAATATTTCTTAAGTAAATTGAATCAATTTTGCTTAAAAGGAGATGTGAGCTTAAATCAATATATATACCTAAACTCTGAAAGTATTTCTTAAGAAATGTAAAGAAAATATTTGATTTTTTTTTTAAAAAAAATAATACATCGTTCACTAAAATTACTTTTTTCATCAATAATGCTTTTCATTCTAAGCAAAGTGTTACAAAACTTATCTACGTCTTTTAAAATGTTTGCTGACTGACAACGTGCTTATCAATGTTGATATTGAGACTACACAAAAGCAAATAGAGATTTTTCAAACAAATATTTTAATCTTGCATCGCGATCAAGTGATAGTAATACATTAGGTCACGGTTCTTAAACTGTGGTCTGGGGACCCTTAAGGGTCATAGCACCTCTCGGAGATCAGCGAAATGACTAATGTAACGTTGAGATTTCCCTCTTTCACGGATTCTAAAAAGCCTCTTGGAAAACTGAAAGATGTGCCACACAAGACTATATTACTAAATAGTACTTAAAGAAGAAACTCTATTGGAACTTGTACTTGATTTCAAGAATATGAAGTAGGAGAGAGATGTTCAAAATCTTGGGGTTTCGTGATGTCATGTTGATACATTAAGATGCGCCGCGGCTATCGAGATTTTTAGAACCGTAGCATTATTTCATTCTTTATCATTGGAATTATTTATGAAAATTTTAACTTCATTTTTTGAATAATTTGTTAATTTTACAATAATACCATTAATTTATTTCTTTAAGTTTATTAATATTTGGTCTTTAAACGTAACTTAATGACCTGTCGTTTACAGTTGACAACTCTGGACTTTTGAGACCTAGTAGTTTAAAGTATGTAAAAGAAACCACACACACTATTCCATTAAAATGATTTTTAATCAAATCAATATTCGATGGTCATGAGTCTCGTGACCTTAAACTCTAACGAGACTAATTTTTCCATCATCTGTATAAAATAAGTTACACTATTTTATTTGTGAATACTTCAATGCATTTTTTAATGATTTGTAAAATATTGATCATTTATGAAATAAATATTTCTAAAATGTTAGTAATTTGCCTTCTAAAAGTTTGATGATTTTAATTCAATGTATAGTATTAGAAAAGAAAATGTACTAAGTGCGTGCCGTTAAAATTCAGAAACGAGTCATGATACAATCAAAGATGTTATGTAGTGCGATAGACCCCTATTTCCATGCATGAAGAATATTCCTGTTTGTATCTGAATCGTCCCACAAAAGGGTACTGCTTGGGTTTAAGGGGTGATACAGAAACATTTTCCTGTTTTAAAACTGTTAGACCTTTAGACGTGAAATTTTGTTTACTCATTCCTTTCTTAGAGTAAGGAGAAAGAAAATTGAAGAAAATGTTCTTAAGAAAATTGACTCCGAGTGCGTTACAAAGGCTTGAGTGTCTACAAAAATAAATAACAATCGCACTCATTAAAAAAATATTGTATAAATTTCTATACATTTTTTGGTGATTTTAATCTCCTTATAATTCAGATACTATATCAATAACAGTGTTCTATTTTTTTAAAAAATTAACCCGTGTGAAGAAAGGGTACTTCAGCTAGTACTAAATACCATTATGGGACATTTTTATTGAAACTCATTTAGAAATATTTTACGTCAGCGTTTTTCAAACTGTGGGACACGCCACCTAGGGGGGCATGACAACCCTACGTGAGGGACGTCAGCATATCGAAAAACTAAAAACAGAAGATTATTTATATAAATTATCAATTTACTGAAAAGAAGCAAAACAAAATACATTCTGACGCATTTATATTGATGTAATGTACTTAAGAATGTATCAGTACTGCACAATGTATTATATAGTTAATTTATCCATACTAAGTTATGAAAAGATTTAAAATTTACTAGTGACTTCCATGGAGTTGTCATGTACAAAATTATATGCAAAATTGAATACTATCTTGGGTAGTTTGTGCGGCTTGTAATTAGATTCATATTGTATCCTTACGTCACAGTGCATTATTATTACATTTTATGTACTGTTATCGTTCGGAGGGGGGGAGAGAACAATGCAAACTATGGTTAAAATTGGGTCCTCAAGCATTGGAAGTTTGAGAAGCATAGTTTTATGTAATAGGTATACAATGATTATTAGAAAAATAATTAAGGAACAATACATGAGAGAAATAATTTTTATATAAATACTGTATAAGTTTACAATTGAAGCGCTTATATTTTTATCTTACATAAGAATAATATTAAGAGTAATAACAAATAAATATAATTATTAATTATAAAGTCTAAATAAACCTTAGAAATTATATCCAATTAGGGAAATAGAAATGTGTAACATTTATTAAAGATTTCACGTTTTTTCACAATTGTACAGTAGTAATCACATTTGATTCTCTCAGTACAAGTTTTCTTATTTTAAATTATAAATTTCTAGACATGTAAAATGTTGTTGCAATACCTGTATCGTGATTAAATAACTATGGTATCTATTATACGTTGTTTTATAGAGAAAATAATATACTCTCTTCTACTTAATAATGTTTATTCTTATTATTTAATTTTATATTTTAACTCAAACAATTACAAATTTCATCATATATATGAAAACCCAGAATATAAATTTCCTTTTTCATAATCAGAGAATTTGAGATTCAGTTTTTTTTCTCTCTGTATTTTACTCTTACCATATTTTAGTAAACGGGATTTCAATAATTGCTTACGTATTTTATTAATCAAACATAAGTGTCCTCGGCATGCTACAGGAATAAATACGTAAAAAAATATCAACTGATACTAATTGAGAAATAAAGTATGAATGCTTCGCTGATATAATTAGAATACAATACTAATGCAATTATAACGGAAACATTCTTTCGTTATGAATTTTTAATGATTGTTAAAAGACCCTCCAGCTGTGCTATGGTAAAAACTTTTTTTATGCAATATAGCTTAGTATTGATACTTAATTATAACAAACAGTGTTTTCTTTTCCAACAGCTGTGTAATTGCTTATAATTTTCATTAATTACCTAAGATGTAAAATTAAGAAAACCAATATAATACAATGATTAAGTCATGAAATAAATCCTGATTACATCCAGTCTGGTAAAATAATCGATTAATTTCATTAAGTATCACAAAAACAATTTTCTTGTTCATAACTGCGCTTGAACTTATTACTATAAAGCAGTGCTTCTCAAACTTTCTATACTTGCGACCCAATTTTCAATCATATTTTCATCGCACCCCCTCCATGTAATAAAAATGTATTGAATTCAATAATAATATACTTTGACGTCGTATACACAATACGACTTTAATTATAAACCGTACACATTGTCAAGATAAGTACTAATCATTGTATTTAATTTTGTGATATATCCATAGGGTTACTGGTAATTATCAAACTTGTTCTTAACTTCGGACTGTTAAATTAATTTTGAAACACATTGTGCAGTACTGATACACAATTATAAATATACTATATCAGTGTAAATGTGTGTTTTATTTTTTATTATGTCAGAATGCATTTTGTTTCACTTACTTTCAGTAAATTAATAATTTTTTTAAATAATCTTTTCGATTCGACTCTTCGATACATTCGCGCGTCCCTTGTAGGGTTATGACGCTACGTAGGGGGCGCGCCCCACATTTTTAGAAACACTACTATAAAGTATCACTAAGGAAAGTAATATTGTAATCAATTATTACATGTAAACAGCAGTATTTTTAATATATAGCAAATAGTTTGCTTTCCAAAGTATTATAATAAAATTAATGAAGATTAAATGAACTCACAAAAAGATTTTCACTTACAAGACAATATCTATGTAATAACCACATTCATATACTTCTAAGATATTTAAAGTAGATAAAAACCATGCTCTTTTGGGTATTAAGGATATTTTAAAAATTATATTTTTGTGGAATTTTATTTTAAAATAGATTTATTTAGTAAATATGGGTTAAATAAGCAAAAGAAACATAAACTTATAAATAGTAATGTCTATATACTTAAAATTAATTGTTTTGTGAATTGACAATTTATACTTACGGATTTCCTTATACTTTTATTTGAGGCTAAAAACAATCATGATTTATTTAAATAAGTTTCCCACACAAGAAAAGATAAACATAGGTGATGGTTAAAAGATTTTAAAACAAAGATGAAAGATCGATAGATTTTTATAAATCGTTACCTTTGTTGTAATAAACTGTAATAATAGTTGCAAAACATATTATTTATAAATAAATATAATTATGAGCAACAAACGAAACGAAATTGTGAACGAAAATTTCCATTTTACATAAGTTAAATTTATTTAAAAATTAGTCATATTTACGTAACAGCAAATTTAATCAGATATAAGTATTATTGTAACAGTGTAATTAGAGCAATCTCTATGTTAATTTTATCGCAACGGTAACGGTTTTCACATATAACGGTTTTCACATAAAAAAGAAAAAGAAAAAAGAAGAAAAGTATTAATTATACGATAGTTAGAATGAAAGATGCGAATGCAAAAAAAAAAATTATAAATTAAATGCAAAACAAAGTAAAGTTTTTAAAGATTAATGTTTTTTATATTAGATTTCTCAGTTGACAATGGATATAAAATAAAAAAAAAACATTAAACACTTTACCATAGGGAAGAAATTTTAATAGCAAAACTATCCTAATTCTTTTTCTAGATTTCAGAAATTTTAAGGATTTAGAATCAAGTTATTAATTAGCGTCAACGCAATGATATGTGTATATTATTTTCAATTAAAATGCATAAATCTCTGAAGATTTGTGCGTTTGCATTAGTTAGGCTATAATATTCACCCAAAACATTTTCTGTTTGCTTTTAAATCATATAGTAAATAAAATAATTTTCGTAGCAAACAAACCAATGTGAAATAACTTTACTCAAAACAAAGCAAATATTTATTGTCATTCGTAACTTATAGGTGGACCAAAATTTTTGGATTGCTTACAAGCCTGACTTACCACATTTCTCTCCTGCACATTCAGTATGCGTAAAAAAAGTACCGCCTGTTGAGGAAGACCAAAGTGGCACTTGAAATCAAACTGCCACCCCTGACGCTTGTTTTTATGGTTGGTTGGCATCAAAACCATATGGAGTGTGAATAGTGTGTCGAGTTTATCACATCGGGTATATGCAGCATTTGTTTTTCACTCTCGTAAAGGGAAGGGTTGCTTCAGTTTTTATTCGGATAGCTAAACATAATGGTAGAAAGGACAAAGTTTTATTGTCATTGGTACATGGTAGGGCAATGGGGAATGCAAAATTTGTCAATACGAAAAATGATTTTATTTTGACACAAAACAATGTTTATAATATGTAACGGCAATTTTTTTTACAAAAATGTAGTAAAATGAGATTATACTACATATTAGATCACAAAATTATGTTTTATGTTTCCCCTCTTAACGCAGTAAAGAAAAATATATTTAAAGCTATATGCTTACACACTCACACACGCACCCCTTCATATATATATATATATATATATACACACTGCTAGACAATTGCTAAGGACGGATCACAAATTGCTATGTAGCATAACATTAAGCGAGACATGAGGCCTAGTAGGATAAAATATAGTTTCCACACTGTTCAGACATTAGAATAAAGGATATTTATTGTTCTGGAAAATACAAAAGCTGTGAAACATCTGAAAGAAAAAATGTTCATTTGATCTGCGTACGGAGAAATGGAACAATGCATCTAAAAGTCAGCAGGCACTTTAAAGAAAGGTATCAGTACGGGATATGTCCACCGTGGAGTGTGATGCAACATTCCACACGTCGTATCATACTTTGCACAACATTATCCAGCAGCTGTTGAGGCAATTTATCCCATTCCTCTGTGAGTGCACGGATGAGGGTGTTCTTGTTTGTCGGAGGATAGTTTTGACCAGCAACTTGCCTCCCCAAAGCATCCCACACATTTTCAATGGGGTTTAGATCTGGAGAACGCGCTGTCCATAAGAGACATTGAATACCTTCGCTATCTAGGCAATCCTGAACAGCGAGTGTTCGATGACATGTTGCGTTGTCGTCCATAAAAACAAATTTATCACCGACAGCACCACGGAAAAGACGAACATGAGGAAGTAGAACTTCATCAATATATCGTTGGCCCGTCATAGTCCCATTCGCAACCACATGTTGGCGCTTGCGGCCATTGATCATGATGCCGGCCCACACCATGATACTGCATGTCGGATATCGGTCATTTTCCTGGATATTTTCTGGACGATAAGCAGTACCACTCTCGCGCCAGATCAGTTGGCGTCTACAATCCGATGACAGACTGAACCTACTCTCATCTGAGAATAGTACGCATGCCCAGTCCTGTTCAGTCCAGTTGTGATGCTCAAGACACCATTGCAAACGGGCAGTACGGTGCTGTCTGGTCAATAGGCTTTACTCATACTTTTTCTTACTAATATCCCGCACTTATTCTAATTTTCCACATTTTGCTTCCTTTCATTTTGTGGTTGCTATGGATGATAGTGTTATCCGTCCTTAGCAATTGTCCAGCAGTGTACATATAGTGAACTATCTTTTGCTGAACAACAACTATTTATAATGATCTCATAATCAACTAAATTTAAAGATATATATACATGCATATACAAATAAGTACAATCTTTCACTCTTAAAAACTAAAAGTTTCCGAAAACATAATTTCTTGCATAATGTGCTTAAATTTATAAGTTAACTTTTCTTTAAACTGCACGTCAATAAGAGTTTAAAGTGCTGATAAATTCAACAAATCCCTTTTAAGAACAAGCCTCTCTTAATAAACATAACACTATTTCACGGTATATTTATTTAATAATCTAATACCATTACCAAATCACGAAACTTCATCTCCTGCTTTAAGAGAAAGAAAAATGCCACAATAAGTTTTAATCTTCCCAACTATAAACGTCCAGTTGTCTTAAATCTCAAAAGAAACGATCCCATAAAAGCAAACACTTCGATGGAATTCAGCCTTCTCCCTTAATCCTTTTAATCTTGGCGTGAAGAACTAAAAGTTCCTGCTGAAACTCAAAACCACCGTGTCAGTTCATTTTCAATCATGCTTTCTAACAAATTACACCTACGAGCTATTTCCGGGTGCAATCGCGAAGAAATCCGTGATTTCTAATTTGAAAAACTAGTCGAGTTCAGTGATTGGTGTACCTTGCGGTTCTAATAAGATTACTACTTCGGGAATTTAGCTTAATTGGTTTTTTTCTGATACTTTTTTCTTCACTTTCTTTCTTTTTCTATCTGTACCCTATCTTTGCTTTAGCTGGTTTGTCGAATCGTTTCTTCCAGTTCTTACATTGGATGAATCCAGTCTTCTGGAAAATAGTTAAAGGTGGAAAGAAATAATTATTTGAAACTTTGAGTACAGAAGCGGAAGTTCTTGACAACTGTGTTTGCTTTATTCAATGCTTGATGTCTCTCAGAGTACTAGACGTTTGCTGATTACAATATATTTGGTAAGGCTTTGAAATGTTTAATTTACTTTTAATATAAGATCTTAAGTATTTTTAATTAGCGTTCTATTATAAGGGTGGAAAAAACCAATCAACGTATTTTTTTCACTTTTAAACGGTAATATATTAATTTACTAAAGTTTTAAAAAATAATTGTGTTAAGAAGTAATTATAAAAATTAAATATATATATTAGTTAAAAATTTAATCTAAAATTATGTTCATTGCTTATATACTTAGATTGATATTATAATACAGCACAAAAATTCATTTTCTCTATTTTTAGGTACATCTGCTCTAATTGATTGTGCAAAATATGTAAAATTCACTAAATGAAAGAAACATTCTCGAGATTAACTAATTTTTATTCTTTATATACTTTTAACTCCCCCTCTCAAACTCGTTTCAAATTTGTGAAACTTTTGTGAGACATTCGTATTTTTAATTAAAAAAAATATGTATAAGCTATATTTATTTTTATTAATTATCCTTTGCATAATAAATTATCATTTTTATAGTATAAAACATAAAAAATTTGTTAACATTTATAACATTTATTAGGCAAAAACCTTTTAGATAAAATCACTAATTCAACTATAATGAACATTGGCTTACGAAAAACATTGTGTTTCTTCAAATCTTAAGAATGTAGTTGGAAATTACTACTAATTGGACTTTCTTATCCCATATTAAATATTAAAGGTAATATCTACTTTCTTATAATTATTACAAGGTGGTGTGCAATTCTAAATTGGTTTAAAATTTAGTTGATTATGAGATTTTGTAAAACTTTATTGTAAGTAATTCTCTTAGTTCATCAACTAATTTACAAAATGGGATTGCATTTTTTATTATTAGAGGAAATGTTAAAATAGCATTAATATTTTGAAAATAAACGCTGTATAATATACATATATATATATATATATATATATATATATATATATATATATATATATATATATATATATTATTTTCCAAAACTCAAATAAATTGATTAAAAATTATATTTAATATTAAACTAATTTAACTGACACTATGTCTTGACGTCTTCAGAATTTAAAATTACCTAATCAAATTATTTTAAGTATTTTATTCTATTATAATAACCACTTTCATGAAATTACTTTATTAATTTATTTTGTTAATTTAAAACCACAGTCTCATATTAATTGAAAATATTAAACTATATTTGTACTTATAATTTATCTTTAAAATGTTTATCATTTGTTCTGTATAGCGAATTGAAAAAATAATATTTCATTGATGTTTCGATAGTAAATTATAAATTAAAACTCCTTTTTATAATTTAAAATTTGAAATGTACAAGATTATGATTATTTTAAATCAGATACAGAATAAATCTCAGCACAGGAAGATATTACATCATACATTTTCAAAAACGATTTGGAGAATTCTAAAAATCATATTTAATTTTTTTCAAATCAGAGACGAATTGATCTATTACAAAATATACTTTCAACTGAAGCTGTGGATTCTCTAGTACTTCCGATACAAAATGGTAATTAAAAAACAGTATTTCTAATTTTACTATGTTTATCAAAAAAAAATTCTCTCGGGGGGGGAGGGTACTTTTTTCTTGAACTTTATTACATGAAATAAAATGTTGGCAAAACAAGAAAAAAATAGAAGGTTATTTTGCTTTTCTTAAGGTTTCTTTTTAATTCTGAAGGAAGTAATTCCTATAAGTACGAATGCTTTCAACAAAATATCTCATATATTTGAGATGCAAAACTAAAAAATATTCACAATTAAAATCATTTCTCTAAATAAAAAAATCCTTCATCTAAATGAAACGATTTCGGATGAAAACACCCTGATGGTCTCTTGCGGTACTTCCTTCCAAATTTGCTCCAATTGTCGGGGTAGGTCATCAACATTCTCCGGTAGATGCAGTCCCTTCCCATCATGTAGTATATATGCTCGATTGAAGAGAGATCTGGTGATCTGGATCGTCAAGGAAGTGTTTCACAAGATGTAAGACAGTTCATAGCAACAAGTGTCTTTTGTGGCCTGGCATTATTTTGTTGAAAAATAAGGCCAGGGTACAGCAAAAGGAGTGATAGCAAAACAGTTCTCAGAATGTATTTGATGTACCGACGTGCTGTAAGTATGGCTCTAATACAGTGCTTCTCAAACTTTCAATACTGGCGCCCCCCTTTTCGATCACAATTTTTTTCGCGCCCCCCTTATACATTAATAATGTACTGAATGCAATAATAATGAAATTTGACGCTAAAGCTACAATAGGCGATCTTAATTATAAACCATACAAATTAGTAACATAAATATTAAAAATTTTGTATACTACTTTTAAGCAAAATAAATAAATAAATAAAATAATAGGATAATTATTATATTATTTTTTCCTTTCTCTAATTTTGAAATTGAACATATTGCAAAATGCGGTAGCAGCTTAGAAGACAAAATATAGATATCTGCTAAATATAGAAAAAGAACTCAGAGGGTCAATTTCTAATCATAAGCATTCCTTACAAAAACTTTGCTTTCCAAGACAAGCTCATAGACGTCATTAATACTTATTAAACTTGTTCTTAATTTAGTATTAATTCATTAGTTATAAAATATTCTGTGCAACACTGATACATTAAATGTATACCGGCTGAAGTGTCCGCTCTTTGCACGAGTTCATTTATAAGAAAATAAAACATTATTGATATAATAGCTGAATTGTAAGGGAAGCAAAGCTAAGTGCTCAACAATGTTTACAAAGACGTAAAATGATTTTTTTTAAATGGTTCCTCACATTATAATTAGTTTTAAGCGAATTGTAATTTTAAGCCTCACAGAATTAGCATTTATAATTGATGTTAAACAGTAGCGCACACAGTAATTTTTCAAGGGGAAGTCAGGGGTTGAAAGTTCACCAATCTTGTATCAGGTTCCTTTTCATTTTGTCGATTTTCGAGAACAAAACACAGTAAAAAACTAATTCTTGAATAAATAATTAGCATTAATTAATAAAATTAATCATTAATAACAAATACTTAATTAAATTTTGCGTACTATAAAATTAGAATTATAATCAGTCGAAAAAAAATCAATGGTTTTTTGGGGGGCCCCCTTGTGTGCACCACTGATGTTAAATAATGATCAATAATATAAAGTATCGATGAAGAATAAACGTATTATTTTTAGTATTTAAAGCGAAAAGACTTCAACATGTTTTAACCCGGTAGCAGGCGGGCACTCGATACGGTCGGGGTTATTGAGTCACCCCAATTATTTTTTTTATAATTATTTTATTGTACACGATACAAATCATGATACCAGTGAATAATTTAATTAAGAGAAATTTTACTTACCTACTTTCAAGGACTTTTCAAGTTTTCTTTGGTAATAAATAAACAGTTTTGTCAGAATTAACGATTTTGTAATCTGTGTGTCCCGCGCGACCACTTCCGGGTAAAAAGTATATTCATTATGATAATATGTATGTTACTGCTAAAAAAATTGTGTTAAACGTTTTTCGTTATGCTTTATATGCTGAGAATATGTATAAAATATGTCTTGGCCTAGTAATCATTAATGTGCTTATGTGTGTGTGTGCTCAACTCCGTGGTTTTCCAAATATCTTAAAACTCTTTTGCATGGAAAAAAGCGCAACAGAGAACAAATAAGAGAGGGGTCATAACTAACTGTACCAATAACTTAGAAGGTCAAACAGATTACAGCTATAATGTGCAGTATTTCAAAAATAATGACAGTGATGAATTTTTTATTTTCCTAAATTTTTTCGATTCTGGGTCTGGGATCTATTTTTTCTCTTAAAGAGTAGTATGCTAGGTTATATAAAAAAAGCGTAATAAAAAAATCTCTCATCATGGGATTACAGCAAATCAAATAAAAGTTTTTTTTATTTGGTTATATGATCAAAGATAGCTAATTAGGTATTGAAGAAGTTCTTATTTTTGCTGACTTAATATCGTGCGCGCGCGCCTAAAAAATTAAATCAGAGTAAAAGTGAATATTTTATTATGTCTGAAAGTATTTTGTTTTAATTCATTCCAGTAAACTAATTATTTTTTAAATCTTTTATTTTCGATATGCTCGCGCCCCCCTTGAAAGGTCATCGCGCCCCCCCAGGGGGGCGCGCCCCACAGTTTGAGAAACACTGCTCTAATAAAAACCAAAAGGGCCCGGCTGTCAAAAGAAATCCCCCCAGACCATAAATCCTGGTTGTGGTCTCCAGACACGTCTGAGGTGATGGTCAAAACACAGTTGTAACCGGTATTCGTCGCTAAACACTATACATCCCAAGTCAGCATGATTTCAACGTAATAGAGCCAAGAACCAGTGTAATTTGGTTTGCCAGTGGACAGGCGTGAATGGCAGATGGTGTAGTGATCAGTACGAGCGTAAAGTTCGCTCTATCAGCTGTCTATGAGTGGTCATGGTGGACACTCTTGTGCGGGTTACACGTCTGAGGGTTGATAACGATGAATCAGGTACTGTGACAGCTGATTTGAAAGTCAATCTGTCCTCCCGATCTTTTGTGGCCCTAGGGCGACCGCTATCATCATTACGATGCAATCTGTCGTTGCCCACCCATTCTTACCAGCATCTACTAATGGCCCTATATGACGAACGATTCTCTAATTTTTCCAAACTGCCTGTTTCAATACAATGATGCGACCTCTTTCAAACTCTTACGGTTGCTCGTGATGAGCTCGAATCCTGCTGAGGTAGACTGTTACCATCAGAACGCTAAATTCTGCCATTGTTCACCCTTTCTTTCCGCCATCTTCTAATGTCCGCATCACTTCAACCCATATGACAAGCGATTCTCAGATTGCTGAACCCGCCTCTTTCTATCGTATAATACCACCTCTTTCAAATTCTTACAGTTGCCCGTAATGAGCTTGAATCCTGAGGTGAGGTATTTTGTCGTCGTTGAAAGGTAACCTAAATCGTAATTCAACAAAAAATCGGACCGTCAGATTGAAAATCGCTTCTAATCATCACCTGCTGAGTGCGTAGTTCTGATGCGCCTTACGAACATCGATTACCGAAATTTAATCTTTTTCATGTTAGGTACACATATCTTTGCATGCGAAATTTCATTACAATCTGGTAACTCCTTCTTGGTACGTTTTTTTTATTTGTTATAGAGTGTATATATATTCTGCAACTATATTTCATGCATTGTTTTTTTATATAAGATAAAAATTTTTTGTTCACCATAAAAATTAAAAAAAAATGTTTGTAAACATTTATTATTGTGAAATATATAATATTATTTATTCCCTAATGTAAAATAATTTATTTTCCTTGTGTGATAAACTTATTTTATAATTCCTTCATACCAGCTATGTACTTAATTGTTTACATTGTATTCGTTAAGGTATTATTACTCCAATAACTAGGCATCAATGAATATATTAATCTAATACACAATACTTTATTTATAAATATGCTCATTTGCCATCAGCAATATTAAAAACAAAGAAATAACAAATGTAGTAAAATCAAACAAAGCTACTATTTCTTTCATTTTGAGAAAAACAGCATTAGTACTCAAAGAGGTTTTAAATATTGAAATACTTAATGATATAAAAAGTTTTTATCAAACATGTAGATTTTAATTTTTTCTTCTTTGAAAGTTTTGTAGTTGTTATGAATGGAGTAGGAAAAAACCACCAACTTGAGATTTATTTAATGTTCTTAATAACTCATGTTTTCCACTTAGACGACGCAATCTTCTTAAGTTTGAATATTTATAATGAGTAAACCAAACTAAATGTTTTAATGTGATCTAAAGCTCAAGTTGTTTTTAAACGCACTTTGTTATTCCATTGTTTTCTAAGAAGTTTTAATTGCTGTCTAAGCTTTTATTCAGTAAATTAAAAGCAGTGTCCTTAAGGTAAAAAAGTAATATTATACTTTTCTTCCAAATGTTCCTTAATTAAAAGAATTAAAACAAATTTTGAGTTCTAAGAAGTTTAACTTTTCTCTTATATGCTGGTGAAAAAAAAACGCAGTTTTCTAAGAGCAAAATAATTCCATTTTTATTTTCTTCTAAATGTGACAAGCCGTAAGTCATTTTAAAATCTTTATTTCTTCTTTACGTATGTGTATATATGTTATCATTAAATTGTATAATTCCGTTATTTCATAGAATAATTAGATATTTCATAAATAACAAGACAAGTCAGTAAAGCATAATTTTATAATTTGCCTAGGTATAATATGAAATAACAAGGTCATCCATGAAATGAGTAAGGGTAGACCGTTAAAGTGAAAAATAAACAATTTCAAAGATGTTTCATAAATTAACTAATCATAAATATCTAAATTCTCTTCAGAAATACACTTTATACTTTTTTAGGATTAATAATCGATAAATATTAAGGGAAAGCGGCGATGATATAATTTATTATATTGTTCATAATGCTACTAGTTAAACAGAAAAGGTGAGAAAAGTATATAATGCAAAAATAGATTATATATAAATAGTATCCAAAAATTACATGCTGGGAAGAAAAATGTTGCTTCATAAAGACATTGTGTAAATTTTTTCAAACAAAATTGTAAGAGAATATAAAATAAAATTTTATGAGATAACTTTATGTTACTTTTCATTATTTATTAAAACAATGATTGATGTGATGACACTTTGGATTGAAATGCTTATTATTTTTGAAAAAAGCGCACTGTTTAGTGTATCAATTTTTTTTTATGAGCATATTTTAAATTTTTGGCCAGTACAACAAATTCGAGGTGTTGCAACAGATTGAAGTGACATGTCAAAATTTAAAGCTTCTTCAATGGAAATTAATTTTCGCTAACATATACAGAACTGATATCTAGAGTACAATTATTTTATTACACCTAATGAGGAAAATTATTTCCAAAGCAGCTAGAACCGGTTTGAAGAACTTTCGAGTGTCATATTTCATACTTATCTATGAAATAGGAAACATTTCATACTTTAACGATCAATTAATAGTTTTTCTATAGAATACCTAGTTAAATCGTAGAATTCAATAACTGTATTTACTTTAACTTACTGAGGCAGTTATTTCATGAAATACCTAATTATTCTATGAAATAATGGATTTTACGCTTTAACGGTAACACACACACACACACACACACACACACACACCCATATATATATATATATATATATATATATATATATATATATATAAAAGGAGGAAAGCGACTCAAATAAGGGGTTAAACTATTTGAAGACACAGAAAACACACTCATCGAAGAGATCCGCTAAGAACGGATTTTACGAGAATCGGAACTATTGGGCCTACACACTTGAAATATGGTGGGAACGATCCTTTCTTGGAGCTTGGAGTACAAGTTCGTTTTAAAACGGGTGTTGCGAAAATTGATCCCTAAGGGCCTTTGGGATTTCTTAAGTGGGGTTATAGGTAAATATCCCCGTTTTTGAATTATTAGACCTACAAACTTGAAATTTGGTAGTAGCGTTACTTTCAAGAATTATAAGGTTCGCTCAAAGAGGTTTTGACTGCTAAGTTCAGTTCAAGAGGCTTAAGGAGGGTCATTATTTATAAATATGCCCGTTTTTGAACAATTATATTTGCAAACTGGAAATTTCGTAGGGACGCTCCTTTCAAACATTTGTGGTCCGTACGAAAGAATTTGCGAAAATTAACCATCAAGGGGGAATTTGAAGGATTAATATTAAAAAATCTGTTTTTAATGGTATTTGAAATTTGGTAAGCATGTTTCTTTCGATAAATAAATTCTTCAATTTGATCTCTGTGTGGGGGGAGGGGAGCTGAGGAGTTACTGGATCATTTAGAAAAATATAAAATCCTGTTTCTAAATTACTAGATCTCCTGTAGTAAAATTTGGTATGCTTCTTACTCTTTTTGTTGTTCAATTTAAATCCGCTAAGAAAGAGTTTAGAGAAATCATTATTTAGACTTAAAATTTAGCATGTATATTTTTTTATTATAAATCCAATAAAAATAGGTTTTGTGGAAGTCTATTCTGGGTGAAGGAGTTGCCAGAGTGAAAATGTTAATTCTACTTCATTTTTAGAAATTCAATTCCTGTTCTTCTTAAATGAATATTTTAAATTTGTAAGAATGTTTTTCAATATAAACGAACATGTAAAATGTATTCTTTCTTAAATCATGAAATACTCATGGAAGAGGGTAGGTACGACTAATATATATATATATATATATATATATATATATATATATATATATATATATAGTTAACATTCTAAGAGAGATGAATCAGCAATAATCATTAAAACTGAAGCAAAATTTTGAAATTGTAATATAAAACAGACGTAAGATTTTAGAAAAGATATAATAAAATTTACAAAATAATAATAATAATGATAGAATTTAATACATATATATATATATATATATATATATATATATATATCGACTAAAAATAATCAAATTGACTTTAAATTTAACACTTTGTAATCAGCGAAACGGATCGCATCCATATGGATCACTATACTTTTTGAACTGTTTACAAAAAGGTTACAACGGCTGGCTGGTAGCAATCTATACAAAGAATTCTCGCTAACTGGCGCCAAAAATATATACAGGAAGGCTGCAGTAATATAAATATTGCTGACTTAGGATCAGCTCATATATAAAAAATAATTTACACAAAAGTGCGGGTGAACATGTTTTTTGGACAGTCACCCTCCTCCCTTTCTCTGTTAATAATACTGAGCAAAATCCTATCAAAAATAAGGGACAGAATATCTAAGTCGTTTACCAGAAAATGGTAACTTGTCTAAAAATTACATTCGAAAATGCATAGACCAATTTAAATCTATATACAATTAACAAGTTTGTGAGATTCTCTCGTTCACGCCAGAAATGTAGGAGGAAGGGAAAAAAAGAGACTAGTCATATCCAAAATTACTCAATTTTTTTGTCACACAAGCAAACACAAGTTAATGTAATCTAAAATAAGCGATGCGCTCAATCGGAACAATATGTAGATAAATAACGAGGTATGCTAAGTATGAAAATACTTTAAGTACCAAAGAACTTACTTCAAGTTCGAATCTACTTTCCCAGCTATCTAAACTCTATTCAAACTTTAGTGACCAATCGTCACTTTAGTTGTTACAATTATCAAATATCTGATAATTATAAATTGGATTAATACCTGATCCCTAACAATCCATACTATCTCCCCCACTTTCTCTCTCTTCTAACTTGAAAGCCTAGTCTATATATAGTAGACCTAATTTAAATAAGCATGTTTTCTTCTTCAGAGGGTTCGTTGTAATTAAATTAGATTTGAAAGGCCAAATATTTACCTAGAGTAGCTATTAGAAGGACGCGGATAGAGCCGTCACAAGTTCTGGGCACATTCTGGATCCAAAATACAAATTCAAAGTACGAAATTGGCTGAATAGTAGCACTCCAAAGATTGAAATTAATAGAAATAAAATAATTAAATATTATGTATAAGTGCTACCTTTATTTAAGGGACACCAAGATTATAAATATATTTAAATATTAAAAATAATATTACGGTTAAAATATACTAAGAGATTAAGTAATTTTATCTATAACTTGAATATGCAGGAAACTGCATCTATCTAGGAAAAATGATAAAAATTATTTATTTATAAAAATAAACAATAAATATTCTAAGGAATTTTAATCCATAATACTTAGAATTTCTTTATTCAAATAACTATTAATAAAATTTTTTTGGGTATTTTTGAATTGGTCAATATTTAAAAAAATGTGTATAGTGTTTCATTTTTTCTGATTTTTTCGAAACGAGAAATTAATTGCGGTGCATATAATTAATAATAGTATTTCTGAATATAGAAACATGTACAGTACTTTCGCAATCAGGCACTTTTATAATATTTAATTTAAATTCATCTCTTTTTTGTCATAAAAATAGTAGTAATTACAAACATTTTCTTTGTAGTTATTTTTTATATTCTATATTTGCTTCATTTTTGTTACTATTATTCTGCATTAAATTAAGGTGTTGAAGATAAAAGCTATTGTTAGGTTTAAAATTGTATTGCTTGTCGAAAATGATGATATCATTTATACAACGAAAGATGTAATATTCAGAATTTTCAATGAAGCCTATTTCGAAACAATGTAAATATAAATTGTCTAGACAGTTGTTAGCTGTGCCACCTTGATGAAAACCTTTAATCTGTTGATAATAGTTACCTTATAAGATATATTAATAGTTCTATTTTAGTACAAATCTAAGGAGAGTACTAAATTTAGCATAATTAATATTTTTTTAAATAAACTATCTTCATATAATTTTAAAAGTATTTTAATCATTTCATCAATATTAAGAAAGTTGCAAAAAATCGTCAAATTCTAAGTAATAGACTGAATAAATATTTTTATATTTCATTTGTTCAACAAATGCTTTGCCAGTTTATAATATGACTGTGGATTTAAGATTATTTATTTTATCTTATGTTTCATGGATTATTTTGACTGATATGTGAGTTACATATGCTGATATGGGAATTTAAACCATTAGTAACAGTTTTAAACTTGACTGGGTTTATGGAAATTTAGGAGAAGGAACTACATGTGAAAATTTAAAAATATTATTAATTTCTTATAAAAAGCCAAAATGTGATTATTTATTTCTCTATCAGAATTTGATGACCTTATAAAAGTTGTATTATTATCAAAATAGTTGATCATTAGAGTATAATAGTATTTACATAGGAATGCAAAAGTTCTTGACACTTTATCAACATAAACAATAATAAATTTCATTTTGAAATTTTTTATTCTGATTTTAACACCTTTAAAAGAAATACAATTATCTGTACTAAAGTTATGTTTATTAAGCGGTTGTGAAATACTACATTTGAATTCTGGGAATGCTTCTAAATACATACTATATCTAATAGCTATTTTGTAAATGAACTTCTAAATACAATTCTATGTTTGATTTTTTATAATTTTATTATTGAAAATCATCAGACTAAAACCAATACATTTTTTCCTAATATTTCTCAGATTATTGTATTTTTACAATATTGAAGTCACCAGTAAAAACATGCTGGTGATGTATATCTATAAATTGTTTAAATTCGATACAATTAAACTTTAGGATTTCTTGCTTTAAATGCTCATTATAGTTAAAAATTGATCTACTTATTATTTTATTTTATTTGAAAGCTTTTGTAATGTCAATAACTAGAGAAGTTGACATGAGTTTTTTAAATATGTTAGAAAAATTATATTATTATAGGATTTATATTCATATATAATAATGTATAATATTATGTTAGATATTTGTATTTTGCTGATTTTATTTTATGTTTATGTTTAAAAAATTGAATATATATTATATATGTTTTATTTTCAATTCATCTGAATTTAAGATTTTTTCTATAATACATGATTCTGTTTCACTTAGACCGAACATAAATGATTTAATGTGTTTTGTGTTAAAATCGTTCTCAAAACTTTTACATGTATCTAAAATACAATTTTTAACTACATTTTTGTTCCTACATTATCTTTTAGTTCTAGCATCTCTAATTTTCCTTTTATCAGTGTTTTTACTCTCATTAGTGTAATAATAATCTCGAGAATTTTGTTTAATTGCATTTAGAATATTTTTCCTTGTATATATATATATAATACATTAAATCCATAGGATAAACTGCATTATAACATTTAATATAGTAATTTCCCCACTATAAACTTTATTTAATATCAGGAAGCACCTTAATTATATTAAATGCAACATTTTCAAAATCTTGTGATTTAAAATGTTGTATTTCTATGTTAGCGTAGTTCTTAATATTAATGAAGTTCTTTATGTCATATTTGTGTTGATTAATTCAAATATTAATTTTATTAGATGTATGATCTACTTATACTGAAACTTGCATTGTTTACATGTCAAAAAGTAAACACAGTAAAAAATTTAGAATCATCTTTGATTTAATCATTATTGATCATTTTACATGTCTTAAATTTAATGTCCCCACATCTACTGTAAAAGTTCATTTTTTATTGCCAGATTTACTCATGCCATGCTTACTTTAATAGTTTCCATTATATTTGATATCATTAGAAATACATGTAACATTACTGCAGGACAATAAAGCTATTTTATAATTATTAAAGTATTCCTTATTCCAGAATATCCTAGCATTTTATCTACTAAAATGTATTGATGAATCTACAATTACACACACTATGCAAAACCTTGTGATTATATTCAGTATTCATTGTCTCTACTTTATTAGATAATATGTGAAGTATACTAGCTTAACAGATGTTATACTAACATTTAAATGAATATCATAATTCCAAATTTATATATATATATATATATATACATCTTTATATATAAAAATCTTCTGTGCGTGTGTTTGTCACTAAACTCCTCCTAAACGGCTGGACCGATTTCGACGAAATTTTTTGTGTGGGTTCAAGTAAATTCGAGAATGGTTTAGATTCAAAATTCGGTCCTATATCGCAATTAGGTAAAAAGATAATAATTAAAAACTTTCAAAAGATACAACTGAACATTCACCTGCATTGTTGTAACACAACACTATTGTTATAAACAAGTAATATAAAAAAAAATAATCAATTCCTACTTAGATCAACCAAGAAAAAAATTATTTTAGCTACTTTTTATTAAATAGTTGCAATTAATATAACTATGCATATACATATGACAGAATCACAGCATTAAGTGGTAATTAATTTTATTAATTATCATTAAAGTATCGTATTCTCATCCAAAACAATCGTGTATATATAAAATTTCCTTTCAACTGAAGGCTTTAACACGCGAGAAAGAAACCTATTCAAATTTTGACATAAGTCGCCAACGTGGCTGTATTTGTAATTTTTTAAATAATTAGTTTTAATCAAAGATAATTTTTATTAATTATAATTAAATTATTGTATTTCCATCTAAATTGATCATGTACATTACATTTCAGCTCAATTGAGCGCTTTAAAATGTATTTTATTAACGATTGAAATTTCCACCAAGATAAATAAATAAACAAACAAATAAAATTTGTTTAGAGATCGTGAGCTAATAGTAGGAATTTAAAAACACGTAAGTTGGCGTCGAAAAATGATTTTCAGCCAAACTGGCCAAACCCGGGCTTTATTGTTACGAAAATGCAGACGATTCACGCTTTTTAGCGTTTTTAATTAATATCTTTTCAAATAATCTTTATATATGTAATTCTTCTGTGCGTGTGTATGTAACTGAACTGCTCCTAAACGGCTGGACCGATTTTGATAAAAGTTTTTGTCTGTTCCAGTGAACTCGAGAATCCTTTAGATTTATAATTCGGTATAGAAATGTTTATTTAATTAATTTTTTATTTATAAATTGCTGATCTTTGAATGTTTTACATTGGATTCGGCAGACTGCACTACGATCGCAGTATCGAATATTCAAAAATCTTTTATTGTAATTGAAGCTGGTCCCGACAGTTGGTGCTGTGATTATTTCAGGAAAATATTTTGTTTCTTCGTGTTATTATTTTGTTGAAATAAATTGTGTGTTAATTAAATTGAATTTAAGATGTGTGAGACTATATATAGTAGTATTAAGATTATATATATATATATATATATATATATATATATATATATATATATATATATATTATATATTATATATATATATATTATATATATATATTATATATTATATATATATATATTATATATATTATATATTATATATATATATATTATATTATATATATATATATTATATTACATATATATATATATATATATTATATATATATATATATATATATATATATATATATATATATATATATATATATATATATATATATATATGAAAGAAATATGTATCATATATCGAAAACAGGAAATAATAGATAATGAACATAACAAGAAATAGCGTAATAAAAATATAACAGCTGAACATGATGAACAAAATTATAGAGAAATAAAAAAGAAACTACAAAAAAGAAGAACCTAGCGAGTCAGAAAGCAATTTCGGACTTAGGACCGAATAAGTGGGGTTAAACTAGTTTGAAGGCGCCAACCTTCCCCCTTTGCAACTCGGTAGGAAAAACTAAATAAAATAAAATAAACAAAAATTCAGAGTATGGAAAACACAGAGAGTATGATAAAACCACTCACTACTATTATGTAACAAACTCTCCGGAACTCTTAATGCAGAAAAATCAAAAAATAATTACGTAAAAAAAGTAGAAAAATCCTAAAACAATTACACAAGAAAAGTATTTTTCAAAAAATAATTTAACAAAATTTCTTTACTCACAGAGCTTTTACGAAGATAATCAAGCGTCTTGACATCAATGAAAATCAATTTTTCACCAAGTTAAAAAAATCGAATATACATAAACACATCTTTTGAGCTAACTTTTAAACCAACCAGCAAACACAGATATCAAAAACGACGACAATCAAATATGTTAGAATTTGAATTGGTTGATTGTCAAAAATGTAAATTTGCTATGCTATATATATATATATATATATATATATATATATATATATATATATATATATATATATATATATATATATACAAATAAATTTAGGATATAGCACGAATCTTAAAACTTTAATATAGCTATGTAACTGAGCTCAAAATTGAAATTAATTTTTTTTCTAGTTGTATAACGGTAACTATTAATATGACGTTAAAAAATTATGAACTCTTTTAATGATGAAACACATATATTCCTGTTAATGCCAGCAAGAATGGTATGATTTCTATGCGCGACATATACATGGCTACAGGTTCTTTCAGTACATTAAAATCTGCAGTTTCATTAAAATAAGATGACAGCATTTAAGAATTACATGTATTAAGTCAGTGGAGTTAAACAAATTGAAATCGCTAGTGTTTCCCTTTATATGCTTACATTAGTTGAATATTTTCCACACAATATCTTTATTATTGAGAAGTGATTATTAGAACTATTATGGACTACAAATTATGTATTGTAACCAGCGTGATCAGCTGCAATGAATTTCTTATATCTATTTTGTATTCATTTAATTTTTATAGTTGTTTATTCAGTAAATGAATAATAAACTCCGTACATTACGTAAAGAGCAATTTTAAAAAAACAGTTAATTCGAAAACGATTCAAACATAAATAGTGATATATTTGCATTTAATGTATTAAAAAGTTCTGCACATTTTGAGTACAAAGTTTTTACACAAAATTCGATTTTCTTTATTTACTTTTAGGGGGCTTGTAGTTTTGAAGAGGATTATTTCTTATTGCCTGTTCACTGCTATAAAAACACTAAAAGTTCGTAATTTCCAAATTTTTTAAACAAGAAAAAAAATCTTGGTTTTTAAAAGCGTAATGTGAACAAACAAACCTATCTGATGTAGACCATGGTAACTATTTATTCTAAAATAAAAAAAAGCTAGAATGCTTTGCATTTATGATCAACGTATTCCAAAAATGTATATTTAAATACACACCAAGTGAAAATTTCTACGTATATTTATTAATGTATGACAGCCTGTGTATCAAGATCCATAAGTTGCATCCTAATGTAAATACACATACGGACAACAAAAAATAAATAGCATATATAGCTCATTATGCAAATAAACACTGCATAATGAAAGGGAGGCTCCACAAAAACTCTCATTTTTACCCCATATGTATCTTAAATGTACTCTTTATGGCTTTGTCCCTCCTTTTCTATTTTTTCTGCACCACATTTTTGAATCCATCAATTCATCATCATCATCATCAACGATCTGAGAGAAAAACAGCGACTAGTGCCAGAGGAAAAGAAGGGGAAAGGGGAGAGAGAAAGAGAAAAAAAAATGAAGAAAAAACATTGAAAATCCGAAACACTAAAACCCATATCGTGTCTTTTTCCCTCAAATAGCGCACACTCCCTTTTTTTTGTCAGAAAAACCTCCCTCTGATGCACGGGGGAATTTATCTTCCTTCTTTTGTTCTCCTTTTATCATCCAGTCTTGGTCTTTTGTGCTAAATTCGTGCCCAAGGTCTTTTCGGAGTGATATAGGGGGTCTTGGGGAGCGAATTGGCTCGAAACAAGCATTATCCAACGCAGTGAGTATTTTGCGCACGCATACAAACGTACTAGAATCCCTGTAGGGTTAGGCATAAAACACGAATTGTAGTACTCCGCCTTAACATTCAGAATAAGGAAACTGGTAATAAGACCACGGGAAAGGAAAGACACCATTTGTCGTTCTTGAACTTAAGCTGGAGACAGAAAATGTGCAGATATTTATGTTGCGTATTTGACAATATAAATTTCAAAGAGTTTCTGGGAAAAAGTTATATTTTTCACTGTGCCATGCATTGTCTCTTTATTATTATTTTTTTAAAAAAATGGTAATACATAATATTTATGATAGTTAAAGAATAGTTTGTCAGTGGTGTACTTGTATTTCAGTAACACATGCATTTATTTATGAAGAATGTGCAAAATGTGTGATTTTACAAACATATATTGGGAGTTTAATTTTTTTTTAGTCCGTACACTTTTTAAGAGATTGTAATCTGTAGTACCTACTTTCTTACCCTTAAGGTTATGGTTTTTTCTTGTCATTTGCATAAAGAACGAAAACAGCAATTTTTTCTTTAATACGTGAAAGAATTTTTGGATATCAGAAGCAAAGAACATTTTATGAATTGAGGTTTCTTGAAAAGGAAAAAATATTGTTAACAACCTAATTCTAACAAAAAGGTATAATTTCACATTTACCCATTTTAGCGCACAACAATGTTCTATATTTTCTCCTGTCATTTTAATTATATATAGAATCGAAGAAAAAAAGATCTCTGGATGGACAATTAGAGCAATTACAGGTTCTTGTAAGTAATTGAATTTTTATACAGGTAAAGTAACTAATTATTCGCTTCTTATTAGTTCTCCTCTAGATTTATTTTAATTTCGTAAAACTGGATATAGATAAACCATTTTACACTTTAATATTTTTAATTTTTCACAAACATTTATTGAGAATTTAGAAAGCAGCTTGGATGGGAATAAATAAGGTACACTTATTTTATTTCTAATCTTGTTTACATATTTTGCTTATACTTTACATATTTTTTTTTTACAGCACGCGGTGAAAAAAGTGGACTAACACATTTTTCTTTGTGATTGACTTTATCACACACTGAAGCAACTTCAATTAACTAAAAGAATATGTTAAATATCACAATGCTTTACTTTCATAAAACATTCCATTGGACCAGTTTTAAAAATAAATCGTAGTAATATTGTTCTATTGATATATTGATACTTTCTTTTTTTATAATCAATTTGACAATCATAAAACAAAATAAATACATCGTATATAGCTTTATTTATTAATATTTTTAGTCCCTGACCTTTACCAATGCATTCATTCTAAAATGGTTAATGCAAACAATAATTCATTCATTAGTTTAAATACTATGATTGAATAATGCTTCTATTCCGAAATAGTCTGGGGAGTTTTAAAAGGAAATTTCAATAAAAATGGAAGAAAAATACAGAATCAAGATGAGTAAATCAAAAAAAGAAAAAAAAGTTACATTAAAGCACTCACACACACACATGTACAGTTCTTAAACGAAACATTCATATACTGCAAAAATATGTGTTATAAATTATCCTGTGATAGTAGTTTTAATTAATTTTTTCACAAAACCATTCATTTTCTCAAATATTTTAATATAATAAACATGAATGAGCTAAAAGTAATTGGATTTATTACTCACAAAATAGAATGAGAAAATGTGGATTAAAAACAAACAACAAAATAAAAACAAAAACACATAAATAATCGTGACATAGCAAAGAAAAACAATATTGGCAACTTTGAAGAATTATATTGATTCAACACTCTATTTTTACGAAGAAACAAAGAAATATGTTTTAAATAATGTATTAGGCTTCAAAATCTGTGATAGTGTAGTTGACGAATATTAAATAACAAAATTAACTGATTGTTTTAATGCATGAAATCAAATAATTTATAATTATATATCATCAAAGATATTTTATCAGTGTCATGCAGACAAGTGAAACATAAAGAAAAACACTCAATTAATCTGTCTGAACAACAAAACCACAAAGGCAGATAAATGGTGTTCGTTATAAATTTTCTCTTCTATAGAATCTTTACAAAGAGACAAACAGAGCAAAGAAGTATACATATATAAAAAGGAAGTATTAAATCAAATTCCACTTTTAAACGTAACTATTGTATTTATTTTGATACTGAGTAACTTAAATTTGCAGTTTTAGCACAAGGTATGCGTTTATTTAATTGTTTTAATGATAAAGTTACAAGCAAGAGGGAGTTGATTGTTAGGAAACCTTCATGGAATAATTATTTTGTCGGTTCAGTGCAACAGTAAATTTTATATCTTAAACAAATGCTATATATATGTAAATAACTTAACCTAATACTATTTACAGGTAATTAGTCCACAAAGATAAAACTCTACTTTAAGACGATGTACAAAGACATAAATATTTTCACTGATTTTTGCACCTTAATTATGCATGCATTTTAAAATTTTTTGAAGAAATATAAAACTCTTTGAGAATTAACTATTTTCTAAGGTGTTTAAGAATCACAGTTTATCCAAGTATCGTAAATAAGATGATTATTCAAGAGATATTTTTTTATTTCAAAGCAATGTTTGCTCTTTTACGTAAACATTTCTAAAATATATAATTTTATGCAAATACAACATTGGTAATTATTATATCATAAGGTATTATTCACAACCGAATAAACACCGAAACAAAAATAATTTAGGTGTATTTATTTCTTAGAAAAGGAGAAATGGTATTTCAAAATCCTGTTTTTATTTTCAAAAACAGAAAAAAAAATATTCGTGCTCTTTTGGTCTTTTCATCTCCAGTTATTCAAATAATAATTTATGTGAGAATTTATGGGAGCCAATCTCAAAACTTTCTCTCTCTACTCGCTTTATCTAAAAAAAATTTCTCGAAACTTCTCTCCTAGAAAACTTTAGGTGTTCTGAATCCGGATGACTACGTCACATGTCTCTTCTTTTTCGCTGATCTCAAAATTACTATTTTTTGGAATTATTTTTAACCTTTTTTAAAAAAAAAATATTTTTTTAATATAATTCATCTTTTATAAAACTGCTTTTTCATAATAAGTATTTTTTTTTTACAATAAATGTATTATCCTTTCACTGGATAACTAAAGAATGTATCACAATCATTAAAAATTCAAAGACGAGAGATTAGGGCCCAGTTCCAATCAAGTTGTTCAACAACCAATCGAGAGAGGGGAAAAACATTTTCACATGTTTTTTTTCTATTCATTTACTGATTTAAGGACTTTTTTTAAATAAAAGCTAGCTAAATTAACGTCTTTGTCATAATGTTTTGCATGGATTTAAACAAAAATGTGTTTAAAAAATGAATCAGAATAATTACGTTTTAGGTAATAAGCAATTAACAAATGTCTTTAAAATAATAATGCACAAACCACTTTTAAATTACGTTCTAGTCCTAGATTCCATGGTAAATGCAACAAAAATCAAATAAGGAATAATAATAGAAGCATACCAAGGATCTTCGTGGCTAAAAAAAAGGGCGTAGTTGAGATAAACCGTAATTCCTAACATTCTTTAAAATTATGTACGCAAATTGGACTATTTCGCTTCTTTCTGTCTATGATTCAAATATTGAAGTTCTAAATGTTCTTTCTTTAATATTTGAAGTGTGAAGTTTGTTAAAACTGTATTTTCAATTTGTAAGTTTGTATTTCCAATTTGGAGATAAAAAGTACAAAGCCGTCGGAAAAAAGGCATTTCAAGAAAATGATTTTCTATGATATTTTCCGACTAAATTCATTTATTTTACTATCTCCAAATTAAAGTTAAAACATTTATTTTAAATTATTTTGCTTACATCTTTTATAAATTATGTGCAAATGCTCTGTTAATGCATTAATGCAGCACAAAATTGTTCATAGTTCTATAAAAAAAAATTTCGTATCTCGATTCCTGCATGAATTAATAAAGGGAAAAAATACTTTCTCAAGGCATTTTGTGAAGGTGTTCAGTTTGTAAGAGGTATGCATGAATCATTAGTCTGCAGCAAATTAGAACATGCTTTTTATCCATATTTCTTTTAAACTTTTCTTTTTGATCTACGAAATATTAATTAATTGCAAACACAATGTATTCGTTTAAGCTTAAATTTCAAAACTAGTATAAGTTTCAATTAGCAATCTGATACTAAAGGTGATTGAATTTTGCCTTCCTTAAAATATTTCTTGACGATATTAGCCAGTATGATTATTCATTCAATAACGCTTCATGAGGAAGCAATCAAGTTTGGGAGCTGCATAAAATCTTTCAGATGCACCAAAATATTTTTTACTAACTATTCGTAATTAAATTATAGTTAGAAAGTCTTTATAAAATGTTGGTAAGGGTGAGTATAAGACACAGGAGAAGAATTGAGCGAAAAATTTACGTTGACTGAAAATCAAGATTTTGAAGATAATTCAATTTAATGTCGAATTTTTCCATGATCTAAATTGGAAGGAAATATAACAGCATAAATAGCATTATTTCAATGAATACAGTTTAAAAATTGCCACAAATTGCATTTGAAAAAAAAACATTGTTTGGATGGAATATAACCCCACTTTGCTCCAAAATTCCAAATACACAAAAAAAAAACATATTTATGTTTTAAGGCTACACAGTACTCTAAAAATTTAATATATACCGATTTTTTTGCATTTTCTAGTTGATTATATCATTGAGAAACTTGCCACAAAGTTCAGATTTGTAAGCAATATAGTTTTAAAGATATTTGATGTTTTATGAGCTATGGTTTTGGTTTCGGTTTCATTTCAAAGCATTTTTCCACTCCTAAATTGAATTGATAAAAATAGTTTTGAGCTTTTAGTGTGAAACGGTTATTAATTCCAATTTTCATTGCTAAAATAATTTCAGATTCATTATGTTTTGAGTTCTCATAATTAATTAAGATTAATTTCATGGCCAATTTTTGCTTTAAAAATAGTTTATATAACTTAAATTATTTATCATTAATTTTTCCCTGTAGAGAAAATGCCATGGTCAAAGCTTTCTCAGGTTGTTGTGAGAAACAATCTTTTGAAGAGATGGAGTAATAATGAAAATGATGTATCTAAAATTCAGTCCTCAGCTGAAACTGAAATTACACTTCCGAATTCAAGTATTTTGAATTCAAATGTTGCAGGTATAAATGAATATTTTCTTGATGTACCAAACTGCATTATACTAAACATATTGCAGTACTATATTTTAGTATTTTAAAGTCATACGACAAGAGCTAAAACTTTCTAAATTGCCCCAATTTAAAACTGAAAAAATTAAATTTTAAGAACTAACCTGGATATTTTAGCTTGTTAGTATCATTATTATTTTGCACATAAATACTTTGTGTTTCAAAACTTTTGTGAAAATATTAGGTTAAGATTAAGCTGAATAAACTGACGTCGTAACAAAGACTACCAATATAAGGGAAAATAATATTTTGAATAAAAAATATTATTTTCAATCATATTTAATTAAAATAGTGCTTTAATGTAGAAAATACATTGAAAAATAACATATTAAACAATTGGAGCTTTACAGGCATTATAAGTTTTTGTTTTATGACTTTACAAACTTTAAATGCGTTTTTCTCAGACTTTCAATTTTGAATGTATAAGTGTTTTCTAATTCCTAAGGCTTTTTTTCTGTTCAAGATAGAGCATTGAAATTTTTTCATATACTCCCAAATGGATGTTCTATAAAAGTTAGTATCGATTTAGGGCTGAGATCTCTAGCTATTTTTCTAAAATAGATACTAAAGTTTAAATTTTAAAAAGTTTTGTATTTTTTCCAGGTTTTGTGGAAAAATAATTATTAAAAAATGATAAAGCTAAGAGATTTTCAAAACACTACTCTCTTTGTTTACAATAACCTAAGAAACATTACTAAACTAAAATGACAAAAAAATTTAAAAATTGAGTATTTTATGAGTTTGAAAATATTTCAAAAATTTCTAATTTTTTTAAAAATTGTAAAATAATCTCTGGTCAAACTGACTTTTTACTTACAGAATTAGCTTAATAATATAATAAAAATATGAAACAAAAATTATTTTTGCTGTAACTACTACCAAAATATTTTGACCTAAACATTGAAATAAATATTGTTGCTTTGCTTGGTATGATATTGCAAATTTTATGGATACTATTTCCATTGCAAATTTATTTGCAATAAAAACCCTATTTACTATATTACTCTAATTTTATGGAGTTTCTATTAAATAAATGCGTTTTATTGGAACTTATATATTAAGTTAAAAACTACATTTTTATTTAACTTGTTTATTTAAATGTTTATGATTCTTTAGTTTATGAATCAATAAGTATTTCTATATTTTCCTCATCCTGAATTTGTTAAGATTTAGGAAAAATTATACATTAAATTGTAAATAAGAGACAGTTCAAACTATTTCTGTGTGTGATTGTTATTTAATTCAGTTACTATTTAATAAACAAAAATTGCATGTTTAACTAAACATTGATTTATTTTTAAATACTCGTAGAAGTCACAATTTAGTACACATCATTCAATTATGTTTATAATTAATTTCAAATTATATCAGCATACACATTCACACATAGATAAATGTGTGAATGTTCATCTCATTATATTACACACTGACTTAACGGATTTCTTCTTCGTCAAATAAAACAAAACCACCCATCATCATTTTTGTCTCAATTTTGCATAACGTAATACACAACCAACTTTCTTTTAAATTAATAACATTTCACTAATGAGATTTCAATAGAAACAAACCGTTTTTATAAAGCCCTGGATGCATTAAAAATTAAGATCATTAGTCATCCTTTTCTAATTCCTCTCCAAACAATCTCACACATGCAGCCGCATCTCCATTCCGAAAATTCAAAGCTTCTGAAATTAACCGAAGACCAGAACAAAAGAAAGGCGTATCGGAACAGCAAAATCCTTAATATTCCACTGCTAGCTTCGATTAATTCAATAATGAATTCATTTTCTCCCTAAAACTCCCTGCGTGTTTTAATGATTTTTAGCCCGTCTTTTACAATATATTATTTAAATTCCAACGGGCTCTCTCAATGAAAATGCATAATGAGAGGGGAAATTCCATTTGAGCTCGAATCCCTTTGACTGATAGGTGCTGACTTAACTTTTAATCGGAATACATATTTTATGACTGGCTTTTCGTTAATTCCTGAGAAACAGGGGATAAATTCGAATTAACGAATCTCATTTCAAACAAATATTTGGCAGTAGAAAACGTCATAAAGTTTGAATGATACTGAGCTGTTTGCTTTAATTTAGAGCGTTAATAAAACGAAAAAAAGAAAATAACTTGGTTATGATTTTACCTGTTTCTGTTATTACTCTTGGGAGATCCGGGGATTGTTGTTAAAAGTTGAAGGGTAATAAAGCTGGGTTCACACCTCATTTTAAGGTTCAGTATTTACTCATTATCTGAGTTATTCTGTCTGAAAAATTAATATTTGGATCATATCGGCGTGAAATGGAATTTTAGAAATGTCACAATTTGTTTGTGTCAATGGTATTCGACAAACTAATTCCATTTGTATTGAATTTCTCAGTTTTAGGTTTCTTGCTATTTATCTAAAATAGAATTATGCAAAGATGTTTATATCTAAATGCATATAAATAATTGTATAACAAATGTATCAAAGTAGTTGTTATTTTGTTAGTTTTGGAAATTAATGCTTTCCACTTGAAGTTTTCGATAATCAATGTTTGATTTAATCTCAGTCTTTAAAATTGTCCTTTAATAAACCACTTTCAACTGCATTAGTTGCTTGCACACTCACAATCTAATACTTAAGACAAATTATATTTTAGAATTTTATTATGGTAAATATTTACTTTTAAATATATTAAAATTTAATTTGATAAATGTAGCGTGACTGACTAGGGATGAATTAGAAAACAGTAGAATGTGGTTAGTATGCTTAAAACATCATGAGCATCATAAATATTTAGATTTTATACTTATACTTAGTGTATTTAATAAAGTCAACATAAATATTCTGATAATATATTTGTATTATATTTTATAGTATACATATTTTTATTGAATAGCTATATTTGGTTACAATGTATAATACATTTTCCAAAGGTATGATTTATACAGCATGGATGTAAAATGTATTCTTATATATATATAAAGACCATGGATATACTTATAAATATTATTCACGTATATTGACTTCATGCATATATGAACAATAAAATTCCCATATTATATATTCAGGAGAATTTAAGATACATTTTATTCAGCTCATTTGAATTAATTTAGTTTTCCTGATATTCTGATTTTTTTATATATATTCATAGTAGAAAAAAAATGTGTTGTAACTTTTATTATAAGATATATTTTATGAATGTTCCTAAATGAGTAAATATAAATAGTGATATATAAATTATTTTAGATTATATATACGGACATTTATATTACTTTTTCCTACTTCTTTCTTAAAATTACATTTTTGGCATTGGTGGTTTTATTATTCAATTTTAGTTCCTGTCTACTTCTGGATAGATAAAATGATGATTACTAAAGAAAAATAAAAATGAACGCAACCGAATGCAGTAAAATATTATTTCCAATACGTTAGTTATGTGCAATTTTAAAGCTTTTAGTTAATATTTAGAAGTGCATAATTATAATATTAAATCTTCTGATTTTTTTGAATATTCTGTAACCCTAGAATTGTACACGTTAGTCTAGCGCAGTAATCCGCAACATCCGGTCTGTAGACCGGCACCAGTCTGCGGATCAAATGATGCCAGGCCACCTAGAGAACATTAAATTATTGCCAGTTTATTTAAAGTCGGGCATTTCTCTCGGATTTGCGCAACTTTCCCCGGAAATCACTTTTATTCATTTTTGGTGCAACTATATTTTATTCTGAAGGCATATTTAATAGTAACTAAATAAAAATTGGTAAATCCAAACAATCTAAAATATAAGCAATCAACGTGTCCCACCCTCAGCGGGCCGAAATAAAATTACCAAACGTTGACCTATCCGCATCGATAAAAAGGTTGCGGAACACTGGTCTAGCAGAATACGGCTATAACAAATAACCTTGTACACCCCCAATTAAACAGGAAATGTAACGTGCAACTCAGTACCTTCATATGACCTTGGCTACTACAGATAAAAAGATATTTGTTTTTCTCAAAATATTTTCACATATAGTATTTTTAGAACAATGCCAGTCTGAGAGGCGAATGGGTAGCAGTAACGTTTGAAGTTGAGAATATGTCTTAGTTTTTTTCTGTGTGTTCGAGATGATGTCAAAACGTTTTCACGAAGAAAGCTTTTGGGGGTAAACCTGAGGCTATCTGAGAATTATTAAAATAGTTAATTGATGGTGATAATTTTATTTCTGAGGATGGATCAGAAAACAAAAATTGTATTGAAGTTCAAAATCACGAAATTACAGATAGCATGATAAATATCAGTTTAGTGAATGCATATGCTATATATGTACATAGTATGGTTCGCAAACCTGAAAAAGCATCAATTGGACGAAAATGTGGGATAAAGCTAAGCGAAAATCTCCTTGCACCATGGTTGAAGAAACGTATAAATGTATCAACTTTACCCAGATCAACAAGAACAATTATCTGTAAACTTTTGAAATTGGAGCAGAACATTCAACCGCCTGAACAATTGGAAATTAAAAACGGGGAAATCTGTGCTTTTTTCCAATGCAAGGGTGTAGAATGACACGAAAATTTTACTTAGCATGTTTTAGAGCAATGTGCGGAGAGCATCACGCTAAGATGCGTAAATATTGCTTCGAAAATAAATTAATATTACTTTTTTGCTTATGTAAAAATTGGATGCCATGAAATCGTCTGAATGTGGTATATATATATATATATTGTTATTAACTTTTTTAAAATGAGTTTTAAACTTGCTAATATTCGTGTCGTCTGGCAGACGAAGGGTTAGCATTCCGTACATTTTTCAAAGGGTAGCATTCTAGAGTTAAAAAATTTAATCAAAATCTGAATGAAACAATATATGCATGACGTATTTATGAATAGCTCCATTTCCCAACTACCTATATTTTAAATAGTCTCCTTTATTTCATTTTTCTTCTATTTAAAAAAAACTCAGTGATACTTTTAAGTCATCAATATACCTAATCTAAATAGGTCTTGGAATTAAATTATATGCATCTTAAGATTTGAATTAATAATTTTTATTTAAAGTGACCAGTGTGTTGAGTAAGTACTGAGCATTCGGAGTTTTTCTTCCAGTGGGGTTACAAATTGTGGTAATTACCATTGCGGGCCTATTATATTCATCAGGATTTGGTATCAGTTTTAAGAACAGCGTCATGTAGGCGGAATACCAATCTCCGCAATGTAATTTTGAAGCCCAGAGGGAGACACTTGAGCTCTTACGGTGCAAATTGTACAAGAAATTTAATTTTACTGAGAGCCAAAACAAGCGGCTTAGGGATCTTATACATGCCACATGATCATACTACATGAAGGTGGTCGAATTTCTACATAATGAAAACCCCCAACTTGGGCCAGGGATGAAACTGCAACCATAGGCACACAATGCCAGTGACAAACCGATTACGCCACCCAGTCGGCAATAACCAGAAAATAATTTGCTTTATTTGAAATGATCATCTAATGCCAGAACAAAAACAAATCTAAACTTCCTTTTTTACTACTCAACGGCAAGGTCTTATTTTAGAAGAAAATGTGGCAAAAACTGTTACTAAAGGGTGTTTTTTTAGAGGTATAGAACTTTAAATTGCAATAAAATAACGATGTATTATTCGATTGACATGAATTTTTTTTTCGAAAGATAATCTTGTGGCATTACATTTTAAATTTGATTTTAGGCATAGGACTGCCACGGCTGGCTCGGATGTACTCCAATCTGGAAGTCAAAATTTCGATGACTTTTCCCAACATTTGTGGCCGTATATCGGCAATAACACGGCGAATGTTGTCTTCCAAATGGTCAAGCGTTTGTGGCTTATCCACATGGACCAATGACTTTACATAGCCGCACAGAAAATAGTTTAGCGGTGTTAAATCACAAGATCTTGGAGGCCAATTCACAGGTCCAAAACGTGAAATTACGCGGTCACCAAACATGTCTTTCAATAAATTGATTGTGGCACGAGCTGTGTGACATGTTGCGCCGTCTTGTTAGAACCACAGCTCCTGGACATCATGATTGTTCAATTCAGGAATGAAAAAGTTAGTAATCATGGCTCTATATCGATCACCATTGATTGTAACGTTGTGGCCTTCATCGTTTTTGAAGAAGTACGGACCAATGGTTCCACCAGCCCATAAATCGCACCAAACAGTCAGTTTTTCTGGATATAACGGTGTTTCGACATACACTTGTGAATTAGCTTCACTCCAAATGCGGCAGTTTTGTTTGTTGACGTAGCCATTCAACCAGAAGTGCGCTTCATCGCTAAACAAATTTCGCTTATGTAAATCGGGAACAACGGCAATCTCGTTTTGGGCCCATTTGACGAATCTACGCTTTGCTTGATCATATTTAAAATGTAATGCCACAAGATTATCTTTCGAATAAAAAAGATCATGTAAATCGAATAATACATCGTTGTTTTATTGCAATTGAAAGTTCTATACCTCTAAAAAACACCCTATATAAATAAAAGCTTTAATTTAGGTTTTGTACACTTTGATAGGATTGAAATGTACAATGCCTTTGTGTAAAAAAATAGCTTCCCAAATATGTTACTTCTGATTAGATGGGGGCTACGGTTAAGATTTTTTGAAACAATATTAATTTATTTTTACAAGATTAAAAACAAAATAATTCTCTAAAACTCATTTTGTATTCATAAAATTTACTCATTTATAATCTGAATATAAACTAAATGTATATAATATTCTTAATTAAACTTCCTCTTGCACACACACACACATAACGCAAAAGTCATTCCTCATATATATATATACACATTCGAACTTGTAAAATAATATGAATTTTCCCTTTAAGATTGCCAACATCGTAACAACTATATTTATCATGAAGACATTTTGACATATTCATTTCACAAATTATTACCTTTTCTGACATTTCAATGATTGAAAGAAACGAGAAAATTCTATTCCATGATGTTAATTTCGTTCTAATGAGACAGACGAAAAACATATCAGCCTCAAAAGTTACTACATTTGTCTTGTTACTTTGAGGCATAAACATCAATTAGGTTGATTTCACGAACAATTTTCTTATCCGTCTTTTATCAACCATCTAACTAATAAAGTCAGTAACGCGTAACATCATCGCTTATTAAAGTGGAATTGATTGATGATACGCATGCAAAATGTTTTAGAAAATACATCTCATAGCTTATGGTTGATCAGGTTTGTAAAATTATTCTTATGGATTAATGAACGCTGAGAAAATTTGATTATGTTAAAGTGACCTTTTAGTCTAACTTGATTTCACAGAGATTTCAAATAATTATTTCATGGAAATTTTTGTACAAGTAAAATATTTTAATTACATATGACTTATTTATGAGTTTATTTTGACGCTTAGCTTTTAAAAAGGAATGCTCTGAAGAACTAAGGAAGGGAAAGCTTTCACAATATATTTTTAAGCTTAAAATAAGAAAAAAAATATTTTTTCAATGTCTTTTTACATTTCAGAATTTTTAATAAAAATTAAATAAAGGTAAATGTGTCTGCATTGATCAATATTAGAACTTTTTTTCATTAATGACGCTGTATGTTACCCCATGCATGGTCGGATTATTTTCAGACTGTCTTCATTGCAAATAAAACAATATTATACATATAATTCATAATACATTCATAATTCAATCACTCAAAAATATAAATATTTGGACTCAGGGCTGTTAATTTTCTCTCGAAGTTTGAAAATATAAACAATTTTCTAACAGGTATAATTCCTTTAAATTTAAATTAAATAATTCGAATAATTTTGCATTATTTACGAAAGCTTCAAAAAGTACAAAAAATCTCAAATATAGTCATAATTTAAAAAATTATAAGCATATGAGAATAAGAAATAATTGTGTAAGAAATATTAAGTAATTTTTGCATTACGACGCTATTTTCAAAAGTAGTAGCCTCTGATGTATAAAACTTTATAGAATTATAAAATGTATCATACCCTTTAAACCCTACATCATTTAAAAATACTATATTTTTCGTATTTCAAAATATTTGAAAAACATTACATTTAAAAAATTGAAAATGTAAATTTTATATTATTTAAGAAATATATAAAATTTATTCCATTTATATGAAAATACTACAGTGTAATAAGAGGATAAGTTTAAATTTATTATTCAACTTATAGCTATTAATGAAAGCTACTATTTTAGAAAATAGCATGCGCAACGTAAAAATTAATCAATATTTCTTATAAAAATGTTTCTTATTTTCGTATGCTTATAAATTTTAAAATTATGATTATATTTAAAAACTTTAAACTTTTCTTAAGCCCAGTTCCTTTATAAATAATGTGTACGCGATTTGAATTATTAAATTTTAAATTTAAAATAATTATACCTGTTTGATTTTTTTTCAGCAATCTAGAGGAATTTGACACCCCTGAATAAAATATATGTTCTTTAATCTAGTGAAATATGTATATATATATAACACTTAACGAATGAGAAAATATTAGATAAGTCAAGCAAAAGTAAAACAAAGTAGCTATAATTTAAAATAATAATAACCATAATAATAATAATACATTTACAGTATGCAGCAATCTTTTTCAGTTTAAGCCTTATAAAATTTCTGAAATTTCTAAGATCTAGTTGTTTAAAGATATGAGGTATTTACTATCGACTTACATTAAATATTGTAACATTTAAGCAAGGTGAAATGATAATATTCTATTTTTAATACACACACACATACATACATGTATATATATATATATATATATATATATATATATATTCTCAACTTTACCTTTTCGTTTTCGAAAGGAAGTATAAGTGTTTCTCTGGCGAATGAATTATTCAATTAGATATCTGGACAAATTATATATATTTCCTTAAAAATAATTTCAGTATTAATGAATGATGGCCCTACGCAAAAGACAAATACAAGTTTAAGGTACCAACGTACACTATCTCATTGTTTTTTATGGGGGGGGATACAACCTTTACTTTTATAAATACTATGTTTCCGCATCCATAACGCCACCGTGGTAGCCAAATGTTTAATATCGAACTCTTGGCCATCTTCAAATCTGTACAGCAGCTTTTCTCAGACTGTGGGGCACGCCCCCCCTTGAGGGGCGAGATAACTCTACGAGGGGGGGCGAGCAAATTGAAAGAAATAAAACTAAAGACTCTTTAAGAAATTTAGGAAATTACTGAAAGTAAAAAAAAAACACAAAACAAACAAAAAATAAATTCTGACATAATAAAAAGTAAAAGACACATTTACACTGATATAATGCTCTTATAATGTACCAGTACTGCACAATGTATTTTATAATTATAATTAGTTTAGTAATACTAAGTTATGAACAAGTTTAACAATTACTAATTACCCCATAATCTTGTCATATAAAAACTATATACAAAAATTAACACTTATCTTGATAATTTGTACTGTTTATGATTAATACCTTGATTGCCGGTCAAAAGTTACGCAATTCACTCCCTAATGTCACCGTTTTCCTAGTACGCGCGCGCATGTGATGTGTTGGGGAAGGAAAAAAAGAATAAATAAGAAAATCTTCTGAAATAAGTGAACTCTTCGCAAAAACTGCCAAGTCCTTTTTATTGCATTCCATTGTCTTCGGAATAATTTTATGAATAGCAATACACGGAAAAGATCGTACTTCTCGGAAAGAGGTATATATACGTAGTAGGTAAATAACGATTTGCCTGAATGAGGCATTTATGTACGCCTTAAGGAGGTTAAAGCTATATTGTAGTTTTAGCATTAAGTATAAGTACGGTATTATTCAATTCAAAACATTGTTATATTATATGGAGGGGGTGCGATGAAGATTATGCTGAATATTGGGTCACCGATATTGGAAGTTTGAGAAGCACTGCTGTAGAGTCATGAATTCAACTCCTAATAACTCCTATAATTCTTCATGTAAAGGGAATGGTGCACATTAAGTCAGTGGTTCTTAAACTTTCACTACTGGCGACTCAATTTTCAATCATAATTTTTATCGCACCCCCCTAAAAATAATAATGTATTGAACGCAATAATAATGCACTTTGGCGCTAAAGCTACAATACGATCCTAATTATAAATCGTACAAATTAACAAGATAAGTATTAAATTTTGCATATGTTACTTTTAAGTAATATTTTTTTTTTACTTTTTAGTTCGATTCACTATTAAAGCGTTTTTTTTAGTTTGTTTTAAAACTAAAATTTACTTTATAGTTAATTTTACTATACACGATAAAAATCACAATTTCATTGAATAATTTAATTAAGAGAAAATATTGTTACCTACTTTCAAGGACTTTTCAATTTTTCGTAGAAAATGTGAGAAAAAAATCCAATAAAACTAAAGAAATAGTTCCAAATATGCGCGTCCTTAATAAAGGACATAAATCACAGACACTTTTCGCTAACAATACAGGAACGTCAATTTCCAGCTAAACTGTCATATTTTGTTCACGTTTTTTGTAGTTTTGCTGTTTGATGATCTACAAATAGCATTTTGAACATTTTCTTCCTTGTGTCTTTTTGACAGGGCAAAGTGCTACATTATGGCTTCATAGTTTTTTTCATAGAGATCTTTGAAAATTTCAAATCAACTCAAACGATTCATGTCTAACGCTTTTCCGATATTTACTTTCGCTATCTTGATTAATATGCATTATGTCAGTAAGTTCTTCAATTGTTTGATCAGTTTCAACTTCCTTCAATAGGGATCACATATGCCTATTTTTTTTTAATATTCTGCATCTTTACATTTATAAATCATAATAAGGCGTATAACACAGCAATCAAAACTACAAAATTATTCATGGGGAAAGTGTGGCATGTTCTAAAAAATAGTTGTGTAAAACGTTTTTCATTATGCATTATGTGTTTCAGAATACTGATGCTTATCCATATATCATAAAACTTTTTCACATGGAAAAAGATGAAACAGAAATATATTATATAAATTTACAGCTTCCCTAAAAAAAGATGGAGATAACCATCCAGTAAGTTCGAAGGTCAGCTAAAGTAATATTTTAGGTTAAAAGAAACGTAATAAAAAAATCTTTCATCGTTTGATATCGTTAAAAGAAATGTAAAAAAAAATATCTCTCATCGTTCTCATATTGACCACAAAGCGAAATTTTTTTTTAATTTGGCTATAGGATAAAAGAAAGCTAATATGCGTTTGCAGTGGAATCTAATTTTTGATGATCACTAGATGATAAAAATAAATTATATCAGTGTAAATGTGTATTTTTTATTGTCAGAAAGCATTTTGTTTTACTTCATTCCAAAAAATTATTTTTTAAACCTTTTATTTTCAATATGCTAGCGCACCCCTCGCAGGAGTACCGCGTCCCCCCGGGGCGCGCCCCACAGTTTAAGAAACACTGCATTAAGTCCATCGAAGCTCAAAGTAGTCGCGTTAGCTTAGTGGGCAAATTTGAAGAGTGATGATTAAGTACGTCATTCTTGCTACTTGCTCATGGTAAAAATATGAACTCTTTGGTCAGTAGTCAATGAGTTGTTTAAAATATGAATATTTCCCTCCCCTTCAGTTCACTTGCAGAAATTGTGGAGGTGGAGATAGAGGTCGTGTCGCCATCTATCGTCCCTTCGGGGAAGTTTCTCTGAGCTTAAATCGCACTGTCACATGTATGGTGCTCAAGGCCAACGACAGGCGTACCTCTTGCCCATGCCACGATGAATTTCGTGGGCCTCGTTCTGACTACGTCAGACAGGTGGCATTAGCCACAACAACAACAACAAATATGACACTAAACTTCAATCAAACCATGAGTTCTTAATTTGTAATTTGATCCGCGTGTTTGCATTTAAAGTTATCTTTTTTGGATAAAACTATTTAAAAGCATTCAATTTTGAATTCGTAAACTTATATTGTTCTTTGTTGTATCATAAATGTATTTGATGGATCTATATTGTTCAAGCCTCTGTATTCTGTCAAAGCATATAATTTATCCTCTGACAAAATTTGAAGACACCCAATCATGTTGGTAATTAATGAAATATTTTTGTATTCCAAAATAATTTCTCTTTCTACACTTAATTCGTAGCGTTTGGGTTTGATTAACATTTAAACACAACAATTTATTCCGATGACCAATCTTGAGAGAAAATCACAATAGTAATTCCATCAGGTTACTTTTGCGATGTAAAACACAGTTGATAGAATCTTTCTGATAGAAGCTTTCAAACTTTACAAACACATACTTATTATGTACTCAATAACATGAGCATTTTCCTCTCTCTCCCTCTCTAAAGATACTAATTTATCGATATCATTTGGAAAGAATCTAATACCAGACTTATTTGTTGCTGGAAAAAAAAATGTATGTAATTGTCACAGAAATTTACTTAAATATAAACAAATATCATCTTTAGGATCAAAACTAGGAACTAACTTCTTGAGCTCTATCTAAGAAAAATCAGCTTCAACATTTACTAACCTATATTAATGTACAATGCTAATACAACAAGACATAATTTGCTGTTCAATCTTTTCTAATTTTTAAATTTAGTTTTATTTTTCCTTAACAATCTCTATTATTTCTATTTTATCTGTATCGTTTATTTTTGAATTATTTTTTGTACTATTATTATCTTTCTTCATTTACATTTTTTTCAATAGGTTGGTAAATAATTCATTTCTGAACACCTCATAATATGAAGAATTTATATTTGAGAAAAGCATACATCAATTTAATAAATGTGGTGTAATTACCATCTCTACAGTCACCTATAACTCTATAAATACCATGCTTATCTTCTTTTTAATCACTACTCAGGTAAATGCTATTAAAAAATAAATATTAAACATATGATTAAGCAAAACCTTTCTTACGTTAGCAAACTCGGTGTAGTAAAATCATAACCATACATTCAAATAATCATTATTAACATACAATTTTGCTAACCAACTATAGAATCAAGAATTTAAAATTCAAACAATATGAAATAAATTATGAGATAACTATATAAAGATATTTATTCCGACTAAAATTTATAGTATCTTCAAATAGCATACATAATTGATCTAATTTCATAATATATTCATGGGGATCAACATTGACCTATTTTCTTAACTGAAATCAGTAACATATAACATGTAACTCTACTGATTCTGTCTTGAATCAAATCCAAATTGCAGCTAATCCAAACAGCTATTTTATTCCGGCCACGAGATGGGAGCCAATTCTTTAATTTGATTTGTAGGAACAATTCATTATTTGCATTCATATTTCGAATTAAATACAATGCAAATGATGAATATGCGATTTTTGTTTAGACGTCAATCCGACTCGTCACATCATTTAGCAAACAGTTCATCAAATTTTTTCAAATTGTACTCGCGGTCACCATTAATCGCTTATTGAGTTTCCTGTTACTTATATGGAATCTTACTTGACAAAATAAATTACAAAGTTAAATATGAGTAACTAGCAATGATTATACTAAACAAAAAATACATTTTGTTATCACATGGGTAATTTACTGCTTTTATTATGCTTCTTTTTTTGCTTTCCTTATGTTATGTTTTCTTTTTTTTTGTTTGTTAACTTAATTCTAATATGAAGAATAATAACTATTATTAACTCAATTTCTGTGCTAAAGAAGGCATTTACTTATTCAAACAATTCGAGACTCATTAAACAAAATACTTATGAATTTAATAATATCTCAAACATAAAAACTTAAAATGTAAATTTTTAGAAAGGTGATCGAAATTAAAAGATATTTTTAAAATCATTTTTATATATGTAAAAAAAAATTAAAAGAATGTAGTACAGAAAAGTTTGCTTTTAAAAAGTGAAGGCTGTAAAAAGGAAACAAATTTAGAGGATGACAAAAAAAAGTTAACCATAGTATTGTAACTGACAAAGAAGTCTAGGAAGCAGACACAAATCCAAAACAAAATAAAAATGATTTATTTAAAATATATAAAACTACACATAATATATTAACATTCCTTATTAGATAACACATGGTCTGAATTATATAAATGAGCAAGAAAAGAAATATTTAACTCTGGTTTTCAACAAATGAAGCTATTGTGGTTAGCCTGTATTTCAGATAACCAAGTTTTACAAAATAAAAAATAAGGGTTTATATCACATTTAGTTATACGAAAAAAATATCATGCTTCATATTTATCCTACAGTGTTATAGGCGTTTAAAAACAAGCTGTGCCAATTGTTCAGTGCCGCATTGCATAATATGTGTAAATATCTCATTTAATGCTTTTCAGTTAAGGTATCCGACTATGTTCGGAACCGTGATTTTAAAAAGGCGCATGAATGGATAACTTTAATAATATTTAGTGTCACTTAGATTATAATACATGTTTAAATTATTTTAAGAAGATTTTGACAAAAAAAAAATATTTAAATACAATATTTCGACAAAAAATTAACTTAGAAAACTTTTCTTCAAAATGTTATCCTTTTGTGAAACATGCTTCTATTATAATAATATTTTGACTGTATATAGCTCAGATATCAGTACAGAGGCTCAACTGTGATTTTTGAAAAATGCACATTATTTTCAGAGTTACAACCCTTTGAAATAATTATCGGCATGTTTTTCTTAAAATTGCTCCCCTCTATTGTCGTAAAACATGGATATAAAAACCCACTTTTAAATTATATATTTCAAAACTTCTAGTTGAGCCTCTGTTCAGAGGTCGGAGATATACAGGCAAAATATTATTATAATAGAAGCATTTTACACAAAAGGAGAATATTTTGAAAATGGGTCATTCTATGTTTATTTTTTGTCAAAATATTGTACTTAAACAATTTTTATATTTTAATACTATTCTTAAAAAAAAATTAATATACATTTTCTAATCTAAGTGACACTAAATATCATAAATATTATCCATTTATACGCTTTTGCAAAAGCACGGTTCCGAACGTATTTGCATACCTTAATAGGATAACCACAGAGTATGAACCCCATGTCTAAACATAATTGATGGAAGTTGGAATAAATCTGACGATTACATTTAACACTATACTAAGTATGACAACAATGTTAAAAAAAGGGTGTAAAAGAAGATAAAAATATATATTTTGTTATATACAACATGTTCGTCTATTAACATTTACCAAAATTTAAAGTAAATAGAGTAAATTGATGCAGAGTATTAACTTTATTGAGAAACTAACGGCAGAGTGATGCTGCATTTGTGATAAGTTTCAAAAATAAGCAGGAAGAATATATTCTTGAGGCTCATTTTAATAATTTAGATGAAATGCTACATTTCGCAGTTATTAATAGTTTATACATAGTAATGATTAATATTAATGTTTATACATATAAATATTATATATATATATAGTATATATATTACATATATATATATTATACTATATATAATATATAATATATATATATATACTATATAATACATATAATATATATATATATATACATGCATATATACATATATATATATAATACATATAGTATATATATAAAGTGTGTGTTTTTTCCAGGTATAGAAGTTTAAGTTGACATTACTTTCCAAGATGACGACCGATTTAACAGCTGTCAAGTGATTTATTCTCAGTTTGGTTTGGCAATTCATCAAAACGATCATCAAGCGAGGCGTAGATTCGTCGAATGGGCCCAAAACGAGATTGCCGTTGTTCCCGATTTTCGTAAGCGAATTTTGTTTAGCGATAAAGCGCACTTCTGGTTGAATGACTACGTCAGCAAACAAAACTGCCGCATTTGGAGTGATGCTAATCCATAAGTGTATGTCGTAACACCGTTACATCCAGAAAAATTGACTGTTTGGTGCGCTTTATGGGCTGGTGGAATCCTTCTTCAAAAACGATGAAGGCCACAACGTTATAGTCAATGGTGATCGGTATAGAGCCATGATTACTAACTTTTTCATTCCTGAATTGAACAATCATGATATCCAGGAGCTGTGGTTCGAACAAGACGGCACAACATGTCACACAGCTCGTGCCACAATCGATTTATTGAAAGACACGTTTGGTGACCGCCTAATTTCACGTTTTGGACCTGTGAATTGTCCTCCAAGATCTTGTGATTTAACACCACTAGACTATTTTCTGTGGAGCTATGCAAATTCATTGATCTATGCGGATAACACACAAACGCTTGACCATTTGGAAGACAACATTCGCCGTGTTATTGCCGATATACGACCACAAATGTTAGAAAAATCATCGAAATTTGGACGTCCCAATATATATATAGGGCTACATCCGAGCCAGCCGTGACAGTCATATGCCAGAAATCATATTTAAAATGTAATGCCACAAGAGTATGTTTCGAATAAAAAAAAATCATGTCAATCGAATAATACATCGTTATTTTATTGCAATTTAAAGTTCTATACCTCTAAAAAAACACCCTTTATATGTGTATAGATATATATATATAGTATATATAATACATATAAGATATATATATATATATATATATATATATATATAGTAGTTCCACATACACATAATTTTCCTCGACTATTTCAAAAAAGTCTTACTAATTTTTGTATTATAAAACTCTAATACTTTTAAAATATAAACTACTAATTCTGGTAAATCCATTTAAAAAAAAACAATACTAATAGTATGAGCTATATGCCCATTTTTTAAAATAGAAAATAATAAAATTCTTAGTAATTATTTAAAACACAGACATACTTAATCTTTACACAGGGCTATGATTTTAAATATTATTTAATAGTATTTAATATACTGTTATTTTCTTGTAAATTTTTTATTTATGATCTGAAAAGTATTATCAAGTTGCGCAGTTATGTAATTTTTATTAATTCAGATCCTAAGGAACTATAGAATAGTATCCAGAGTTGTTTATGCAAACAAATTAAAGGCTGACACAAATAACTGGTAGCAGTAGTTTAGATTTTTTACATTTACATTTTGAGGAAAATAGTATACTATTAATAATTATTTTATTTACATATATGTATTTTGTTTGCATGGTTCTTTCCGGGACACCAATCCCTATGATTTTGTTTTCCCCACACACATACTGCAGAATTTCATATTACGTAATCTTCACAAGAACCAATTTCTTTCTGGTTACATTCTATTTTTAACAATAATATGATTTATAATAAATTAGTTTCCTCTTTTCGTATCTCGCAATCTATCTGCAATAAACAATGTAACATTGTCTCCTTGCCTGTGCTCATTTTACAAAAGCCCTTTTTTTTAAAAAAATAATAATACTGTAGTGTATTTTTTGCTCATGCATATCCTTGGCATTACATCCTGTCAATCTCGAAGGGCCAGTTTGTAGCTCTAAGCTCACTGGATGAGTTTGAATCATCCGAGTAAAGAAATAAGTAAAAAATATAGATTATTCTCATGGCAAATAGTTTTCTATAAAAAAAAGACAACACATATGTTCAATATTATTTTTTATCTCTTTCTTCTACTTGCATATCTTTATTAAAACTAGCAATGACCAAATTACTGAAGATTGCCTGGTTACAAATTTTTATATTCTGAAGAATGAAATAAGAGTAATATATTGCAAAAAATGGAACATTTAGTTTTATAATTGTAAAGAAGTCCCTTTCCAGAACAACAATATTTATACATACATGTAATTAAATATTATTCTTATACCTATTTACAGCGTACGAATTGTTTAGGTGCTTAAAATAGTATCTACATTAGTAATATTGAAAAGGATAATGATATACCGTTTGGAATATGATAATCATAAGTTCTGTAGTTCTGTCTATAACAATTCTCTTTATACATACATTCGTAATAAGTTCCGTGTTTATGGTTATTATCGTCAGAAAATCCCAAGTAAATAGTTTTAGTAAAAAAAAGCCCTTACATTTATCCGCCAGTTTTACATTTCTTACAATGTCATGTTACTTTCACCTGATTTTTTTTGTATTTATGTATATCGCTGTATGTGCTTTTAGATTTTAAATAATTTTGCATCGAAACTTTCCAACAAACATTTAATACCGTAGATTGAAATGTTGAAATATCTGCTAATTAGAATGAAATAACTTTATTTTGAGCATTTAAGATGTATAGAATTAGCAAAACTTAAATAAACATTCAAATATTTAGACAGATATTATGACTATTTCTTGAATGAATAACTGCAGATATCGACATCCTGTGCATTTTATCAATTATATATGTAAGCTATATATCAGACTACGCATTTAAATGAAATTTTCTAGAATAGATAACGCACATCATTTGTTGCATTGAAAATGGTTTTAAGAACATAAAAAACTACTCTGACTTTCACTTTTCTATGATTAATTGCAGGCGTTACTCAAATTCATAGTAAAATAATTCTTTCTATTTCCAATCACACCATCAGCATGTATCTACATCATTTTAAAGCATATACTGTAGGTTTGAAAAAATATAGTTGATCTGCTTTTGTAAGACCAATTTTAAATTTAAACGAAATTAGCAATACATCCATTTTTATATTCTACCTCAATTGTAATTTATAGCTACATTTTTAATTATATTTACTATTAAATTTTTGGAAGAAAATGCGATTAATACTTTATATTTTGAGTAAGAATACTAGGAATCAGAAATGTTTTGTAGAACTGGGTTAAATAAAATTTATTGAAAGTGGAAATCATCTTCTTGAAAGGTTAAAATTCATAACTTTCAGAACTCCATTCATTTCATGCTAAGAATAATTTGATCTAAGTATACATGATTTCGTTGTGTGTTTAAGTGATTTCAATAATTACATGCATTTCAATCACAGAAAATGTAATGTTTATGCAAGAAAAATATAGGGGGAATTCTGCTTAGTCACACACATTCAAAACACGTTTACTAATATTTATTGGGAAAAATAAATGATTTATATTCAATAATATCCATAAGTTTGCTGAACTGTACTCACAAAATAGATAATTTTAGATAATTAAATACTCATTAAATGGATAATTTTAATTTATTCTACCATTTAAGGGGTCACATACCCTTTAAAAAGTTGAAAATGGTTAAAAATAGTGAGCTCTTTAAAGCTCTATAATTTTTTATTATTGTTTCCTGGAATGTAAATTTTAGAGGAATAAACAAATAGATATTACTTTACTTAAAACATAACCAACAAACACAGTGCTAATTAGGATAAATTTTTAATTTGATAATTACAAAAAGAATTTTTTTTCTTTTCGCAAGTGATATGCATTACGCGCAGCTTTATAAAAAAATTACCAATATTTTTTGATGAAAATTTTGCTCAGTGTTGGAAATTCAGTTATCTTTAAAATGACGAAGCATGAAACACTGATTTAAAATTTTTAGTAAACTATAACAATTTAAAATTTAACTATAAAATTTTTAAAAATTTTTTGCTATTTTATATTTGTAATTTTCAATTTTTTCATTAAAAATTCAAACTGGTTCGTTATTTTAAGTACAGATATGATCAGATTCTCCCGTAAAAATTTTATCATTTTCTATGGAACGGTTTTGAAAATATCATGCGTAATGAGTAAAAATGACATCAAAACGTAAAATTTACCACAGTTTTATATATATATTATTCTGGTTACTCAAACAACAACTGAATTAAAATTAAAACTAATGTGAAGTTTTTTTAGTCAATAAACTTCAATTTATTAAAATTATTATAACTAAAAACATATATTATACCAATGCAGTACAAGCATCGAAACGATATCAAAAGCTACAAAATAATCAAAATGCAACAAAGTGATTCATTTCTCCAAAATAAAGTTAAAAATTTATAAATATTACTTAAAAACAATCAATACCTTAATTAACAACTACTTATTATAAATATTAAATAATTTGTGATATGAATGCAGTGTATTACTATGATTCTAAAATGCTAACATTCGCCACATGCATATGATGTTCCCTCTTTTTCAGTTAATTTCTTACAAGTAGTTTTAAATTGCATTCTTTTAGCCTGTCGTACTTCTTTTGTGTAGAGATTAAAATGTACTACTGCAGTCTGAATTCTTTTTATATCTACAAGTGTAACAAATTTATGTTCAAATTGACCAACAGTCAGACCAAGCGATTGCATAATTTTTAGTCTGCCTTTAATTGCCATCATTAAAAATGACAATTGCCTCATTTGTAGATATATCAACAATCTTTCTACCACAACCTAAAGTTTTTGGGCATAATTTCCATATTAATGAGTTAATGGATTCATTATTATTTTGGGTTTTACCCCCTAGACATTTTTGTAGAAGTTTAGGTTGTGATAGATCATTAAACACAGGTTTTATGGCATCCATTACTGCCACTGGCAATTTGTTACTGTGTCTAAAAGTTTCCACAGATCCCTCTACTACTTGATTTTGATATTTACACCAAAAATTAGGACCTACGGGACAAAAACTGTGCAATGGTTCTTCGTCGCTTGAACGTATATGGAAATATACAGCCCAAACAGCTTTTCGCATATCTGACAGGCATGTTTTATTTTGTCGTATTGAATTTCCATAGTACGTTGTAATTAAGTCGATCATTCTGTCGGTTAACCTTACCTTTCCCCCAATCGACTTCCCATCACTGAGTTTGGAGCTCATTTGTTTTAATTTTCTTATACGAGTTCACATTCTTTTTTGAACATGTCCAACACATTCAATTTTTGAACTTGAGATATCTTCTCCATACGGATTTGATGCAGTAATAGATGATAATGTTTTGGAATCGCCATCCCCGAAGTAAGATGTATATCTCACAGAACGATGACTTAATGAACGCTGAAATATACGAACCATTCCCACAGTCTCCATTATACCAGCTGAACCATTGTGGTTCTTCAATCATTCTTTAACGTGGAGAATTTTCCACTTTTTGTAAGCAGGTGACCATTTTCTTCGTTTCCAAGAATCACTTCCTTTACAGAAATAAGACATCACTTCCGCATCAATACACTTTCCTGTTTTGTCTCCTATAACAGCACACACGCCAACACGAGAAGAATAGCCATGGGTTTTCCACGTTCCATCTCCACTAATTATTAAATCGGAAGAATTTGTCAAAGTTACCTCTTCCAAAGCTGCACTTTGCATTGAAGCTTCTGCAACTTCTTTTCTACTCAATTGTAGTTTGTTTATAATGTTATTATAGGATTTTTCAGCAACTGGAGGAGGAAAGTCCATGATACCACAAAAAGTTGTCATTGCTGCATGACCCTGTCCAATTGTCCTCATTGCGTATACAAAACTTCTGTTTATTCCTGGAATATTTTTTTCTTTTACCCAGCATTTTTGAATTTCTAAACAAACACAAGTTTTTACAGTTCTTGCATTCAATCGAAAAAACACTAGACAAACCTCTAACACATTTTTCTGATAGTTTAATATCACCACCACATTTTATGCAAGAAGCAAAGTTTTGAATGTTTGTAAACATGATAATTTTATCAAACACTCTATAGCCATCCAAACCGTCATCATGTTCAATAAAAGATGAATCAACATCTTGCAACCGAATCTTTTTTCCAGTTGCACTGTTGTTTAGTGATTCATCCACACTGTGTACAGCTTTGCATCTCGTATGCATATTACCAGTAAACTTCCTTTTCTTAGGACTTTACCAGATGGTCTCTTTTGGCAGATTCAGTCGAATTCATCATTCAAAAGTTTATAATAAATAATATTTTTCCTAAAACTTATCTTAGAATAAGATACGGTATGAAAATCAAAAACGAGCGAGTATAAATTCAAGATTCATTTTATCAAAACAAAGTAGAAGTAGAAGGTTATAAAATTAGTAGAAGTTTTACTTAATATTCAGAACAACAATAATAATATTTGAGGCTTAGATTTAAGCATTTGATAATAATTAGAATGAAAATATTAGATACAGAGAAACGCAGCTGTCACCCTGGAGCCAAAATGTAAACAATATGTAAATCGCCTTTTCTACTCTTTTTATTTTCTTAATAACGTCCGTTCTATTGGGAATATCTGCATGCGGTTTCTTTTAGAACACTCAGAAGGGTTTACTCTATAAAATAAAATAATAATAAAAATCGAATTTTCGGAAATTTTAAAAGGTATATGATCTCTTAACTAAATGTTGCATACCATAAGACGCAAACTTCTCAATTTAAATTTGCAATACTTAGGGTTCTTCGGCATTTATGCATAATGAAATAAGACATAGACTCGCAGAAAATACAGTGCCTTCTGTGTTTTTTTAGTTTAATTAGTGTGAACATATGCAAATATATATGTTAATACATGTATATTCATTATGGAGGAATCTTGAAAGGAAGATATTGGCCCACGAGGTGCTGCCTTGCCATATACGGCGATAATGATAATGATAATGATATATATATACATGATAATGATAACTCGATATATATATATATATATATATATAGGATGTTATATGATGTTCGAGTTAAAGTATCCAAAAGACATGGCTTATTATTACAGAACTACCCATTAGAACAAAGTAAACTGTTCATCCGTTGGTTGGAAAACCCTCCGAGATTTTTTTGGTCTAGTCCCGTCAATCCCAACGTGGGGCGCAGGACCCACCTATGGGGCTAGGTAATATTTTGGTGGGTCATGGGTAGGACGTGCACCCTTCGCCTGACTATACCAAAGACGATGGTGCAATTCGAGAATAAGTTATTAACAGTGAATTGTTTTATAGGGAATCTGTGGATGTGAATGTTCGTGTTAATGCATACATAAAAATATTTGTATGTACATGTGTAATTGGTACATAAGATATTTATATCGTTGGGTGGAATCCTTGAGTACCCAGCTCTTTCGAGCTGCAACATCATATCAGTAGGTATTTGAGTGTTTTTATTTGATTGATTATTGCCCTTTTTTAAAATTAAATGCTTTAAAGATATAATAAAAATACTGGGAACTTAGAGAAAATAAAAACTTAAAATAATAAAATCCAGTAAGTACGAGAAAAAAAGCTTCAAATGCGATGCAAAACACTGAAAATGAAGTTAGAATGTCGAAACGTAGTGCGTATGTAAATTCAGATTTCAACATGAGCGTCTCTTCAGACAATTTTGTGAAAATGAAAATGCAGGCTATCTGAGACTTTTACTTCACTCTGAGGTAAGGTGGCTCTCAAAGGAGAATTGCTTGAAATGATTCATGGATTTGCATGATGTTTTTAGAGACTTTTTAAGAGACACCACCTGAAATGAAGTACCTGAAAACTGTTGATGGTAAAGCATTTGTGAGTTATTAAACATATATTTTTGAAAAACTAAATCTGTTGAATAAACAACTTCATGGATCAAATAAAACTCTTGTGGATGCAAAGACGAAGATATTTGGTTTCATTACATTTATTGCGATATGTCAAAAAATATTTCTCACAAAAATTTACACCAGTTTTACTGGCTAAAAAAATGTGAGGTGAATGATGCTGATATACTTGTAATTATGGATCATTTGAAAATAATGACCTCTGATTTTAAGGAATGATTTTCTGATTTAAAACAAATTGATTTTCGAACATGGGTTACACAGCCAATGATAGTTGATATATCTGATATTTCGATGCAGTACCAAGAATGCAAAATGATAAGTTCGTTAAAACTTTATTCAATATAAAAGCAGTGATGGCATGACTTTTTGAAGAGACATGAACTATAAATACCCACATGCAACCAAGTCTTCAAGAAAATTGTTGTTACCCTTCACATCTTCATATTTAGCTGAATATGGCTTTAGTGTTTTCAATGACCTTATACCTTTTTAATCTTGTTTTCATTATTTATTTTTGTATTTCACATTGATATTTGTAAATGGAATTTTGTATTCTAAGATTTTAATAATTCCAAAGTTCTCGATTTTAGTATAGAATGTTGATAAATGTATATATATATATATATATAAGTCATTTTCTACTTGTAAATATACATACATATAAATACATATATATATATATATATACCTAGAAAAAGAAATAGTTTCCACATAAATCTTTACTACTATCTGCCCTTCCTTTCTTTCGATACCTATAAAAACTCTACTTTATTCCAAGTATACTTCCAATCAGGTACGAATTATTGTGCAAACATATTCAGCATTCTAGAACAGTGACTAAGACATAACGAAAGAGAGACACACATACATACATGTAATCAATAAAAACCATACGGAAAATAACCTAAATGTAAAAAAGGCTGGAATAGCAACCCGCCAGTCCATCTTTATCCAGCTGTGTTTTTATGACTCCAAGTACATCAGCACAGTCCCGTACAGAAAATATCGAAGCATTACCTATGGAAGTGTGTCAATATGTGAATCGATCGTGGAGAAGGCCCACTGCCTCTTACAATCTCTCCCCGACAACCCCAGTCTCCTGCTTTTTCACTGTCTTTTCCGCATCTTGTTTGTTTCTGTTTCATACTCAGAGTTGCACTGCTGGGATTACTCGATTCGATCGACTTAGTATCGAAATAGGGATTATGAACAGGAAAGTGAGTGGGTTTCCGTTCGAGTACTTATTCGTCGTTTGAGAGACAAGCTTATTGCTTGGAGAGGATTTAGGGAGAGTAGGAGTGGGAAGTATGGGAATGTTACAATTCGATTATCCGTCTTGTTAATAAATGTGGCAGTTTTGTCTTCTTTGTTGGTTACTTTTGTAATAGTTGGGGTCAGTGAGGACTGGAGATTCAAGGATATGTGATGTTATTTTTGAAGGGAAATTAATACAATTGATTGAAAATAACTTAAGTTTTGCTAAAACTATTTAATTATTTTGGGTATATGGAAGTGTTTTAATAATTAGCATATATTTATAACGCACGCTTTTTACATTAAGAATGAAGTTTAAAATGCTGCAATTTCATGGGTACTTTTAGTGCAAATTTATGCAAGTTGTCGTGCTACCCAAATCATTAAGAGTATCTTTTCTGATTTATGCGAATTCAATCAAATTTTTAATGAGTTTCTAAAAAAATAATAAATTCGGTAATTAATATTTTATTTTTATTTTAATGAAATTCTATCATTTAATGGACAATAACATAACTGATTTTTTTCTGTTGATTACTATGTATTTGAGTAGATTTGGGCTTCTCAAACTTTCAATAACAACGACCCAATTTTCAATCATAATTTTCATCGCGCCCCGCATACAATAATTATGTACTGTGAACCCAATAAAAACGTTAAAGATACAATACAACATTAATTATAAACTATAGAAACCTTCAAAATATAAGTATTACATTTTGTAGATGAGAAACCCATGAGAGATGCTAGTAATTATTAAACTTGTTTTTAATTTAATTTTGATAAATTAACTATCAAAAACTTTTATGAAGTACTGACACGTTTATAAGTATATTATATCAGTAAAAATGTGCATTTAGTTTTTATTATGACAGAATGAATTTTGTTTTACTTCCTTTCATTAAATCAACACTTATTTTAAATCGTTTACTTCCGATTTTTTAATAAGCTCGTACCCCCCTTACAGTGATTTCACGCCCCCAGGGAGATGCGCTCCACAGTTTGAGAAACGCTGGAGTAGATTGAAGAAATTTATTTCTACATTATTGCGTTGAAAATTGAATTTTTTTAATCGAATTCACCTGTATCGTAAAAGGGTATGGTTTTATCAACAAATAAATATTTTCTACCATCGACAAGGTTTATATTAGGTGTTTAATTTGCTACCGCCGTTTTTTTTCTGAACTTCGAGGCTTTATTTTAAAAAAAACTGATTATACATTTGTGATTCAATAATTGCGTTCAAAAATGATCGCCTGTGATTGTTTCAGTCAGTTTTAACAACTTATAATTAACTACGCCGAGCTGGTTCCACCAAATGCCATGCTGGTTTTCGACGTCAAAATCCCCGTTCTTGAAGCGTTGAAACCACTCTCGGCACATTATTTCACTAATAGCGGCCTCCGCATAGGTATTTGAGAGCATTCGATGAGCCTCATTCGCAGATTTCGTCATATTAAAGCAGAAAATTTAAACCTCCCGCAAATGACGAAATTTTGACTCATAAGCTGGCATGTTTAATTGAGAATAACTTTATGATGCAGACACAAATCGACTAATATTTTGATGGCGTTATGTTTACAAATACCCAAGCTTATTGTATGCCATCTACGATCTATTTATTTCGACTACCACTCACTGCTACAGCCATCTATTGCAAAAAAGGCGGAAGCAAAGTTGTACACCTAATATATGTAAGTTTTCTTTTATATAAAATTTCTTATGCAACTTTTTTCTTTTATATATGTATATTTTTTTAAAATTATTGTTAATAATTGTATAGAGAAGTGAGCCCATTATCTTTTTATTCGAATAGATTTGTAATATCCTAACAGGGGAAGGACACGACTAAGGAAATTAATTTGGGGTCGAGACTTGGTGTAATAGTAGTACTCGTTTACGTTGTACAACCCTCAATGTAATTCCGCCGAATGGCCAGTCAAATCGGAATAAAAAGCCTTCAACTTTCATGCTTAGTTTTATATAATTAAGTTTCAATTTCCTCCAAAGATTATGTACCTCAATTGGTATATCGTTTGCATATTATGCGCGAGGTTAGGGCTCGATTCATCGATCAACTTTTTTAATTTCATTTCATTTAATTATTTTAAAATTAAATAAATTTATTTTGAGAGGTTTATTAAATATTAAATGATATTTAATGCAAATGTTTTGTATTTTATAAAGTAAAAAAATGAAACAATTTATTATTTAAATTATTTATTATTAAATATTTAATTAAATATTAATTAAAATATTTATTAAAAACTGTTTAATTCACAAATATAAGCATTTATATGTATTCCATGTTTTTATGTACAACTTCTTACTTTTACTGCAGTTGAGGTGCTATGTTATAAGATAAAACATTCGTAATTTATGATGACTTAGTTAAATAACTTTACAAAATAATTTTTTTTTTTTTTGGCGGACACTTCACTTAAAACTTCGCCAGGAAAATTAAGAGTGAATGCAAATGTAAAATATCGAAAGAGTTTTTATATAAACATCTCAAAGATTCAGAAATACAAACTTATTTTCTAATATGCTTAGTTTAACTAGGTTTTAAGATGCCTTATTATACACCCGGGATGGGCATGAAGTCGATCGAAATCGACCATTGGACCGTCTAGACGTTTTGGGGTGACCGCCTACACAAAAAGTTAGACGCGCGCATACTAAAAGAGACACAGGTGGTTATCAAGATAATGGAAACACTCGTGAATGAAAGAGACACCGTGAATAAAACTGCAACCCAAATCTGAGAGACGTTTTCAAGAATTTACTAGACCAGAATCAAAAGTTGCATTCATGGATTACCCATTTGGCAATGTTGATGTGAAAAATATAACTAAAAATATGTTACATGTCCTTGAGGAAAACGAAGCTTTTTTTCTCCAGCAAAAGGACGTAATTTGTAAAGAATAACTTTAGGAATCTAATAGACACAGTAAAGTATATCAATTTTTTAAAAAAAGTTGGAATTCATTTAACATCTTTCTTTCGCTCTACCTATCTATGTGATTCAACATTTTGAAAGAAGAAAATAATTAAGATAACATATATCATTCCTGTTTCACAGATGACCACTTAGAATCCAGTGCAAGATTAGCTGTTAGTAATTATATACTGAAGTATTCAAGATTGGGACAGATAATATGAAGACTAAGTCTCCTATTGAGACTATAGCTACGAGACCTAATTTTTAGTGAAAATTATTTATTTTTATGTATTGTGAATTGTTTTAAATGCATCATCTGATATTCTTAAATTTATGGGTATACTTAATATGTTTGTATTTTGCGTTTTATTTAAAACGTAGCTTTAAAAGAGTAAGTTTTTCTACTGCAGTTATGAAGGAAAGGACACATACTCTGTAGTTCATATTGTGTTGAGCTTTTTTTTTTTTTTTTTTTTTTGCTCATCACACCTACGTCACAAGGTGGACCGTGACGGTCTTGAAAAATATTTAAAGTAGGCCGTGTCATGTAAAAGTCTGTCCACCCTTGTTATACACTAATACCATTATAATTAAGTGAAAAGGTAATAAACTATTTATTGGTAAAAAGGAATATAAGGAGGCTTTAATTTCTTAGAAGTTATAAACGTATAATTAAGATAATTTATCAGAAGACAATTTAAATAGAAAATTTTCAGATAAAAGGGGTTTAAATTTAAATGAAAGATACTCTTATAAATCGAACGCAGTTACCAAAAGATCAATTTCATTCTGCTGCTGGCTATGACAGAAGAATGAGAATTGTTTAAGCATATACAGTATAAATGACTTTTTTGTATGTTGCTTAACAACTTGTTAAATAATATATAAGTAATACAATAAAAAATTCAGAGATCTGGTAGAGTAATTATTCTAAGAGAGTCATTAGTGTACTTATGATTTATGCCATTATTGTATAATTGTTGCATCTGTTTTTGTGAGAACCTCTATCTTAAATGCGTTGTAATTATATCTTTTACATCTTTGAAAAAGAGAAATTTTGAAATATTAGAGACTGCATAATGGACTTTGTAATTTACATCCAAGTAGAATAAGAAATTATATCATTCAAATAAAGCGTAAATAAAACTTCACATTCTTATTACTAATGAAACATTCAAGCAATAATTATACGATTCAAACTTATTATACGAAACAAATTAGTGTAGTAATGAAATATAATTTTAAATGCTTTTATTTTGAAAGTGATTAAATTATTCTTAATAGAAACATATATATTGTCTTTAACCCGTTTCCATTTAACAAATACGGTATTTTAAAGCTGTTTTTAGTTTTATTAAGTTTTTTTAAGAGAAATATTAATATTTAACTTTCAAAAACATGTTGACACAAACAAGTCAGGTTAATTAGATGGAAATAAAATAAATAAAACACGCCAACGTATTAGCTCAAGAGACATACGAAATTTATTTCCTTGACATTCTATTTTTGGAGACGTTTACCAAGTTCTAGAGCTCTGTAAAAAAGAAAAGAGAGTAGAGAATAAAATAAAATTAATCTTCAAAAATGCAGTAATTAAATTTCCATTTAATCGTATTCTATTGAGATAGACGGTGAACATTTAATTCCTTCTTTCTTAAAAAAATAATCTAGTGCTTAAAACTAAACTGATATACTGTTCATATGTTATAAATCCCATTCCACAGAAACTTTTAAATAATCTCAAAAACTGGAAGTAATATCCTCTTCTCCCATTTTGTTTGTTTCAATATATTTTCTCTTTTAAAAATGATAAAAACTTTTTCCAACAAATAGTTTTTTTTTAAAGTAGAAAATCGAACTGTTTAGTCGGAATGTTCTTCGATAAATATAAAACATAATTTGTTCTGCTTTAGAAAAAAATGTTTATTTGATATAAGATAATTATGGCACCAACATTTAGTTAAAGTTTAATATTTCCTTGCTTAGTTCATCAAGTACGGTAAACGCAGTTGTCCTTTTGATAGAAAAATTTATTTAACATTCAAAGCTAACAGTTAGAAATTATGTTTAAATTTGTCGAAATGATTTTGAACTGTAATATAATTCAATAAAATAATGAAAGTTCTTTTCATGGGAATATGTGTTATCAGTAAGCATACAAAATCGATAAAGGATTGTAAATAGTATATTAATATGAAAAAAGAATTAACTAATTTTACATAAGTATTTTGTATAAATTTATGTAATACATAAGAATTACATAAACTTATGTAATACATAAGAATTACATAAACGTATGTAATACATAAGAATTACATAAACCTATGCAATACTTATGTATTACATTTTATGTAATACATAAATGTTACATAAGGATTTATTTTAGTTGAATAAACAGAAGCTAGAATGAAATCTGTTATAAGATGAATTTGAACTTTTAATGTAAATATTTCTGTTTTTTAAAAAATAAAAATGAAACATGTTATAAATTTATATTTTGCTTCCTTCAATGTATAGTATTTATTATAAAACCTTGGGGGAAAAGTCAGCTTATGTTCCATATTTATTAACCTCATATACATATTTACTACCCATTTTAAATGTGATATTTATTGACAATGTATATATTTTACAAAAATGTATCATTCATATTAATTCGTGTTTATTTTAATATGTTTTAACATTTTTTATCTAATGCAAAACTGTACTTAATCTATAAAAAAATTCATAGTTTATACATTCACAAAACATGTAATTAAATTGAGATACATAGTGGACTACACATTTTAATAAATGGATGCAATATTTAGGTAGATTTAACATTTATTTTTAATGACCTGGCTGTATACACTGATGAATACTTTTGATACAATATACATTTCATATTTTATACCATATTAAATGTATTTGATAGTTTATACAATAACACTGTTTTGTTAATTACGGAAACTTAATTTGTTCAAAAACTGTATTTATACTTATACTAACCAAATTTAAAACATATGTCTACTCCATATGTAGCTTTCTTTATACGATAAACTTTATTCGAAGTACCTAAATATTATGATCTCTTTCAGAGGAAATATGTTATTAAAAGTTTAAAAAAAATTACAGTTAACTTATAACTATGTCAGATATAATTGCTGTCTCTTACAGTGTTCCAACAATAATGATGTTTACTTTAAATTACTTATTTAGTTCTTCATCGTCTGAATTAAAGCCATAAATTTGAACATTTAACCTTTTTTAAAATTTCAAAAACAGTATATTTATTAGTCTTAGAAAGCCTCAAATAGTGTAACATGTTAACGTATGGTAAAATATCAGTTTCCTAGTGAATTTAACAAGATAGTTTTTTTAAAGAAGATTCAAAAAAATTATCACATAAAGCAAAGTTCATGGTTCCAAATTTGTTCTTGTATATTTGATTATGCGTTTTTAATTTTATAAACTGATCAAAACAAATTGAACAAAAAACTGAGTTTTAGAGTTGCAGAAATATTCCATGCAAGATTTTCGTAACTATTTTAACTACTCGAAAAGTATAATTTCTCATTTAACTCATAAGTATATTTTCCACCGAGGCTTGGTTACTTTTGTAACTGTTGATACATTACTTCAATTTTGATTCCTCCGTAGCATCATGTCTAAACACCCGTCGGATATTTCGAATTATTTCGATTTGAGAACCAGCGAGATTTTGAAAAAATTGGATGCAGTGTCTTTACTTAGTTTGCTCTCAGATACCTTTAGAGAAATAAAATGTCTGACGAACATTTTTAAACATCACCTCATCACCTAGAAATTTGAGGTAGAATACTTTTTAGATAGTCCTCGTGTCTAAACACGCGCACATATTTACATACTACCCTACTAAAGTTAATATATAAACTGTACTTTATATCTAATTTAAAATTATTAAATATTGAAGAAAAAAATATGTAAGAAATATACACCAAGCATTGTTGTATTGAATATGACCCAAAATTTTTAATGTCATACACAGACATGATTTATAGCAGCAGAAAAGACTATTCTTAGCGGGATCAATATATTACAGTTTAATGAGGCATAAGACGACACCATCATTACAAAACAGTTTTTAATAAAGAATACACTGTAGTTCGCCATTAACTGAAAGTATTGTCTTTACATGCTGTCAACATATTTTTTAGATTCTGAATTGAGAAGCAACCCCTTTTTCTTCCTTATAGAGCAGTGTTTCTCAAACTGTGGGGCGTGCCCCTTTGGGGGGCATGATAACCCTACGAGGAAGGCGCGAGAATATCGAAAAGTCGAATATAAAAGATCTAAAAGTTATGAATTTTCTAAAAGGAAAGCAAAACAAAATATAATCTGACATAATAAAAAATACACACTGACTCTGATATACTATACTTAAAAATGTATCAGTACGGCAGAATTTATTTGAAACTAAATAATAATAATATGTGAAGAACATGTTTAATTTTTTCTTAGCCTTATCATATACAAAATTGTATTAAAATTTAATGCTTGATAATTTGGACGGTTTGTAAGTAAGGTCGTATAGCGTCTTCAGTGTCACAGTATTATACATTACTAGCTGGTATACCCGTTCTTCGCATGGGTGAATTGAAAAAATTAAACGACACAGATTTAAGAATAAATAATTTTTAATGAGTTAATTTTAAGTGAATTGCAAATTGAGAAAAAAGCTTTTCGCATATCTCAGCTGAAGAAAAAAAAGAAAAAACAAACCTTCGTTAAATTTGTAATAGCTGATGAAAAGGATTTTTTTTGTATTTATAACTCCCCGTAACACTCTTGACGGTTCATTTTTGAAAATACCTCCCTAAGCTGATCTCTGCTCAGCAAAAGCTACATATTGTTTAAAGTTTTGTGTAAGGAACACTTAAAATAGTGTAAATAATTTATGTCTGAAAGTGTAATACATTAATATTATTTTCTGTTGTATTTATTTTATGTTAAAATTGTAATATTCGCAAGAAACGCCGTTTCTTAAATTATAATGGCAATTTAATGAAAAACATAGCGAAATGTTAACGATAGAGTCAAGTTGGCAAATGTCTAGCTACTTTCATAGCTCGAGCTTTATTAGAGCTTCGTAAGACTCACCGTGTAGGGCCCCGCTTTATCCACTGCATAATGATTTACTGCAGTTTTTTTCGAACAATATTTTTATCACTACATTGGGAATTAAGGGATATACATAAACAAAATACTACATTTGGGGAAATTTAATCTGTTAAAGCTAATAAATTAATTAAAGATATTCCACTGTGTAAAATAAATATGTAGACCGTTCACTTAAAATATATAGTCAGATCATTTTCTAAGGTCTTTATCAACATACAAAATCATAAGACACTTAAATTTTGACGTAAACTTTTTTTCGGAACAAAAAAAAATAATCTTTGCAATCCGCTGAAAACACAATATCTACTACCAAAACTATTCGCCTTCCCCACTAAAATACTTATCATAGAACCCGTGCTGCCATATATCTTGGAAGAATGGATTTCCAAGAATATTCCTGCTAAGTATAGGTAGAATTTTCCTTCTAAGTTGGTGTGGTGTGGTAGTTAGGAGAGGAGGAGGCCATCTCAGGCGTCGTCCACGTCACTTGACCATGGTTCAAAATTACGTGGTCCGTTTCCAAAAGCCCTCATGTAGCTCAACAGTGCGACGTTAGTATTCACTCACTCACTTACTCCAAAAAAATACAGTGCAGTAGTTATAATTATTTTTATACTTAAAAATGCAATATCCGCCTATTCAATTAAAATTATAGCGCTATAATTAACTACTAATGCGACGCCCGGTTAACTTATCTTAATTTAATTTATTCATATTATCCATTTTATAATACCCAGGTTCTAATTTAACATTTGGCGTCACACTATAGCTTAAATTTAAACATTATATCTTTAATGACAAATAAAACAGGACACTAAATTAAAAAGCCGTTCTTTAAATTAACACTTAATTTATTTACAATAACATTTAAATTACGTTAAATACTAAGGATATACATGATTACTTAACTGAATTAGGATCTGAGAGAGAGAGGAATCTTGGTGGCCATGTTCGAGATTCTCCAATCTCGGTATTCGAAAAAGGGGTCGTCAGACCAAATTCGGTGATAAAATTCGTGTCAGAGAGTGACTAAATTCGTCGTGCATGCGCTTATATTTCGCGGCGGTTTACCCCTGTATTCTGGAGGGGATTCTTTCTCGAAACACAATCGGCTTTTCTGATTGGTCTGGCGACAGCGGAGGTATATCTTCTCGCGGTCCATGACTCTCCCAAAACGCGGGAAATTCCCAAAAACATCCCATACCATGATGTATTTATGGGTACATTGCCTTCTTCCAGGCGTGGGAAATGCGCCACCCTTTTCGGTGGGGTGAGAGGCACTCCCAGAAATTCCTCTGCTTGTAAACAACAACAGGGTCTGTATACAAATTACTGTTGTAATCCTTGCATTTATGATCGGCAGATCGAATATTTTATCTCGAGATTGAATCGGAGAAAACCGCGCCTCTACCGAATGAAAAATCTAAATACGGTTTTCTCCATGGGAGTTTAAATCCTGATTTGTGCGAAAACATTGAAAACCCCTATTCTCAGAATTTGTGTGTGTCGCTCTCACTGAATGGCTGGGGGCTGCGTAATTGTCGCGGAGAGTAGATTCCCTGAAATGTACATGCCTCCCTCCTGGCCTGGGGCTACTTGAAGAATACTCGCTTGCGGCATTTCTCCGGGGGGGCTGGTAACGGGCAGCGCGTTCGTCCCTCTGTCTCTTCCTACATTCCGCCTGTCTGTGTCCTTGAATACCACAATAGAAGCACTTAAAAACGTTCTCTCTTCTGTTAAAATAGGTCCCACCTGATTTACGAGCTGTAACTGCACTTGCCTCTTGTAGACGGCCGACCCTTAAATTTATTTCTTCTAATCTATCCGCTAATGCTGAAAGAACTGGATTTTCCGTTTGTGCAGACGACAAGCCTGATCTCTCTTCGCTAGCTATTTGATTTAATTTCATGTTCTGCTCTTCTATCAATGCGGCATTGATTGATTCCTCTAAATTCAAAGGATCGCGGGAGAGAACAAACCGGCGTATTTCATTTTTTAAACCACTTATAAACCGAGATTGCAACAATTGGTCATTCGCATTTCTCACCGCGGTATTTTGAGCCGAATTTCCTGACTGGAAAATCTGTGTTCCCAGTTTATTGATGCGTGCTGCAAATTCCTGTACGCTCTCCGAAGGACCCTGGATACACGATGAAAATAATTGGAGACGCGTTGATAAAGGTACAGCTTTTTCGAATCTTCCAATAAGAATTCTTGCGATATCGTTATATTCTGTCAATTGACTATGTGTTGGGTCGGATAGAAAAAATTCCTCAGCTATTCCCGTTAATTTTAATTTTAGAATTGTTACTTTCTCATCGTTTGACCACTTGCCTAAATTTGCAACATCGTTTATTTTCCCAAGAACCTGCGAATTCCTAACGATTCACCTCCGTCGTACATTGGAATTAGATCAATTAGATTAAATTTCTCGAACGCCGTTTGCGTCAAAAGGGGGTCTGATTGTCGTGTACGTGGCATATTTGTTAATTATTAGTTAAGACCAAAATTTCTAGCGAATCTAATTCACAACGAAAATCGTTAAATTAAAAACAAAATTTAAGCACTCGTGCAAGGCAACAGAAATTCATGAACTTTTAAATTTAAATGAAACTTTTAGCTAATCGGCTCTCGCGTACATACATGCATAGAAAAAAAAAAAATTCACATCAATATTGAAGGAGAAAAAAAATTAAAGAGCACAAGTACCTGCGTCACCGTTGCACCTCGGACTCTCTGACAAAACTGCAAGAAAAAAATTCACAGTATCAAATTCAAGCAATACATAAAATACACAGTAGCACACGAGATGAAAATTTGTCCTGATGATCCATCAAGAAACGTTTACAAAAAATTGTAAAAAAATTTTTTTTTAACTCAAAGGATGTAAAAAAATTTTCTAACGACCAAAAAATTTTAAGATTCTTGTCAACTGGCATCATTATAATGCGACGCCCGGTTAACTTATCTTAATTTAATTTATTCATATTATCCATTTTATAATACCCAGGTTCTAATTTAACATTTGGCGTCACACTATAGCTTAAATTTAAACATTATATCTTTAATGACAAATAAAACAGGACACTAAATTAAAAAGCCGTTCTTTAAATTAACAGTTAATTTATTTACAATAACATTTAAATTACGTTAAATACTAAGGATATACATGATTACTTAACTGAATTAGGATCTGAGAGAGAGAGAGGAATCTTGGTGGCCATGTTCGAGATTCTCCAATCTCGGTATTCGAAAAAGGGGTCGTCAGACCAAATTCGGTGATAAAATTCGTGTCAGAGAGTGACTAAATTCGTCGTGCATGCGCTTATATTTCGCGGCGGTTTACCCCTGTATTCTGGAGGGGATTCTTTCTCGAAACACAATCGGCTTTTCTGATTGGTCTGGCGATAGCGGAGGTATATCTTCTCGCGGTCCATGACTCTCCCAAAACGCGGAAATTCCCAAAAACATCCCATACCATGATGTATTTATGGGTACATTGCCTTCTTCCAGGCGTGGGAAATGCGCCACCCTTTTCGGTGGGGTGAGAGGCACTCCCAGAAATTCCTCTGCTTGTAAACAACAACAGGGTCTGTATACAAATTACTGTTGTAATCCTTGCATTTATGATCGGCAGATCGAATATTTTATCTCGAGATTGAATCGGAGAAAACCGCGCCTCTACCGAATGAAAAATCTAAATACGGTTTTCTCCATGGGAGTTTAAATCCTGATTTGTGCGAAAACATTGAAAACCCCTATTCTCAGAATTTGTGTGTGTCGCTCTCACTGAATGGCTGGGGGCTGCGTAATTGTCGCGGAGATTAGATTCCCTGAAAAGTACATGCCTCCCTCCTGGCCTGGGGCTACTTGAAGAAGAATACTCGCTTGCGGCATTTCTCCGGGGGGCTGGTAACGGGCAGCGCGTTCGTCCCTATGTCTCTTCCTACATTCCGCCTGTCTGTGTCCTTGAATACCACAATAGAAGCACTTGAAAACGTTCTCTCTTCTGTTAAAATAGGTCCCACCTGATTTACGAGCTGTAACTGCACTTGCCTCTTGTAGACGGCCGACCCTTAAATTTATTTCTTCTAATCTATCCGCTAATGCTGAAAGAACTGGATTTTCCGTTTGTGCGGACGACAAGCCTGATCTCTCTTCGCTAGCTATTTGATTTAATTTCATGTTCTGCTCTTCTATCAATGCGGCATTGATTGATTCCTCTAAATTCAAAGGATCGCGGAGAGAACAAAACCGGCGTATTTCATTTTTTAAACCACTTATAAACCGAGATTGCAACAATTGGTCATTCGCATTTCTCACCGCGGTATTTTGAGCCGAATTTCCTGACTGGAAAATCTGTGTTCCCAGTTTATTGATGCGTGCTGCAAATTCCTGTACGCTCTCCGAAGGACCCTGGATACACGATGAAAATAATTGGAGACGCGTTGATAAAGGTACAGCTTTTTCGAATCTTCCAATAAGAATTCTTGCGATATCGTTATATTCTGTCAATTGACTATGTGTTGGGTCGGATAGAAAAAATTCCTCAGCTATTCCCGTTAATTTTAATTTTAGAATTGTTACTTTCTCATCGTTTGACCACTTGCCTAAATTTGCAACATCGTTTATTTTTCCCACGAACCTGCGAATTCCTAACGATTCACCTCCGTCGTACATTGGAATTAGATCAATTAGATTAAATTTCTCGAACGCCGTTTGCGTCAAAGGGGGTCTGATTGTCGTGTACGTGGCATATTTGTTAATTATTAGTTAAGACCAAAATTTCTAGCGAATCTAATTCACAACGAAAATCGTTAAATTAAAACAAAATTTAAGCACTCGTGCAAGGCAACAGAAATTCATGAACTTTTAAATTTAAATGAAACTTTTAGCTAATTGGCTCTCGCGTACATACATGCATAGAAAAAATTCACATCAATATTGAAGGAGAAAAAAAAATTAAAGAGCACAAGTACCTGCGTCACCGTTGCACCTCGGACTCTCTGACAAAACTGCAAGAAAAAAATTCACAGTATCAAATTCAAGCAATACATAAAATACACAGTAGCACACGAGATGAAAATTTGTCCTAATGATCCATCAAGAAACGTTTACAAAAAAAATTGTAAAAAAATTTTTTTTTAACTCAAAGGATGTAAAAAAAATTTTCTAACGACCAAAAAATTTTAAGATTCTTGTCAACTGGCATCATTATAATGCGACGCCCGGTTAACTTATCTTAATTTAATTTATTCATATTATCCATTTTATAATACCCAGGTTCTAATTTAACATTTGGCGTCACACTATAGCTTAAATTTAAACATTATATCTTTAATGACAAATAAAACAGGACACTAAATTAAAAAGCCGTTCTTTAAATTAACACTTAATTTATTTACAATAACATTTAAATTACGTTAAATACTAAGGATATACATGATTACTTAACTGAATTAGGATCTGAGAGAGAGAGGAATCTTGGTGGCCATGTTCGAGATTCTCCAATCTCGGTATTCGAAAAAGGGGTCGTCAGACCAAATTCGGTGATAAAATTCGTGTCAGAGAGTGACTAAATTCGTCGTGCATGCGCTTATATTTCGCGGCGGTTTACCCCTGTATTCTGGAGGGGATTCTTTCTCGAAACACAATCGGCTTTTCTGATTGGTCTGGCGACAGCGGAGGTATATCTTCTCGCGGTCCATGACTCTCCCAAAACGCGGGAAATTCCCAAAAACATCCCATACCATGATGTATTTATGGGTACATTGCCTTCTTCCAGGCGTGGGAAATGCGCCACCCTTTTCGGTGGGGTGAGAGGCACTCCCAGAAATTCCTCTGCTTGTAAACAACAACAGGGTCTGTATACAAATTACTGTTGTAATCCTTGCATTTATGATCGGCAGATCGAATATTTTATCTCGAGATTGAATCGGAGAAAACCGCGCCTCTACCGAATGAAAAAAAAATCTAAATACGGTTTTCTCCATGGGAGTTTAAATCCTGATTTGTGCGAAAACATTGAAAACCCCTATTCTCAGAATTTGTGTGTGTCGCTCTCACTGAATGGCTGGGGGCTGCGTAATTGTCGCGGAGATTAGATTCCCTGAAAGTACATGCCTCCCTCCTGGCCTGGGGCTACTTGAAGAAGAATACTCGCTTGCGGCATTTCTCCGGGGGCTGGTAACGGGCAGCGCGTTCGTCCCTCTGTCTCTTCCTACATTCCGCCTGTCTGTGTCCTTGAATACCACAATAGAAGCACTTGAAAACGTTCTCTCTTCTGTTAAAATAGGTCCCACCTGATTTACGAGCTGTAACTGCACTTGCCTCTTGTAGACGACCGACCCTTAAATTTATTTCTTCTAATCTATCCGCTAATGCTGAAAGAACTGGATTTTCCGTTTGTGCGGACGACAAGCCTGATCTCTCTTCGCTAGCTATTTGATTTAATTTCATGTTCTGCTCTTCTATCAATGCGGCATTGATTGATTCCTCTAAATTCAAAGGATCGCGGGAGAGAACAAACCGGCGTATTTCATTTTTTAAACCACTTATAAACCGAGATTGCAACAATTGGTCATTCGCATTTCTCACCGCGGTATTTTGAGCCGAATTTCCTGACTGGAAAATCTGTGTTCCCAGTTTATTGATGCGTGCTGCAAATTCCTGTACGCTCTCCGAAGGACCCTGGATACACGATGAAAATAATTGGAGACGCGTTGATAAAGGTACAGCTTTTTCGAATCTTCCAATAAGAATTCTTGCGATATCGTTATATTCTGTCAATTGACTATGTGTTGGGTCGGATAGAAAAATTCCTCAGCTATTCCCGTTAATTTTAATTTTAGAATTGTTACTTTCTCATCGTTTGACCACTTGCCTAAATTTTGCAACATCGTTTATTTTTCCCAAGAACCTGCGAATTCTAACGATTCACCTCCGTCGTACATTGGAATTAGATCAATTAGATTAAATTTCTCGAACGCCGTTTGCGTCAAAAGGGGGTCTGATTGTCGTGTACGTGGCATATTTGTTAATTATTAGTTAAGACCAAAATTTCTAGCGAATCTAATTCACAACGAAAATCGTTAAATTAAAACAAAATTTAAGCACTCGTGCAAGGCAACAGAAATTCATGAACTTTTAAATTTAAATGAAACTTTTAGCTAATCGGCTCGCGTACATACATGCATAGAAAAAAAAAAAAAATTCACATCAATATTGAAGGAGAAAAAAAAAAATTAAAGAGCACAAGTACCTGCGTCACCGTTGCACCTCGGACTCTCTGACAAAACTGCAAGAAAAAAAAAAATTCACAGTATCAAATTCAAGCAATACATAAAATACACAGTAGCACACGAGATGAAAATTTGTCCTGATGATCCATCAAGAAACGTTTACAAAAAATTGTAAAAAATTTTTTTTTTTTAACTCAAAGGATGTAAAAAATTTTCTAACGACCAAAAATTTTAAGATTCTTGTCAACTGGCATCATTATAATGCGACGCCCGGTTAACTTATCTTAATTTAATTTATTCATATTATCCATTTTATAATACCCAGGTTCTAATTTAACATTTGGCGTCACACTATAGCTTAAATTTAAACATTATATCTTTAATGACAAATAAAACAGGACACTAAATTAAAAGCCGTTCTTTAAATTAACAGTTAATTTATTTACAATAACATTTAAATTACGTTAAATACTAAGGATATACATGATTACTTAACTGAATTAGGATCTGAGAGAGAGAGGAATCTTGGTGGCCATGTTCGAGATTCTCCAATCTCGGTATTCGAAAAAGGGGTCGTCAGACCAAATTCGGTGATAAAATTCGTGTCAGAGAGTGACTAAATTCGTCGTGCATGCGCTTATATTTCGCGGCGGTTTACCCCTGTATTCTGGAGGGGATTCTTTCTCGAAACACAATCGGCTTTTCTGATTGGTCTGGCGACAGCGGAGGTATATCTTCTCGCGGTCCATGACTCTCCCAAAACGCGGGAAATTCCCAAAAACATCCCATACCATGATGTATTTATGGGTACATTGCCTTCTTCCAGGCGTGGAAAATGCGCCACCCTTTTCGGTGGGGTGAGAGGCACTCCCAGAAATTCCTCTGCTTGTAAACAACAACAGGGTCTGTATACAAATTACTGTTGTAATCCTTATGGAAAGGCGGCCCCCCATCACTACTAACTACAGACACATTTTGAAAATTTGTCCAAATGATGCAGTGTGAAGGAGAAAGTTTATTTACTTTAAGTACGAGAACCGATAAAATCATTTATTTTCAAAAAAGATCAATTTCTTACTACCAAATGTGCATAATAAAATCATTAAAGTAAAGTATCATTAAAGAGATATTTATAACAACCTAACCCTTCAAAACCTAGTTTTATTTCTGAAATAAAAAAAAATAGAAAATATGCTGATCACAGAAATTAATTAGAAGCGTGCGCCTTGCATAGCCAAAACAAAAGGTTTATTCACAAACAAAAGTTAGATATATGCTGTCGTGGGATTTTTTGCAGCGCACGCCTGAATTGCTTGCAGATGGCAGAATTTTTTCCTACTTACTTGACAAATATCGTTATATTTTGGACACTTCACTCAATACCTTTATAAATTATAGCTTATGCTATAAATTATAATCTATGTGTTATTCTGATGTATAAGCTATATTACTGTAAACTTTCATTAAAATCCATTCAGCTGTTTTTGCGTGAAAGATAGCCAAACATCCTCACATACTTTCGCATTTATAATATATATCTAGACTAGATTACTGCATTCAATATATTGTTATTGTTGGGGAGGGCCACGAGGAAAGTTATGATTGAAAACTGGGTCGCGAATTTCGAAAGTTTGAGAAGCACTGTTAAGGAGACTTAAAGTAGGAATATGCCTACCAAGTTAGTTACAAATATGCTTAATCGAATTGAAGTATAGAAATTAAGCTGTATATTTCATTGCTTCAAATTGTGATCCAACGATTAGAGCTCGTTGGGATCAGTTTTTTTATTTGTCCATTGTAGCAAAAAGTACACTGCATAATTTCAGAAAAAGTAGCTACAGTTAGCATTGAAGGAATTTTCGTTGGTAAATTGAAATCTCATTTGATGTATATCTAAATATATAAACGTATTTTAATATTTCATTCTCGTGGTTAATAACTCATACTATGTAACAAAAAAGGACGAATACAAATCTGTTAATCTAGCTTTTACTATCTAAGGTTCACATCCTATTATTGGTTATGAAAGATGAGATGGTTTCATAGCGTTTCCCAAACTGGAAACTAGAAAGGGAAAATTTTGTAGTAGACGTCTTTTTCTATCTTCATTTTCATTGATGATATCCAAATGTTTTTCCTTTACAATAAATAAATAAATGAAATATAAACATGCGGTTTTTGATCCACAATTAATATTTTTCAATAGTTAAATTTCGTGCGAGCTCTTTAAGTACGTAAAAATCCAGAATCTCAAATTGCCCATTTATTTGAATGTAAAGATTATCATCATCCGATTACATTACGAGAATAAATCATGCATACATACAATCTTTGATAAAGATCACATAGCTCATATGTTCTCAATTTCAGACTTTACTGCCTAAATTAAGCTTTTAGTTTTTAGTTTCTAAATGATTTATAACTTTTGGTCTCCAATGACTTGCTTCTATAGTAATGTATACCATAGAGTCTTGAATAAAAGTTTCTCAGCAGACTTCCTAGTAAATGTCTAGATCTCGGACTGGAATCCAAGTAAATAGCTTAATAGAAAGTATCTTAATAGTAAAGAGCTTAATAGAAAGGTTCTTAATAGTAAAGAGCTTAATAGAAAGGTTCTTAATAGTAAAGAGCTTAATAGAAAGGTTCTTAATAGTAAAGAGCTTAATAGAAAGGTTCTTAATAGTAAAAAGCTTAATAGAAAGGTTCATAATATTAAACAGCTTAATAGAAAGGTTCTTCATAGTAAAGAGCTTAATAGAAAGGTCCTTAATAGTAAAGAGCTTAATAGAAAGGTTCCTAATAGTAAAGAGCTTAATAGAAAGGTTCTTAATAGTAAATAGTTGAATAGAAAGGTTCTTAATAGTAAAGAGCTTAATAGAAAGGTTCTTAATAGTAAAGAGCTTAATAGAAAGGTACTTATTAGTAAAGAGCTTAACTGTTCTTCATTTTACCGAATTATATTTAAAGTTTTTAACATATAAAATAATAAGAAAATAGAAAACAAAGATTGAAAAAAGTAAAACAATAAACAACTTTAATAATAAATCTCTTCAAGATACTTCAAAAATGAGAAGTTCGAAGTCTATTAAATATAACAAGGTGAAATAAGATACATATTCCAATATTAGAAAATAGGTGACAAAATTTAAAACTAGATTCATATCGTATTACTTACAAAATAAGCGATTACAGAAATAAATTTCTATCCTTCTTATTCAAGGGGTTTAATCAATTGATTTGGCTAATTTTATTCCATTTCCTCTAAAATCATCTATCATTTTTCCTCATATTTTTATTATATTATGAAATGATTCAGTGATGGCTTTTAATTCGTTTTTGAAAATATTATGCAGAAGAATAAAATTAAATAGTTTTTTTAACCCGAGAGTAGACGAGTACTCTATATTAACGTTAGGGGTCACGCGATGTTAAGGAGTCACCCCAATCCGTTTTCTATAACTATTTTTATTGTGCATGGCTAAAATCGATTTACAGTGAATAACTCAATTAAGTGAAACTTTATTTGCCGACTTTTGAGGAATTTTCAATTTTTCTTAATTAAAAAAAACGAATCAAATTTAACTAAAATTTTCAAATCTACCTTACTTTAATAAAGAACACAATCAAAGACTCTTATCACTAACATTACGGGAATGATATTTGCAGGTAAAAATCTCATATTTTTTCCAGTTGTTGTAGTTTTATTGTCTTTTAATGATTGACAAATAGCCTGTTGAATTTTCCTTTCCATGTGTCTTTTTTACATGGCGCAGTGGGCTAAGTGGTACACATTTGGCCTCATATATTTCTTGATGGAATCCTTAAGGTAGCAATTGAAAAGTTTCCTTTCAACTAAAAGGTTTCATGTCATCGTTTTTTTCTAAAATTTGCTTTCTGTAACATGATTAATAATTATTATTTCATCCTTTGCTTGATCAGTTTCAGTTTCATCCAATAGAGTTTGCAAATGCTCGTTTCTTTTTATATTATGTTCATTTATATTAATGAAACAAAGTGAGTCGTGCAACACAGCTATCGAAACCTACTAAGTTGTTCATAGATGGAAATTGTAGCTTGTACATAGAAAATATTTGGGAACAAACGTGGTCACGCAAGGAATTTAGTCACTTTAAGTACTTTAAGATTGTAAAAAAAAGAACGTTTGTCATCCCCCCAAAAAAGAGGGATATATAGGACAAATACATTATTGTTCCCGTGAAGACTGTCGTATAGGAAGATACTGACAAGGCCGCTTGTAACAAATAAACTGTTATCACAGAATTAAAGATTTCTTGATCTTGGGATGACCCTGTACCGCCCTCGACCGCTCCTGAGTTAAATGTTATACAAAAAAAAACTAGAAATGTTGCCAGCTTCAGTTAAAAGTATATTCGTTTGAATCCATATAAATTAATGAAGAGGGAGTAGAATCCATAGAACAGAATGAAACCATATAAATTAAAGCAATAAACAAAGAGTGTATTATATCACGGATTTGTTTATTTAGGATTACTTGAAGTTTATCCTCATGTTGACTGTTTGTTATCTAAGAAGTATGCCAGATACATTATTGCATCAAACGATGCCTAACGTAGCATCCATTTGGAGTTTAAATTGTTTAAGTAACTTTGAATGATAAGGCCCTAAATTTCCAAGAACGTAAGTTCTCTCTTGCGGGATTACTGTGTTTTATTCTTATTGATAATGCAATAGATCAGGAAAACCTAGCTTTTTATATTCTACTGATAGGGTTAAGTTGAAACCTTTGGTATTTTCTTCGTGCATGAAAAAAA